>JABFEA020000039.1:13148807-13183913 GCA_019775915.2 Cyphomyrus plagiostoma | reverse complement strand
TGACAGTCTGAGGTCACCCTCTTGTACCCCAGCCTCTGCTCCACATCACAGTCTGAGGTCACCCTCTTGTACCCCAGCCTCTGCTCCACATGACAGTGTGAGGTCACCCTCTTGTACCCCAGCCTCTGCTCCCACATGACAGTCTGAGGCCACCCTCTCGTGTCCCAGCCCCCCTTGGCTCCCTGTCTGCCCCTGAAAGATTGTTTATGTGATGTTTGGCTGCCATGTATTGCTGACATCACACACATGTCAGTGTAACTCTCCCAGGCAGCTGTCATATTTAATAGTTATTCTAGCAAAACTGTATTTACCATAACATAGCTTTGTAAATATAACAAACATGAAAAGTTTATATAATATTGAAAATATAATATTAATAGATATTCTGGAATTCTTTAGTTATAGATGTAATTTTAAATGTTTGTTATTCAGATTTATGTGTTGTCTTTGTCAGAAGGCGGCTTGGTTTGTTTTACACTGCGGAGTAAATGCGCTTCATACTCAGTCTGGCAGTTACGGCACCCCGGGGTTGGTGTCAGATTGGCTGCTGCAACTCCTACAATCTCAGTAAACAGGTTTATTCTGGGGTTTTATTTAAACTGAATTTCCTACTGCATTGCAATTACAATAAAAAATGGTTCCATTCCACATCCCTCCCAAGTATCTTTCTCATAAATCTTCATTAAAGTTCTTTCGAGCAAAATTATTATATGTCTGCATTACAGAATGGAGCCGCTAGATGGCAGTGACAAACCACAAGACACAGTTTTATATTCCAAGTGGCTTTGGTCCCTTGTCCAACCATTTAACCTAAGCAAGGTTACAGGTAAACTACTGTTCAAAATAAGCACAGTATTCCTACAGTTTTATGTGAATTACAGATTCAAATTTCCATATAGGTATGAATTTGTTTCTATTAGCCCTGGATCAGAATTAAAGAGCTGACACTACCAGAAGCAGAGACAGAAATCTGAGACATAGGTGGGCCAGCAGAACAACAGGTAAGCCTGTCCAATAGGAATTCTTCTGGTGACAAAATTACACTAAAGATTCAATCACATCAATTTTAACCAGTTTTATGATTCAAAAACCTGTGGCACTACTAAGAACAAATGAACAAAGCAAAAGAAAAGTCTATCGAAGGCGCTCCTGAAACCGATATAACTATGCACACATATAGCTGTCAGACACAATGGTTTTATCGTGCCGCATCGTTTGCTGTGAACGCTGAATGGCTGGAGCCTGAGTTCCATCTTGGTGGCCATCGCACTATATGTACCTTAGTCAGTTATGACCTTTTAGAAACTGCGGCGATTTCATAGGTCCTACAGCAAGCCCTCCCGCCAGCCTCCTCTGGGTAACAGTCACATGGTTTTTCTTCCCAGTGACCTTTCAGACCTTCTATAGCAGGGGAATCAGGTGTGTTAAATGAAGGAAAACCCAAAAATATGCAGGGATCTGCCCCCCCAGGACTGGAGTTTGACACCCGTGTTCTATAGTAAGTTGCACAAAAGTGAGTTGAGCTGACAGGTTGCTATAACTTGTCGATGCAGATGTTCCAGAGGTGAGCACTAAGTGAATCATACGGAGAGGGACAGAAAGAAAAGCCCCTGTATTTGGGAACCCCGTCAGCAACCAGTGGGGAACCATCCAAGATTCAGCCTGTCAGCATCTGCTTTAATGTGTGCTCTGATCAAGGGCATCACCTACCTGGCACCCTGTGCCTTCCATGATATACTACAGGCTCACTGCAACCCTGTCTTGGATGGATGGATGATATGATCTGGTTTACTTTGATTGGTTAGTGGGAATCTGAATACACATAAGTCACATACACATACTGTGTCATGACAGCAACTAAACAAATAGAACAATCACATAATTCGATGCTCAAAAAAACCTTTCTGAAAATCCATCAATCACTTTTTTTCTCCCCAATACAGTGTTTAAAACAACAAATTTAAATTTAATCAATGGTGTTGATTCTACTGTGGTGGTGTTTCTATGGAAACTGTCCAGGCCTCAGAAGCAAGATTAAAGATATTCACTCATCCGTGTGTATTAAAACTGTAGGAACTGCTGCTTATTTACATTCACATATAATTGATGAGCTGTTGATAAAGCCAAGCGACTGATAAAACATATAGGCTTATCCTGCAGGGGGATATGCAATAGCAGAAATCTATCATTTGCTGGGATGACATCAAATATTATATCCAACACAGTGTCTTCACATATACACCGTTATTTCTCAACTGTTTCATTTACCTGTCTTTGGAACACCTTCCCTGATTGGGGTGGTGGGGTGGGGTGGGGTGGTGATGTGAAGCCTATACCAAGATACATAGGATACATGCTGGACAGGTTGCCAATTCATTTCAGGGAACAAATTAGAGACACAAATTAACCTGACGGCATGTCTTTGGAACGTGGAAGGAATTCTACACAATGAAGAGAGAAGATGCAAATTCCACACACACACACACACACACACACAAAGAGAGGGGGAGAGAGAGAGAGAGAGAGAGAGAGAGAGAGAGAGAGATTAGGTATTTATATCTTTGTGGGGACTCTCCATTCATTTAAATGGTTTTAACACTAATCCAAACTATCATAACCTTAACCCCTACCCAGCCTTAACCTTAACCATAAGTAAGCAAACAAAATACATTTTTAGTTTTTATTTCAGTCGCAGATGTTTTATCAAATATAATTTCCTCTTGTTGGGAGCAAGAAAGTGTCCCCACAAAGTCAACATAACAGATTTTTAATCAATATAATTTGTACATAATGTTAATTACTAATATATGCGATTTTTTAGGACATTCAGTTCAAGAAACTTCGATTTTCGTGGTGTATCATTGGGTTTATTTATGATTTCATCACCGACATTTGAACATTTACAGAGAGTCTGTGTTTGGGAAAGATGGATTTAATATTTAACGATATCAATTTAATGTTATGCGTAGTTCACAAAACACGATTTGGAACGTGCGAATCGATGCGTTTCACTTATTAATCTGAAGTTATTTAAAAAAACATTAAAGTGCGGGCCCTCCGTTTGTTGAACCAAATGTATTTTCTTTGTTTTAAGCATGAACAGTGACGATCAGCCCTATGCACCTGAGTGAAGGGCGTCCTCAGCGCTCACAGGTGGGTGGGCGGTTCAGTGATTAGTGAGGACCCATACTGCGAGCTGAGAATCTCATTTAAAAAGGGGTAACTATAGACCAGAGAAAGTGAAGGAGACGCAAACAGTCATTCGTCTGTTGTATGGGGTGGGGGGGGCGTTTATATGCCGAGCTGTATAGATGTCATCGAGCACAGTTCAGTCGTTTGCGAAGCTGGACGTGACTTGTCACCCGGGCGCCTTTGGACCTTTAACAATCTGAACGCATTTCATTTGGCGCTGTTGGGATGCCTGCTGCATAGTTGTTCGGGTGGTGAGAGTGCCTGGGAATAAACTGGACGGCGTCGGACGATGGTGATGCGTCCGAAGGCTGCGATCCGAGAAGCACGGCGGACTGAATGCTGGCTGACAGACATGCCCACTTCTGGGAAACTTGACGCCCTCGTGGTCCTGACCCTCCTTTGGGCTTGTCCAGGTACGTCTGTTTTCCGTAACGTTTGCAGAGGTTTACACCCTAAATTGCATCCACAGGTTACAAACTGGGAACGATTTCAAAATAATGTACCGCTCGTCCTTAACTGCAGTTTGGCATCTCCTAGATCTACAACATGATCTTGAGCGTCCTCAGTTACAGGGATCCGAGGATTTTCACCGTGTTATAGATAAGTAATCCTAAACTGCTAGTTTTATAATGAATTCCTTGCATCTTCTCCTACGGGAAGTACGTTTTTAAATAGCGCAGTTTAATGAATGTGCTATTATTTGTCTTGGTCAGGGTCCTTTATTGCATCCTAATTTTTAAATGGCTTATGGTACGTTAATGTTTCTGTTGCAACTACCTGAAATTTGTTTTATCTTTAAAGCTTATACAATGGCAAGATGTAATTGTACCTCTTCATAAAATAGCATTCATTGTTTAATTGCAAAATATGCCGTGTGAGGAAAATAAGGACTTCTACACATTTTCAGTGGGCATGATATCCCACATTTATATCGTTTTGAATTGTGTTGGATATTTTCCAGTTGGAGCCGGGCAAAGCTGCGAAGGAAATTGTAATGTTTTTAAATTTATTGTATCTCTCGTCTTTCCATTAGTGATCTGAAGGAGGTTTGTGGTAGGGGGGTCATGTGCATGGTTTAAATCTTACCTGTCCTCAGAGGTGTGTGTGTGTGTGTGTGTGTGTGTGTGTGGGTGGTGGCGGGTTATATTGTATTCCCATATAATCTTTTTCTAAGGACGATTTGAAGAATCATCAATGTCATTTGATGAAGCTTCACAGCTTCTTTTCAGGACTTCAGAATTGAGCAAATGTTTTGGTGCTTTCAACAGGCTTTGCAGTTAATAGTAGATTCAATCCAAATTGCATGAATAGTTTATTAATACATTTATTTGCCTAACCATTGCAACTTAAAATATCCTGTAAAAGGGGCATATTTCTTCTGGTTGCTTCCTCTGAGTCCTCTCATTGGTTCAGTTAATTTTGCAAATGACCTGTAAAACGATACTGTGCAGTTTTCGCGATATTACTGTAAGGTGTTGGTCAGCTTCCGAAAGGAAGCTTGCTTAAGTTAATGTTTTTGTATGATTATCTTCTCGTTTGCACGTCTCCAGAGTCAACCATTCAAGGTCGGCAGCTTGAAGTCCTGGGTTCACAACGTACATCAGGCCTAAGCCTTTGCTGGTTATTACACATGCAGACAGGTGGCTAGTTATTATTCAGGTAGAATGACGACTGGTTTCTTGAGTTATTTTTGAACTAGTAGCTGCTGTGTAACTAAGCACACAGCCAAAATATTCCTTTTATATTGGAAAAATGGTTGAATGAATGTTTTACTGTTTTGCTTAATGATGATTCCACACATCTGCATAACATATGGATTCTTTAACAATGTGTGACTTGCATGCTTTAACAAGTGAGTTCCAGTCCTTTTGTCCAGCAGGAGTGGTTGTGGTTGGGGCAGGTTTTTTTTTTTTTTTCGGTATTGTTGGCTTGTTCCACCTGTGTGTTCCAGGCTGTGTGTGAGAGAGTGCTTTCTGTATGCTAGTGGGACTCTAAAGACTCCGGGGAAGCTGCTGACCGCTAAACAGGATCTCCTCAGATTTAACGCCAGATTTAGCGGCTTGTTGGACTAACCTCTGATTAAAAAGAAGCACCAGTGTGACGCCTGATGTGTCTACGGCTCTGGCAGTGTGTGTGACTCTTTTAAACCTACCAGGGACTTTTAGCTGTATTCTGACATCCTAAATGCAGAATCTTGGTTTCTCCCATAATTCTCCTTTTAACTTTGTAACAAAAGAAATATAACTGTAGTGTACCAGGTAAAGTCAATTACTGGTGTTTAACTTTAGCAAGTCAATACTGCTGTATGCAGTGATATCCAGGTTTTTTTTTTTTTTTTTTTTTTGGATTCAGATTTTCTGTCCTTGTAATCAGCATTCTGTGTGATGTAGGGCTGCTCTGTGGCCTCATGTCTGCCAGGGCTGGCGGTTCGAGCCTAACCGGCATAGCCTCCGTGTGGCTTTCATGTTCCCGTTAGGCTTTTGTTCCTTTCCACAGTACAAAACGTGCTCTTAGTCAAACTTGGTGCCTTTTAATCCATCCAGAGGGATTGTGCCTCTTAGAATAGGCTGCCATTCGGCACTTGCTGTCTCTGCCTCATGGGCCTTTTCTCAGAAAAAGTCAACCTCAACCAAACCCTGAACTGGATGGTGATGGACAGCAAAGACGGAGGGAATAAGAAACTGTGGCATTATGATTTTTCTTCATATGGATGTTTGTCTTCCCTCGCTCCCACTCTTGGCGCAAATGTATTCGAGTGTTTTAGCCCCCGTGTCGATGCCTTCCTGTGTGACGGCATTAGCTGGTGTTCCCTGACATCACTCTGTGTGGATGGGCTGGGTGGAGCCTAGCTGGGCCCAGGTGTGGGCTGGTCTGCACTGGGGACTTGCTGGCTGTGACCCAAGAACCGGCCTGGTCGTGTGAGGCTAATGTGGGGCCCCTGGGTTGATCCAGCCCAGGAACTTGAGGGGGAGGAGGGGCGCATGCCTAGAGCAGCTGTTCATATCTCAGATTAACGACATCATCTGCACCCCCCCCCCCCACCTTCCAGTGCTCCCATATTTAACCAGCTGTTGACTTGAGTTACCGTGGAGCAGCTTGGTCTGGCTGGTCTGCACCCCAGCAGGGGCTGATTCCAGTCCCTCATGTACAGCCTTGATCACACAGCTGTGCTTTAGCCCTGCCAGCTCTACATGCTCCTTTTATAGCATGAAATTGGCCTTCACATGAATCCTTAAATTAGGCTGCCTCCACCCTTGGGCAGAATTAAAATATATATATAATTTTAATCATGAAGTCCAAATTTGGCTTTTTATGCAGTTAAATTAATTGTAACATTTATTCTTCTAACTACAATGATACAGTAGATGTTTAACTACTGTTAGTATTTCAGTATGACCACAAAAAGGTGATTGTCAGTGTAGCGTTCCACCCCCACCCCCCCACAAATGTGAATGTATTTTCATTTTAAATCTCTGCGCTGTAGAGGGGTAGCTCCTGTTGCATGACCTGAATGACCTCGGGGGTGACTCTCTGTAGTATAACACCCGATATTGTAATTTAACTCATTCGATCTTCCCACATTTTCCTCAGTCCTCAGCTTTTATATCGAGCAGATTTGTTGGTGTAGATTGAGCCATTTGTTACTCAAGCCTCTGGGAGGTTCGGGCTCTTGTGGCCTTTCCGCTGTAAAACTGACTCTTGCACAAATACAGCATTAAAGTGTTTGGGTTTTCCTATTTTTGGCCTTAATCATGCAGCTTCTAGTCTGTGGGAGTTTCTTTCAGTTTTAATTGCTTGCTACTGTTTCAGAACAATCAGGACCTGAACAAATGTGAATCAAAGGTTATATGCAGCTAGCCGAAACGGGCTCATGAAAGTGTGTGTGTGATTAGACTAGAACTCTGCTCCAGGTGGCATACATGTGGAGACAATGTGACATCTTGGTTAAAATAGATGAAATCCTCAGCTGATTCAATTTCATGAAAACGTGCCTTTTTTAGATGTCATTTCTAAAGAATGTCTCACAATCCCATGTATTGGGATTCCCATTACATTCCCCCATTGATTCCTGAATGTACACTGGGAAAGGTGCAGGTCATACTCTTCCTTTGCTTAATGGTTTACCTCTTCGTAAAATGCATGTATTACAAACTTAAACCATTTGACATCAATGTTGCCACTCTGTGCAGGGTAGAGAGAAATGCTACATGGAACTGTTTAGCAATGTGTGGTGGACCACTCACCCCCCCCCCCCCCCACACTGTAATCCCCATGTGCTATTTGCTGTTGAACGTTCAATTTGGTGAATTAGCAGGTAGAGCGTGATTGGCGTGTCGACCACGTGGCAGCTTCTGACAGGGAGTTACTGGCCACTCATTCAAGGCTTGAGTAGTTTGGTTTTCGGGGGGTGGGGAGGTGGGTCAGATTTAAGATGCCTACCCACTCGACCAGCCCTGTAGCCTCAAAGGCAGCTTGTGGGGTATAATAGGATTGATGGGCCTGGAGTCGGCTTAGTGAACTAGCCTAAGAAATTACTCACCCCCCCCCCCCACAGGAAGGGGGTGGCTGGGTGGAAATCGGGGGCAACAAAAGGTGGCGGGGTCGTACTGCCAAACCTCATTTGATACTCGTCTGTCACGCAGCAGAGCTGTTGCACAGGAGTCAGCCATTCATGGTGCTGCTACCGATCCAGCCCATTCAGCCTTGTGTAGTACTTCCTCTCTGGATCCTTGGCACTACCAGCCTCCTGGTCATTTTTAGCTTATTAAGGAGATATCATTCACATCTGCTTCATTAAACTGCTGTGATGGTGAAATCCATTTAACAACTACTTATGTAATATAATCCATGGAAGGACGGCAATTGGAATTTTGTGTGAGGGCAAATTTTCCCTCCCTTATTTCATTTGATGGATCATTTGATTCAGAATGCAATTACATCTCTAAGGAATAGAAAACCCTCAACGAAAGCAGTGTGCCGAAAGCAGACAAAAAGCTAAGTCTCTGGTAAAATAACAGAAGTCCTGCAACTGAATTATTCATCAGAAAGGTCCTGATACACCTCCACAGAGGCTTGCAGTGCTGCCGCTCTGATCTTATCAGTCTGTGGCTGAGCAAGATTAATGCCTTGTCTTCCTTATCTTGGATATTGACTTTTTTGTCCTTTAAGGAGGCAACCGGAATTCCATAGAATCTGAGAGAACCGTGAAGAGATCTGTTAAATTTTTCATCGAGGCTGCAAGTGGGCATCAGGAATTCCAAATGAAGCCTGCTGGATCCAACACAGCAGATTTTGACAGTGTTGTGCTCCACTGGGAACTCTGGGTTGACACCTTGTGCTGCTCCACCTGGGTCCATCCAAAGCTGCTGCTTTTGTTCAGTGTGAAAGCTGCACCTGGGGATTCACATGCAGGAGACCTTAACTAAACTGTACACCCACTTAACTAAACTGTACAAACTGTACACCCCCAATCCTGAGCAAAAAGACAAAGTACACTTGTGCTGAATTCTTAAATTGAGCCATTAATAAGGAAATGTTTAATATCACTGGTAGGTTTAAGTTTTTGTTGACGATCTATTACATAATGACTTAAGACAAATTAGCTAGTAACTTATCTAGGGAAATAAGTATTTGATACCTTGGAACACATGCTTTACTACGTGGTGGAATAACCAGTGTTTGCAAGCAGATCTGTCAGACGTTGCTTTTAGTTCGTCACCAGGTTTGTACACAGCTCAGCAGGAATTTTCATTCATCCCTCTTTGCAGACCTCCTCCAGACCATTTAAGGTTTTTATGCTGACACTTAGACACAAGAAGCTTGAGTTCCCTCCATAGGTTTTCTGTGGCACTCCATGACCTTAATGCGCTTCTTCTTGAACCACTGCTTGCTGGAAGCCCCACCCACAATGCATTTTCAGTGCCCTGGCTGAAGGAAGGAGGTTCTCACCAAAGACTTTACAATACATGGGCCTCGTACATCAATACTGTGCAGCTGCCCCTGTACCCTTGGCAGAAAAATACCCCTAAAGCATAATGCTTCCAATTCCGTATAGAGATGGTGGTCCTGGGGTTATTGTCGGCATACCTTTCCCTCCAAACAAGCAGAGTAGAGTTGATGCCAAACAGATTGAGACCAAAAATCAAGCTAACATCACTTTCCAAGCCTCATTGGAATTATTCAGGTGGCCACTGGCATACTTCAGAAGGGGTCCTCTTGAGCAGGGATTCTTTGGGATCACTGCAGGATTTCAGACCATAACTGCACAATGTGTCACCAATGGTTCTTGGTGACTGTGTGGTCCCTGCTGCTTTGAGATCATTAACAAGCTCCCCCTCACCCCACCCCCATGTAGTTCTGGGGTTACCTCCCACTGTTCTTAAGATCACTGACACTGCAGGAGATGACATCTTCCTTGAGCCCCCGGATCGAGGGTGACTGACAGTTTGTCTTTCTTACATTTTTGTGAATAATTGCACCAACAGTTACTTTCTCACCAAGCTGCCTGCTGATGGTCTTGTAGCCCATTCCACATTTTGAAGGTCAACAATCTTGTTTCTGATGTCCTTAGACAGCTCTTTGGTATTTCCCATAGTGACTAGGTGGTGTAGATGTAGACAGGTTAGTGACTCAAGAATACTATTTAACAAAGTGATGCCATTAAATGAGAATGTTAGCTTGGTGTCTGTTAATACTTAAGTACTGTTGGTGTTGTATTACTGCACATGTACAAATAATTATTTCCCTAGATAAATAACAAACTGATTCGTACCTGTTACACAATGATTTTCATTGTTACATTTTCTGATTTTTAAACCTACCATTTAAATTATGGACTTCTCATTTCTCTACAAATGGGTCAACTTATTTGACCCCCTGTTGAATTCTAATTTCCCTCACTATAACTGTAGATCTCCACTGAAGTACAAGTAGGCTTGGTGTAGTTTATACTCTTAACCATGATGCTTTTTAGCTGCTAATGCTTTTTTCAGTTGGCTGGGATTTATTCATTGATTTATTCGCAGCTTCCACAGGGAATCAAATTAAATGTGATCTCATTCAGACCACAAAGGTACCTCAGCATAGCACCTGCCACATCATGGGGACGGGACCCCCACCCCATGCAATTAACTTTAACAGCTCATTAATTTCAGCCTCTAGCCGTGTGTGTGGTAGGTATTGAGCGTTCCCATCGTGTGTAGTAAAAAAAAAAAAAAAAAATTTTATTCTGCTTTAACATGGCCACCGGGAGGGGGAACTTGCACTAAGAGACTAGTGACCCCCCCCTCTTTGCCTCTCTCTCTCACCATCTATAACTGCTGCACATTGGCTGCAGTGAGCATCTCGGTGCCTTCTCTCTTGTCCGAGGCAGCCCTTGCCACGCTCGCCCACGTCGGTCTCTCTCCTGGCTGGCACATCCTGGGGACTGCTTGGCAGACACACACCGCAGCCCCTCCGTCCAAAACTGTTGCCAGTGATTTATTTATTTATTCCCCCCCCGACCCCCCGGAATTCATTACAACAGAAACAAAACTTCAGCAGGGATTTCAGGCCTGTCTAATGAGATGGAACATGCAAGATGGCTGAAAATAACTGTTGAGATTAACCTCATGTAATCCAATTTAAAGGTGCCTCCTCAAATATTCTATATTTAAATGTTTCCTGCAGTATGTTTATTTTGGGGCTGGAGTCCCTACCACTATGGGGGGGGGGGGGGGGTTGGAGGATAAGCTCATGGGATGGAAGCACAGATGGATGCAGGCATTTTTCTCAAATACATTAACAATTAGGGTTTTGTTTGCATGTCTGAATTTGTGGGCAAGTTGTGTTAATACTTTTGCAAGATCAGGTCCTTATTTTCCTGCAAGTTGTCAGTCTGTGGTTTAAAGCTTTGAAACTGAAAATCTAAAATTAAAATCCTCAGTTTGAGCTAGAACCTGATTGGAGAATATTGTAATCTGTTTTAACAAAGCATATCTTGGCACCTTCATACCAATCAATGCTATGCAAGCTAAAGTCTACAAGCATTGCACAACATTCTAAAATGGCATGCATTTTACCTTGCATTTCCAAGGCATTGGCTGGGCTAGCTTAGCAGTGAGCTAGCCTGGAGCCACTAAAATTGCCTTACTGCTGCTGGTTTGGGATTCCAGTGTCAGGTTAGTTATACAATTCGCTTCAGCCTCTGTGCTGAAGGAGCTTTAATGACTTTCAATGAGCAAATGTAGAACTTGATTTTCTCTTGAAGGTTTGCTGCCCCCTGTATGTTCTGCAGATAAGTTTGTCTTAGCTCCACATTTTGAGTTGTATTTCCTGTTGAATGATTTTCCAGTATTGTCATATTGGTTTTAAAATGTAGAATGCTCCATTTCAGTTGTCAAACTTTTTTTTTCTTCTTTTTCGGAGGGAGTGATTGAGAGTTGTGGGTATTGCATTGCATATCTTTGGTTTGAACCTCTCAAGCTGGATCTCTCTCATACCTGTTCTGCTGTGACTGATTCTTCTGCCGCTCCCCACGACTCTCTGCTCTGACTTCGATTTTCTCTCTGCTTATTCGTACTTTGGCCATCATGCCTCCAGCAGTGTCCCTATATGTGGCTTCTACATTCCAGCTGCACCATCCTGCTGTCCTGGCACAGATTGTGCCAGATGAGGTCTGGGGGATTAGAACAGATTTTCCTTGATTTGTTTATTAAATCTCAGTCAAACAGTGCCGCAGGTTAAACCTGGAAGAACAAGTGCAGAGACCCAGGAACACAGCATGTCTAACCGTTTTACCCTCCCTGAAGGGCAGGCTGGGCCAGCGAAAGAGAACTCCCTGAACACAGATGGAGGAATGGCTCTGAAGACTTTACTGCTGGAAAGATTAGCAGGGAACCATTAAGCACACAGAAGTGGAAGCAATGTCGTCATCTCGCAATCACTGCAGTAGGGACTTGATCCTGCTTTTTCATCACTCATTTGATCATTCACAGGAAAAGCAGGATGTGACCAAGACGTGGGGATGTTCACCAGCTTAGTGAATGCATGCTAATTTTATGATGGAGCTGGAGGATTTGGGGAGCGGGACTCCGGAAAAATTTCCAGCAGTGATCGAGAAAGCATCACCACTTAAAAGCCATGTGACCTGACCCCATTTTAAGCCCAAAATGAGAAGCTTCTCCCACAATCATATTTGCTGAGCAGGGAGCCCAAAATCTATATGGATATCCAGAACAAATCGATGAATGGGTTTCCAAAAATGTCAGAGGGGGATCTGAGACAAATGGGAAGTTCACCTATGGTTGGGAAACAATGACATAAAACAATCCTTGGGGATCCCACAGATCCCCAACCTGGGAGGGAGCAAAACTGTGGCCTGTCTGGGGCCCTCGAGGACTGGGTTGGGGAAGCGCTGCTTTCTGCAGTTAAGTGGGTTATGTTTGCTACCATTCTAATCCATACATGATATGAATTTGAATAGGAAATGTATCTAAATAGTAATTCACAAAACTAGAAAATCATCATTTTTGAAATTAAAAACAAAGTTTGAAACACATTTTATCAGAGTCCTTCTTTGCAGCCTTGTAGGCCTTGGGCATCCTAGATGTCAGTTTGAGGTTATCTAGCAAGATTTCGCCCCGTGCTTCCTGAAGCATCTTCCACAACTTCAACTGGCTTGATGGGAACTTCTTGCATACCAATCAAGCTGCTCCCATAATAGCTCGGTAGCAATTGAACAGCAATTGAAGAATAACAGCAGACTGCTTCTTCCCTAAATGGTTCTTGCATAGTTTGGTGCTGTGTTTGGGTCATTGTTCTGTTGTAAGACAAAATTTGTCTCCAGTTCAGCATGGTCCACAGGATATGGCATGGAATTGCAAAATGGAGTGATAGCCTTCCTCCTTCAAGATCTTTTACCTCCTACCAATCTCCCACTTTAGCATCACCAAAGCAGCTCCAGACCATCACATCGCCCCCACCATGCCTGACGGATGTTTTTCATTTTGATCAGCGTCTCAAACATTCTTTGTAATCTGAACACCTCAAACTTAGATGAATCTAGCCACAGCACTTTTTTCCAGTCTTCTGTCCAGTGTCTGTGTTCATTTGCTCATCTGTCCTTATTTGTCATTCCCAGATACAGCTGTTTCTTTGCAATTCTGCCTAGCAGGCCAGCATCCTAGAATTGCCTCTTCACTGTTGATGTTTGAGACTGGTCTTTTGCAGGTATTATTTAATGAAGCTGCCAGTTGAAGACCTACAAGCTGTCTGTTTCTCAAACTATAGTACATAGTCTAATGTATTTATCCTCCCTCTCCTCTTTCTACTATGGTTAGAGCCAGTTTGCGCTGCTCTGTGACAGTAGTAGTATACAGCATTGCAGAAGGTCTTCAGTTTCCTGGCAATTTCTCACATTCTCAAATGAATCCTTCATTTCTCAGAACAAGAATAGACTTTCAGAAAAGTTCTGTTTCTGAGCATATTGAACTTGTAATCAAACATTCAATTGCTGATGCTCCAGATACTCAACTAGTCCAAAGGCCAGTTTTATTTCTTCTCTAATCAGCACAACAATATTCATCTGTGCTAACATAACAGCAAAAGGGTTTTCTAATGATCAATTAACCTTTTAAGATGATCAACTTGCATTAGCAAACGCAACATTCCACTGGAACACAGGACTAACTGTTGCTAATGGGCCTCTGCGGCAATTTCTAACTATGTAATTTACGATATTGGTTAGGTATGCCGTGTAGACATTATTAATCTCTCTTAATGGACAGTTTTCTCCAAATTCAAGGAAATTTCTAAGTGACCCCAAATTTTAAACGGTAGTGTGTTGTTTTTTTTTTTTTTTTTTTTTAGAATTACTTATCAGAATCGCTGTGTATAAATTTAGAAATCTGAAGTAGGATTGTGAAATGCTGGATGAGTTTTGGAAAATGACAATGTGAATATAATTTGTCAGTGTGAACTTAGGTATATGGTCAAAGTTTAAATGAATATATATATTTGATTTGACTCAGGATGTGATCAGAGGAATATCAAATTGAAAGTCTAACAACTGCATAATTTGGCCCCCATTAGAATGTGTTCCATACTGGTAATCTGTTTTCTGGGGCTTTGGTGCACTTTTCCAATGATGTGCTTCAGCCAGTGGCAGTAGGGTTAAATATAGCCACCCGGAGGAGGTCTTCTGATTTATAATTCTTCATACTCCCACAGGTGAGTCCCAAAGAGTAGAGATGCCAAGAATGGATATGGAAGTAGTCAAGGGCCAGATGGTTATCCTTCAAGCCTGGTACAGCCCCACATCCGACATCAGCAAGAACACTGTCATCTGGAACTTCATGGCCAACGACTCCAAGCAGGTGAGTATGAAGGTTAAGTAGAAATGATGGAGCACGTTAAGTTGGCTGAAAATGGGACAGACCTTACCACCAACATCTCAGGAGGCCAACCATCAAAAGTTAACTTGCCGGTAAAACTAAATGCTAGGCATTTTCATAATTTATCAGTAATGTAATCCTAACTTACAATGCTAACCTTTTAGCAATATACAAGCTTTCTATGCCTGAATCTTAACAGCAGGAAGGGTATCCCTATATGGAACTTCTGTTTGTTTACACTGCTATGCCCCTTTTGCTCTAAAATTCTGCTCAGGTTCATGCAAGACAAACACATGTAAAATCTATTTCCCCAGGCTTTAGCCTCCAGGACAGACACACCTTATTCCATTTCAGGTATCCTTTTTTTGTGAGGGTCACTTTCTGTTAAATTTTTCAGGATTGTTCTATAAAGAGCAAAGGACCAAATTAGGGGCATATATCATGAGGTCATTGTTAAAAGCAAGGTGGTTACATGCACCTTAAGCTTTAATTTACGTCTACATGTTCAGTGAAATTAATACATTTTCCTCTTGAATTCAGGCAGCAAAAAAATATAAACTGAATTAGTATACAATTATGTTCATGAAGATGTCTTCATCTGCTTTTATTCTTAACTGTTTCAGTTAACATCTATTGAATTTCACTTTCTCTGTGTTATCTGCATCAGTGTTAGGCAGGTTTCAAGCATCCACTTTAAAGTAGCATCTTTTAGCCATGGCATGGATACTGATGCTATATCCCCACATGACCCTGCTCTTCAGGTCATCTCGTACAGCTCTGGCCAGATCGGAATTGGGAGTCCAGAATTCAGAAGTCGAGTGGGCTTTGCCCTCTCCATGCCCTCCACCAACCTGTCCATCTTCATCAACAACACACAGGAGGCCGACACGGGTCGCTATCTCTGCAACGTCATCGTTCCAGGGGCCCCTGGCCTTTCTGGCGAGCTCAGCGTCAACGTCAAGGGTACCCTTCATGATTTTTAACATGTGCAGTTATCTGTCACTTAACTCCCTTCCACCCAACGTGCAATTCCCATATAAGGTCTCGTAAGGTTTAAATATCCTGATCACCTAATGGCGCATAGGGGTAAGTGGCCATAGTGCACCACGTGTAGGCAGTATGAACAAACTGTGCAGAACATGTGTAACTTAATACCTGTAACAGCTGACAGTGATATGCATTTACTCAGTGTTATTTCAATGTGTACTCTGGCCATTTAGGCAGTCCGGGTACAGAAGAGGTGCAGTATGATGTATAGGTTTGTATACAGTGCATATAATGTCAGGTGATATGGACATTAAACAAACGTTATCTTGATCCTTGGATAAAATGTAACCCAGATGTTAAGCAATACATATCCATCTTTAAACGGTACAACTTGACGTTTCTCAGAAGATCTATGGTGCTGTCTAAATTGTGCCTGGCCTTTCTAGTACCCCCTTCAGTCCCTGTGTGCGAGATGACAGGCACAGCAGTGCTGAGGGGCAACGTGACCCTGAACTGCAGATCCACTGCTGGAAAGCCTGCACCTCACTACAAGTGGACTAAGAGCGCCCCGCTGGCCGAGGTTTTCTTTTCACCCACACAAAGTGAGTATGCTTTCTTCCTCTGCAATCCGGTAGCATCTCTGCCTATTGTTCCCCACAAGAGGGGCACATCTGGAAATCCTAAATACCCAACCAATCACAACGGGCCCTTGGCCTAGGCTAGTGTTTCTCAATCTTGTTCCTGGATACCACCTGCCAGGTCAAACCCACGCTGCTTACAACCCACTATCTTCATTATAAGACCATTAAGAAACACCTGGTACTAAGGTCAGTCTGGAGTGAGAACCGCCTGGCAGGTGGTTCTCCAGGAGCAGGTACCATGATCAGGCCTGCCTCTGGGATGGTTTGACAGCAGTTATTATACTGGCAACTTCCATTAAATGATTCATGGCAGCACAGACTATAAGTCACTTACAGATGTTTATTGAAATGGACAGGAAATTGGGGGGGGGCAGACACTTCTGATTTGATCATGGTGATGAAATGTAGTGAGCAGAGCCTCACCGCATGTTGATTTGATTCTGAGTTGTATGCGAGACCGTGGCAATTGTCTGACTTAACCCCTCCTGAAGAGAGTGGATCGATACGCTGCGGCTTCCCTGCGGTGGGAGCCTGGCTGGCTAGCTGTGGGATTAGCAGCTCATTTTTCCTCATTTGAAGGCCCATCGACAGTTTAATACGTTTTTGCTTCTGGCTTTTGAGCCCGGAGGGGGAGAGAAGCAAACAAAACCAATCCTTTAAAAAAAAAAAGTTGTACAGGGAGACTTATTTTTTGCCACTCTAAAAATAAGATGTCTTGTGCCTTTTTAGCTCTCATTAATCTTTTAGCTTTCTGTCCTCAGTGGTAGGAACTGGTTAGTGTGGGTCAGTTCCTGTCCCATGATCCTTCACACTCTCCCATTCGCTCATCTCATGTTCAGCGTCACTGTCGCTTTTGTCTTCTGTGTGCGCACAGCCCGGAGAGCCTGTCCTCAGCCCCTGCTTGTGCTGGGGTATCTGGGTAAGGGATTGTCAGCTCTCCGTCTTCCCATTCTGAGTGTGACCACAGCTGCTCTTCTCGGTCATAGGGGTTAGCCAGGCCAGCTGTAAATCCTTTTCATCAGAACTTAGCCAGGTGACCTCCAGCTGTGCCCATAGACTGCTGCCCATTTCATATTGATTAGCCAAGCAGCAGAAACGGACTACAATAAAACATGAAGTTCAGTAGCTGTATGGCACACCACTTATTAGTTTGGCTACCCCTGAGCTAAGAATCTTATCCGCAAAGTGCCGCTGTGTGTGCGGGTTTTCCCTGCAACCCCCTCATTATATTACTAATTAGAGGACTGATTGGCTGAGGAGTCCTCATACCTGGGTTGGAACAGCTGACCTAAAGGTTACCCCAAAAACCTGCATACACACTGCCCACCGCTACCTGTGATTGTTAGTGTGAGACCCCATTAGAAGACCCAGTTTGGGAGCCTTAGAATTGCCACTGGTCAGGCAGTCATGTTCTCTAGATGCTATGAAACAAACGTGCTGTGTGATTCGTAGAGTGACTTGTGTGTCCTGTTTGAATTTAAAGGTTTATTTGCTTTGTAATGGATGAACTTTTACTTGAAATCACTTGCGTGTCCGAGTTACCTGTCCACCCTCTTTTTGTGCTTCTACTCCAAGACCGAGGCCTGGCGTGACTCACTGAATTACTTTTTTTTTTTTTTTTTTTTTTTGGACAACTGATTCAACTCCTTGCACCTCCAGCAGGCAGCCATTTCATGCCAATGATATATTGCAAGTACACCCTTTGAAAGAACAAACTTGGTAATATTGAGACATTGGGATGTCAATGTAAATATCCTTATATAAAAAAAATTAAACTGAAAAATAGATGAAATGGACACTGCAGCTCTAACAAAAATTACCCTAAATATTAAAGGTTGGGCACTGGGGTACAGACAGTCATTCATTCCTTAACAAGAAAAATACTGCCAAATCAGTTGTGTGGAGGCTCAGGTCAGCGACCCAAATGAACCTCAATTGATCATTGACCAGGAAGTAAGAAAGCAGTCTGACAAACTGTACATAAGTGCCTTGTCATTCTGATCACTGAGATGTACTGCAGCACCATACACTCGGGTGCATTTGAGGACAGTTTTCGTACTTAATTTTATAATTGATGCAACCAAAAATGATTTCAAATAGAAAAATTTAACTCTAGTTTAGATTTGTGACTTCATTTTTAGGAATAAATGGTTGTAGGACTTTGCTGGCCACTGCAAAATGTCACAATGTCTATAGTTAAAGTGCACTGCATGAGACTCAACAGCAATTATTTCTTTAGCTAAACAGTATTTCAAAATGATAATGAAGTATGTTTTGGTTTCAGAAGCAGCATCGTTAATTTTTTTTTTTCAGAATTTCAGTTTATGGAAGCTTTAACTATATTGTGCGATAAGCCAATGATGTAATTATCATGACAGGCTGACCAAGACCACAGTTTAAAGCTTCAGTATATGAAATAGTTTGTGGCTGCATGCTCGCTTCAGCTATCTGGTTGAGCTATACTTTGCTGGAACCAAAACCTTTTTAAAGCAGATCTCTGGAGTGTAGTATTGATGTTATCACAAAAGTGTCAAATCTGAAGCCCTGTTAAGGGAATCCTCTGGTCTCCTATGCTAAATTTAGTGTAGGTCTTAAATGCTAAATATGAACTGGCATGGAAAGCATCACATGGTTCAGCTCCCTTCCACACCTGAAACTGCCTATCCCTGCTCCATGCACACACAGCCTACAGAGGGCGCTATTACATCATTCTGCTGGGCCAGGTGCTGAAGGTGACTGACAGGGGTTCTCTTGCAGATGAGAAGCAGGGCAGCCTGCGTCTCAGTAACCTCAGCCAAGCCATGTCTGGGAAGTATGTGTGCCGAGCCAGCAACACGGCTGGAGCCGAGAGCTGCTACATCAACCTGGAGGTGTCTGCGCGTGAGTACAGGCGGCACACACGTCCACTTCTGACTGGATGACAGTTTAATCTGAATTCTTGTGCTGGTGTCATAGCAACCGATGCAGGTATGATTGCTGGAGCTGCTTTTGGATCCATCCTGGGCCTTCTGGCCATCATCATCTTCCTGGTTTTTATTGTGAGGAAGAAGAGGGGAGAAGTTGATGAAGACATGGCTAATGAAATCAAGTAAGTACTTGTTCACATGCACAGTGGTGTGGCGTGTTTGTTACTTTCTCCTATATAAACAGTGATGTCCTGACCACCTTGTGGGAAAGAGATCCAGAAATGTTTCACTGCCTGTAGCTGGCTATAGGATAACTGAATGAAATATATACTGTAGGATAACTGAATGGTATATAGGATAACCAAGGATATCCATTCAGTTACTGTGGACAGTTCCTCCATCAGCCTGTATGTGCCAGACGCTTTTGCAGGCTTTTGCTCTGTAGTGTGTGGAGCCTTCAGGAATATTCTACACAGTAATTCCCTGTTATAACGGAATATAGTCTATAACGGACGAGGTCCACTGGTACCGGCCATGTGCCTTTACGAACATGCAGAAAAAGCATTGGATATAGCGGACTCGCTTATAACGGACAAACAATTTGGTCCCCAGGGCTGCTTTTAGCTGTAGTTTTGTTCGGCTATAACAGACATGCGCATCAAGTTTTCGAAATTGCTGAAGTCTACTAAGGAGCATTGTTCTGTAACAGATTTAACACATTTGTTTCTTTTAATTGAAACAAAGAAAACCCAAGTGGATATTATACATGACAATGGTATAAGTAAATCTACGGCCAGTGATATTTTTCTTCTCAGTAATTTGCGTTCAGTACGACAAACTAAAATGTTCTAAAGCATTTTTTTGTAGGGTATTGGAATACCTCGTCATTCACTATATATTCGTTCACTACAGTAGTAAGAAAAGAAGATATGGGTGTTTCACAAAGAAATTATTGCAATAGGTGAAATACAGTAAATAGTTCGATTACTACATGTGGTATAGATTACTGTTTTATAAAAGTGTCTGCTGGGGTGTGGCATGAGTAAATGGTGTTCTGTAGTTCTGTTCTGGGCATACAGCAACTCTGGATGTAACTGACTGTTTTGCCAAGCTGCATTCAAACAAAAGTTGGATAAGTGGGCGGATCAATCATTTATCAAAATGACCAGCTTTTAAGGAACACATCCATTAACAGCTACTGGTCACTTAACTTAATGTTGAGCAACTTTTTAAATTCTTCACTTGAGGCAGTGAAGACACTGAGCTGTAATGAATGACCAACCCAGTGTAAACTTATTGGACTGGGTGATACAGCCAAACATCAATATAGATAATTATCTCAATATAATGGCTTGAATTACTATACTTCAATGCTCAATTTTTTCTTTAAATTGTCCTTAGATCAGGGGTGTCAAACTGCAGTCCTGGAAGTCTGGAACCCTGTTGAGCTTTAGTTTTTTCTGTTCCACCACAAATGACAAGGAGGTGCAAGGAGTTGAATCGGGTGTGTTTAAATGAGGAGAAACCCAAAAATGCCCCCCAGGACTGCAGTTTGACAACCCTGCTTCGATTCAGAACATGAATAAAGGTGTCAAACAATTCACTGCACACTGACATCTTCATATGAAACTTTTTAGTCTAGAAACACCACAGCACCTTTTGTTGCTAAGGGGTTTTTCTAACTTGCATTGCTGTTTGTTCCATGGAAAGGGTTTGACTTCTGGCAAACATCACTATTTTCAGAGCTTTTCACAATATTGAAATTTGTCGCGATATTCTCATGTCACAAAATTCACCTGTAGAAAACGGTAACGTGCAAGGGTTCGAGTTTCAGATTATGACTGACTTGTTTTAATAAATGATGGAGCATGTGACCAGGTATAATAAAATACGCCAAAAAAAACACTCATACGTACCTTGATGGGACTTGTGTAGTTACCAGTTAATGCACAATTTTTACACAAGAAAACAAGTGTTAAGGCTATCACTTTATTCGCAATATTCAAATTGATACGAATGTTCATAATCATGAAATTTTATCAATAATGCCCAGCCCTAAGAAAATACCATAACCTGAAGTAGGAATATATCAGTACTTGTTGCAATTCGAAACCAGGACTTCCTAGATGGCAGTGAGTACAGCTTGATGCCCTCTGGTCATGACGGATAGGGCCAGTAAGTAGGCAGCAGCTGTTAAGCTAATCAGTTCATGAGAAGAGCAGCTCATTAACCTCAGGAAGGATACAACATAAGCAGACTAACGCTAGAAGGCTGGTTAATTAAACGGCAGAAGCAGGACATGGGTGCAGAAGCCTAAGCATGAAACTCGCCTGTTTCTGTCAGGGAGGACGCTCTGGCTCCCAGGCGAGTCTCCTGGGCGAGAAGCGGAGGGGGCATGGATGATGCCTCCAAGAACGGTACCCTAGCCTCCATGGCTGACAGACCCCGGCCAGAAAACCGCTACCCCCACATGCTGGTGTCCAACGGTGGTGCTGTCACGGCGACGGGCAGCTGTGCGGGCTACCGGCTACAGCTTCAGGACCCCAGCGTGCTGCAGGGCTTGCCGGGGTACACCACCAGCGGCAGCCTGCCCCCCATGATTCCACAGCACAACAAGGCAATGCTCAGAACTGCCCCAGCCCAGCCTCAGGCCCCCTCCAGCACTATCAGCCACGCAGCCATGGCCCAGATGCCCGTCACGGTGCCCGCTCGCAGCCAGGCGGGCTCTCTGGTGTAACAGTCTGGCCCTAGCAAAGTTTAAAAAAAAAAAAAAAAAAAAAAAAAAAAACGCAACGTTTTGAGACGACAGACCTTAGGACAGTGAGAGGTACAGAATAGCAAGATTGCAACAATGCAAATTAATTCTGGTGTATCCTGATTCATAAAATGTGTTTTTATATTAAAAATGTATTTAATACAGAGTACAAAATACTAATTAACATTATTTACAATAGCTACACTGAATTTTTAAAAGTGTCCTGTGGAAAATTTGTACTTGCTGCTTTTCCTTGTGAAAAACTTTTATAAAACAGACCTATGAAATGGACTTGAATGAATTAGGTGTTTTTGTTTAGTTCCGATTGGTGTTCTTTGAATGTGACATGCTTCAGGTAGAGAGGCTGGGTCACGGACACTGTGTCCAATACGAGGAGGTTACATGTGAAATACAGTGGTACCTCAGAACTTGAAATATAATGCGTATAACTCCGTATAAACGCAAAATGAACCGGACAAAACAAGAGCATGTATTGTCCGTCTGCGTTTTGCCTGTCTTACCTGTAATTAAACCCCCGTATTCCCGAATACCCTGACGTCTTTGCTTGTCTCTGTTCAGTTCCCGCAGGGCACCACAATGTTATTATAATTAAACATATTAATGGTTAATATTAAAATAATAAATCTCTTTAAATGTATACAGTAGCAGTAATTGTATAATATTGTCCAAATGTATTTTTACTGTCTAAATATGTATTCAGCTAGTGTAAACATGCACAACGCTATCACCCTATGTTTCTGCTGAGTGATGTGCCGCGTATCATTTCCCCGCACATACAAGTCCTTAGGCTAGCGATCTGAATCTCCAAAGTCAAACCATGAATGAGTTCTAGGTATATATATTTTTTTTCTTGGTCGGTTCGACTTAAGAAATTCGAGTTCTAATGAGTTCGAGAACTGAGGTACCACTGCATAGTGAAATAACACTGGCGCCAGTCTGTTGGAACCAAAATGTGATTAAATACAATGATCACACTGACAAAATTTGTATTGCAATTTAATACTCGCGTCTGTACTGACAAGTCCTATGGACAATTTAGAAACAAAAACCTCTGAACGCACTATTGAAATGTAAGCAATGTAAGTTATGAGTCTCAAAAGTTAACATATGATAAGACTTTGCCATTGGTGCCATACGAGACTTTGGTAACTCCCAAAGAGAACTGCAGCAACGAAAAAATGTATTCTACTTGTAAGTTGTAGTATTTTACGAGATAAGGATTAAAAAAAAAAAAAACTGCATTTAAAATGGGTATTGCATGCATTATAGCAATTGTACTTGTATTACACATTATTATAATTGCACTTATGAAGTTAAGTTGCATTCACATTGCAACATTAACATTTTATCCTTTATTTTTATGAACCTGTTAATGGTGTGTGCCATTCCATATCTGGAATTACGCAGTACTTCTGTGTACAGGGTGACACATTGTAGAGTGGTATGCAGAACAAAACAGCATCTTATCTAGTGATAAGAGACCATAGCAGGTGGGATTAACAAACGCCTCCAGTCAGACTGGCCTGCCTCATTTTGGTTACTTCCCAGTGGGTTAAACATAGCTGTCATTCGACAACATCCATCAGATCCCAAGACTTTCTCAACGGACAACTATGCAGCCCATATGAAACTGCATTTTTTTGTATTATTTATGTTTCTAATTTCATCGCAATAATAATAGAAAAAATAGCATATGGTTCCCAGCATACCTTGTCCAACCATTTTTGATTCCGAATCGCCCAAAAATTGTGAAACCCCCATCCTCCCCCAGTCACACCTCTGCGTTCGACGGCCCCTTTGTCCTTTTGCTTAAACGGGAACACCCAGCCGCTAGACAGCCATTATCTCGATTAGTGAGCAAACAGTCGAGGCACAATGAAAGCTCTGCCAGCTCCGTGCAGCTTATGGATCCTGTGGGCCGTTTTCTCCTGCTTCGGTAAGCTACCAGGCCGAAACCGTCACGGAAAAACAAAATTATACGGTATCTCCGCTCACAGATAGAAATTTCCATATTTCTGGGACTCTCGCTGATTTATAACGTATACTTTTGCTTAAAGGTCACCACTGGGAATCATCAGCCTTATTACATGTTAAGAGCACAGTAACAGCTTCAAAACAGTAAATGTAGAAGAGATTCTTTCTTACCTCACATAGTTAATTTCATTACGACACTGTGGGGAGGATTTTATCCCACTTTGAGCCATCGTTCACTTGCCAGTGTGTCACATGGGTGGGTCTGCATGCCCCTCTCTCCCTGGGGCAGGTTCCGTCTCCGTTGGACAGCCAGTCACAGTGGAAAAGCAAGTGTTTGCCCGCACTGGGGAGTCAACCGAGCTCACCTGCAATTACCGCACTCAGCCGGGCCCAGGATTCACCGTGGAGTGGCGCCATGCCGCCATGGGAACGCCCGCCATAGAGGCCCGCAGGGTGAGGCCCAGAACCCAGAGGTCCTGACTGTACTCACCTCCCTTCTGCGACATCTTCAGCTCTGGCTCTCATTTTATACCTGTACTCTACCTGCAGCCATCCTCTATCACACCTCTCTGTTCAGGTTACATTTTATTCAGGCTGGAATTTAGCTAAGTATTCAATGTGTATCCTTCATACAGGTGTTGTACTACAACGGGAAGGTGTACTGGGTTGAATCGTGGGAGAACCGGGGAATGCTGATCCAGAACCCACCCGTTCAAGGCTCTGCCTCCATCCGCATCTTCAGCGTGCAGCTATCTGATGCAGGGCTGTACATCTGCGATGTCACCAACCCCAACGACTGGGTGGGAAGCGGCCAGGGACTGGTCAACTTTACAGTACTCAGTGGGTACCTGCAGACGGCACTCGCTACAGATAGGAAAATCTGTCTGTGGCTGGTTGGCCGTTCCCTGACCTGGCGTTGATTCTGTTGACTACGGCAGTGCCTCCATCCACGCCGACGTGCTCCGTGAATGGAGACGCCTACCCAGGAAATGACATCACGCTTATGTGCCTCAGTTCCCATGCTGTTCCTGCCCCTACCTACACCTGGAGCCGTGACAACGCCGCCATTCAGCTGCCACTGCAAAACATGATTGAAGGTAGCGAAAGCAGCGCCATGCAGGGTTACCATACTCCCGAAATTAGTCCCAGGGGAACCTTACCAAGGCTGGGGGCTTTAGAACCATCATGTAAGATGGAGACCAAGAACCTCAAACTGAAAACAAAATTAACTGCATCAGCAGCAGCACAAATACATTGAGAGCTGGCTTTCATTCGGACCACAGTGCCTTTGTTCTTTACTCACATTATATAGTAGCAGCGATAACATCCGATGCTTGTCTCTTCTCTTACAGACCAGCAGACAGGCTCCCTGATCTTACGCAACCTCTCCGCACCCTTCTCAGGCACCTATACTTGCAGGGCCTCCAACGAGCTAGGGGGTGCTGTGTGCACCGTAGGGCTCAGCGTCAGCAGTAAGTACTCAGCGAGGGGTGGGCTTCCTTTTACTGCCATGCTTCACCTGCACTCTGGAGCTCAGGTACACATTCCTGCCCCAATGTCAGCTTGTTTGCCAGCTAAAATTAAATTACACAGATGCTAGATGCTTCTAGCTGTCAACTGGCTGTACAGAAGGACAATAAACAAGTATGGTCATATCTTCACTCTTACTGAGGGAAAGCAGAGGTCAAATGACAGATGGACTGATGTTAAACAGACAGTGTAATCTGCAAGTATGCGTTTCATCAAAGCAGCTTAGCCCTTGTGACCTGGGCCATATGATGCAGTTTTTAAACCAGGGGAGTGTGTCTGTGTGTGTATGAACCACCCTGTTTATCCCTTTCAGACACCAGCAGTGCAATGGTTGCTGCTACTGCTGTGATTGTCACCTTCGTCATCCTCCTCCTCGGAGCAGTGATGGGCTACTTCCTGTGGTATAAGAAAAATCGCAGAAGCACTGAGGAGGGCCATAACCCAAGGTGTGTTCTGTGTCTTTATGATCAGACTCACCACCCGGCTCAGCACTATGTCTGCTGGGGGCCAGGCCCACATCCTGCCCCAGATATACTGCCGGAGGGTCCACAGCCGCTTCGATCTAGCTTCTGCTGGCGGTCTTTTTAGTGCTCTGACCATCTTGTGCTCGATCCACAGAGATCCACGGGAGTCTGCTTCAGCCACTCCATTAACACGGAGCCCTGCGGACAGGGAGGATCACCTCATCCCAACAAAGCCCAGCATCCTGGTATAGCGGAAGGAGGGGCATGCAACTCGCCATTCCTGATGAGGTTTTTTTTTTTTTTTTTTTTTAAAATTCCAGCATCAAAATTTATGAATCAGTCACATATTAATGGCTGGAACCAATGTAAAAAATGTATATAAAAATCGCATGGCCTGTAGAATCTGTAGAATTTATACTGCACTGGATGACTGAGTGCAAAATTAGCAAGGCAATAACATCGGCTGTAATTGTATAAGCATACAGCCATATGGCTCTGCCTCGTCACATGACATCTCACACACAGACCTACGACAGAGCTTCTAAGCAGATTACTTTGACCGATTATGTTTGATTTGCTTGTTGTAAATGAGACAGACCGCAGTAATGCAATTGCAATCAGAAGTTGCAGCGAGAAAACCAGAATGTGTTTTTGTGAGTTTTTAATGCCGTTTTCCAGATGCTGGTAAAGGTATGAATAAAGATCATACTTAATTGACCTAAGTTTTGACCATGTGATCATTTAATACAAACAAACAGCAGCATGCATATGACTATCTTGGGGTGTAGAACAAGTACAATCATCATGTACATCCAAGTGCTACACACTCAACAAGCAATGACAGGCCTCACCCTCCGTGTCAGTCTCACATCAGTCACAACCTCTTTTAACCAAGAATTACAGAACCTAGACATCTCTACACTCCTACAGCACTAAAAGTAAACGTACACAGATTTAATCTTTTAAACAAGGATTAAAGAGACCCTAAAAGAAGGAGAACAGAAGGTGGACAACCAAAATTAATGGATGTCGGAAAGTGTACATTTTAACACTATGAACTTAGAGACATGGTTGAAGTTGCTAAAACTGAAGAGGAGAGACTTCATAGGAGGAAAGTCAACAGAAAATGTACAATAAATTAAAACTGATGGTTTTACTGAAAAATGCTGAGGTGATGTTAAGTGGCGCCAATCCCAAACCCAACATCAGAGCCGTAGGACCAGTGAAGACTGTAGCTTAGTTTGTGCAAGATTCTTGACATTATTCACTGCAACACACTGAAAGGACATTTCTATATTTATCACTATATGACAACAGAGAGAACTAGACGTTCCAGTGATGTCAGAGATGGAGTCCTGTTTAGGCAGCACAGCTTACGAGTCTGTCAGCAGGCTCCTGGAGATGATCATTCGCATCACTTCATTGGTACCTGAGGGAGAAAAACAGGGTAACTGCATGATCTAAGACCAGCTGGTAGTACCATCTCAGGTGAGCAATAGATGACACATAATTAATCTACAGACAAAATCTAACAAACTTACCGTAAATGTGCAGGCTTCGACTCAAGTGCATCAAATGCTCACTAACACATACGACTAAAATGCACTAACCACAAAGGTACGGAGGAGCACGATCCCAGTTGCATTCTTACCTTCCAGAATCTGGTGCACCCTCAGGTCTCGCACAAACTGCTGGACAGGGTAGTCTTTCAGGTAACCATAGCCCCCAAACATCTGGAGAGCTTGGTTGCAGATCTGTGGAATGGGGAATCAATCTCGTCTTTTTAACAGTCACACAAAAGGCAGCAGGCAGCACGAGTCCAGAGGAGTGTTGCTGAGGATAATTATCTACAGGCTTACGGAGCCACTTAAAAATATGAAGCCCTCAGGACATCCACAGGCTAGACCGGGAGGGACGTGTGAGCTTATTAAACTTGGGAAAAAAAAGAAAATAAGCGATTTTTTTGCTAAAGACGCTGCCGCCAATTTATTACTATATTGGGTGACTGTAAAGTGTAATCCTTGTCTGAGCCAGTCACCATGGGAACCTCACCGTGAAGCACTCATCCGTAGCAAAGAGCTTAGCCATGGAGCAGAGGGCCACAGCGTCGTCCCGGCCCTCCTGCAGCGAGGCAGCTGCCTGTCTCACCATCAGCCGCGATGCCACCAGCCGGGTCGCCATCTCAGCCAGGCGGAACTGCAGGAACTGTGGGGTGCCACTCAAAATTCACTGCTCACAGAGCCCAGCTGATCCCACCGCACTCACCCACAATTCACTGCTCGCAGAGCACAGCTGATCCCACCGCACTCACCCACAATTCACTGCTCGCAGAGCCCAGCTGATCCCACCGCACTCACCCACAATTCACTGCTCGCAGAGCCCAGAAGATCCCACCGCACAATTCTACACCATCCCACCCTATCAATGTTGTTTGTTTTGCCATTCCAATTAATAAGGGTTGATTGTGTTCTTAATTGCCCACAACAGTGACTCAAGGCATGCAGAAAAACGTTATTCATGAATAAGTACTGTATATAGCAGATTACCCTGAAGAAATTACAAAAATTTCAAGCATAACAGTACTTAATATTTATCTACATATAATTTGTTTTTTTACCGTGTTGTCTGTTCATGTTTATTAAATTACCATTAGTACAAAGAGCTCTTTAACACCTTTTATCCTTTTAGCAGCTCATTATTAAAGCCATGAAGTTGTCTGCTTCCTACCTTAGAATCTCCATTTAATAAGTGTTTGAGGCTAAAATCTGGGCTTGTTCTATGTTGGTTGATGGTGCTGGTGTGTGTGTTGGCTTTGTTGAGGCCAGTGTTATTGGAAACAAAACTGAAATGAAAATGTACAATAAATACACCACGTGCAGCCGCCTGCCAAAAGGCCATGTTCTGTACCTGGCTCTTAGACAGTGTCTCCCCAAACTGCTTCCGCACAGTCAGGTGTTCCCTGGCCAGCTGGACGGAGGCATGGGCGGCACCCAAGGAGCAGGAGGCTGAGGGAACCGGCAACCAACTCATTCACATTCCAATTGCAGAGCACCCCCCCCCCCAACCCCCCCAGACCTGAGCTTGCAGGACTACTGCACCTACGACCTGGACAGCTGCCCAAACCGACCGATGTTAATCCTGCCTCCGTTGAGGCCCTTCATGGCGATGTTGAATCCCTCGCCCTCCTGACCGAGTCGATTGGCTGCTGGCACAACACAGTCCTCAAATATGACGGCACGTGTTGGCTGGGAGTTCCAGCCTACCTGTTTTAATCAATGAAACGGGTTCAATCAAAACTACACATACTGGAGCACCTCATGAACATAGACTCAACTCTGCCCTCTGGTGGACTTTTCCCTTTACAGCAACATAATAATTTTAAATAAAACTTTTGTGCCATGGATCAGGGGGATAAACAAAAAATAAATTCATAAAATACACAACCTTCTTCTCCTTCTTTCCAAAGCTCAATCCAGGTGTAGACTTCTCTACCACCAGACAGGAGATGCCCTTGGGTCCCTTTCCCCCAGTGCGGCACATGACCACGTACACGTCTGACTCACCCGCACCGCTGATAAAGGCCTGAGGGGGGGCAAAGACAGAATTGAAAAAAGGGGAAAAGGGTCACAGATCCCAGGTGATCTGTTCCGGCTTCTGCGGTACCTTGGAACCATTGAGGACATAGTGGTCGCCTTTGCGCTGTGCGCTGGTCAGCAGGGAGGCTGCATCGCTGCCACTTCCTGGAAACGCAGAAGGAAGCAGCTGCGCGTTACAGTAGACCATCCGCTCCTCCAGCAAACTCAAGTTTCATGTTTTATACTGTGTTCCATTTAAACTTGGTAGCTGGAAATTTCAAATGGAACGCCCTCTGAAGTCAGAATTCCGACTCAAAGTCGGAGGCGCCTCTGCAAGCCTGACCTCAAAATTCAAGATGGCTGCACCCCTTCATCAGCAGAAGTGACAGGTCGAGTTATATACCGTTTATTAGCACTTAATTCTTACTTGTGGCTCATTAAATCAGTCATACACACAGTACTGCCCAATGACATGTTGCTACGGTATGCACAAAATACCATGTAATGTATTACCAGATGGTATTGCTAATAATGGCAAACAGTGAACCTGTTTCAGAAAGCAAGATTTCTTGGTTAGCCAGATAACATGTTGGATTTAAGGTAGTCTGGGCTAAATGAAAGTAAATGAAGATAAAGCCCATGTAAACTTGGCTATGTTAAATCCTACAAGTAATCCAGGTAAACAACAAATCCTGCTATTGGAAACAGGTCCTTGGCATTGCTAAATGGCTTTTCGGAATTGTTGTACTGCAAAAAGCATGAGGTTATTCCCAGCTCTGAATTCTGACCTCCAAGGTAATTGGAACGCAGCATTACTGTCAAATGTTCCGAGGAACACAAATTCTTGCACTACAGTTGCAGGATAGGGCATCAGGGAACAGGACAAACAGTAGTACAGGACAGGACAAATACAAGAACGACTCATGGGATTCAATTTTGAGAAACAATCATCTGACACCGGAAGGACACACATCATTACGCAAAATAAACAGAAACAAATGCCCAGCAGCCTCAATGACTTTGTCTGGTCTCCTTTCTCCTTCACGGGGCGGGGGGACGGTCTTGTACTTACCGGGCTCGGTAAGGCAGTAGGAGGCAAATTTCTGCATGGAACACAGATCAGGACAGTACGTCTTCCTCTGTTCAGGGCTGCCGAACGTGTCTATCATCCAGGTACACATGCTGCGGACAAAGCATCCATCACGCACAGCCATTTTTCCCACAGAGTAACAGGTGGTCCCCCTGAACATGAAAGGAGAGATCTGCCCAATGTCACATTCAAAGGTCAACAGCGAGGCCCCAGGAAGGAGCCTCACTTGTGGATGCTCATGTAGGCGGTGGTACTGGTGCAGCCCGTGGACAGCGCCTCAAAGATGATGGATGTGTCAAGGCGGGAGAGGCCTGACCCTCCCACGTCTGGCTGCACGTAGATCCCCCCAAACCCAAGCTGCGCTGCTTTCCGCATGGTGTCTACTGGGAACACTTCCTTTTGTACAGGGAAGGGGGTGCAACACACTGTCATTTTCACATTCACGTATCAACATCCAGAATATATTATTCTATCATACTAGCTGATTTTCATCACATGCATCATGAGTAAGTAAACATATCATAGGTATAATAACACCGGCAAATCACTATTAAAGAGCGCCTACAGGGTCCTCAAGACAAAAAGAGATAATAAACTTACTTTATCATCCCATTCAATCATGTGTGGTGCCATTTCTTTGGCAGCAAAGTCAAAAGCCACTTTCTGAAACTCCTTCTGTTCATCTGTGAGTCCTACTGAAGCTGTAATCAGATGACACTGCTGCAGTCAAACACCTTCAAACGCCAAAACATGACCCTATTTGAAAACCTACACAATTTCTGTTCCCTGCACAACTGTAGATTACTTTATAGAAAACATCCGTTTATGTGTTTTAATTAATAAACACGTTTACTAACATTACACATGTCAATATTACAACAGGATATTCTTTTCACGAGTACTCCTGGTTTTTAATCACCAAATTACAATAAACAACACATTCTTTGATTGATCCAGATATAACAGCTCGATGTTAAAGGGGCAAGGAAACTGCTTGCTTGCTGATATTTAACTGATGAAAGTGGCAGTTAATTTAAAATATTTCTTAACAATGACAGGGGGTTCCAATACAGCCGACATGAACACCGAATGGCTTCACGTTTCACAATTAAAAATTAACACACGGAATTTGGGGTTAATTTGTGCAAATATGTAAGCCAAGTCAAAGTTATTAAGGTCATTTAAAAGCTTTGCTTAGAACCAGTTAGATTACTGAAAAACTCATGCATTCTATAAGTTGATTAAACCAGTACGCCGCTTCAATTAGCAACTCTTCATGTAGTTTGTTTATTAAACAAGTAACAAACATGACATATGCGTTTCATAAATCCACCTAGATCACATTTGGCTACATGGTCAACGTAAAGTCATTTGACTACAGGATATTTCGTAACCTTGGTTAACAAGAATTCCAAAACGAATGCAACGGTGTAAAGAAATAAGGCTTACGGTCTATGCAAGATGCAATCCCTCGTCTTTGTATGCTATTGAATACAAAACCAATGCTTCTATTAGTACATTGCCTCAACCTAAACCCATTTAGCAACCTTCCAGCTAACGCCATGACTCATAGGAATCTTCTGTTCTGTATTGTGGGTAATGTAGTTTCTATAGTACAATACCTAGTCAACACGACTATACTAGCCAATGACGATCGTCACTGCATACCCCCTCGGTTATGGGTAAGGTAGTCTCCTAACCATGATCTAGCTAATGACGATCAAAGCGTATACCATCAGTTATGGGTAATGTAGTCTACCTGGTTAAATTGGCCGATAGAGGGACTAACAATATCGGTAACTTAAATTTACCCTTTTCGTTTTCAGTGATTACAGATCTTCTTTAAACAATTATTTTCTCAAACTTTTCTTAGGACCTTACTAGTAAGTATATTTTTCCCTTGCCTCCACTACTCTCGATATCACGAGTTGTCTTTGTAGATTGAGTCTTGTTGATCTGTATCGTTTGCTGAATGAGCAGTGTATTTAATCTCGTTTGCAATGCGCAGTTTCAGATTTCACACATAAACACTTAATAACGCCGAATAAGAGTGGTCTCGTTCTTATGAATTTGAAAAGCACTGATTACTGCAGGGGATCGGTACTGGAACATTTGAACAGCCAGTCCATTATGCTTGCAGCGTACGATATGCGTCACATACGCAGCGACCATGCTTCGCGGAATATGTAGGTCAGTCATGACGCATCATACGTAAGAAGATATTTCTTTTTAGAAAGCGTTTTTTTTTTTGATTGACCTACTTATTGTATGAGGTTTAGGTGAAATCATCTTAAATAAAACTTCATTACTCGATTTGTGGTTAATTTGAGTTCTTTGAAATCTGTCGATGCCATGCCGTAATAACTATACAATACAAGTTCATAATAAAAGCCATTTGTTCTGTACAATAGAATATGCGACATGCCGCCTAAGAAGCGTGCTCGAGGACGACCAGGTAAGTAAATTTTAAAGGGAACATCTTTTTTGGTATGTTTTATATACTCACTTGGTATACATTTCAGCATACATACGTAACATAGCGCAGTTATCCATTGCATAGTGCACACAACGGGCAATTTAGAGATGTCAATTCACATAACGCCCTTTTTGCATTGCGGGAGGTAACCCACACAACACTAAGTAAACATGCGAACTCCACAGATGAAGCGGGGCTATGATATGAACTCTGAGGATTTAAGGTGTGCAGCTGCAGTGCTACCCAGAGCCACTTAGCTGTGTGTGCAACATTATTCTAGTTTGCAATATATTCTATATAGCGCCCTAATAACGTTAAAGTATGGGAATTGCAAGAAGAAAGAGTCTGACATTTTCTGCACATGACTACATGAATGTGTGTCACACACTTAACCAGCAACTATGGTGAATTACACCTATGATCCATTACAAGACAAGACATGGTTTTATTTTAAAAACTACATTTACCTATCTAACATGATGAATTCACAGCTAAATCTGCAGAAGCCACTCCTGACCAGGTTACTGAGGAAACAGAGATTAGGAGGAAAAAGACTCAAAAGTCAAAGTCTGCTGGGAAGGAGGAAGGGGCAGACAGAGATGCACCAGTTGGTAAAGCGGCCTACTGCCACTGGCTGATGAAGTCAGAACCGGAGAGCCGATTTGAAAATGGCGTTGATGTTAAGGTGATCTCCATGCCAACGGGCTTGTCAGCCAGTCAGAATGTGCAACACAAGTGTGTCAAACTATTTGTTTGTTTTTTTGGAATCTGCAGTTTGGAATCGAGGACCTCAAAGCTCTTCCCAATCAGACAGGATGCTGGGATGGAGTTAGAAACTACCAGGTGAGAGGAGGGTGCTCATCTCCCCCGCCATGGTTTGTGGAGTTTGTTTCTCCCACTTGTGACAAGCAGCAGTGTCTCTTGATGTTCAGTCGGTGCCTCCTTCCTGCAGGCTCGAAACTTCATGAGGGACATGAAGGTACAGCAGCTGGCCTTCTTCTACCACAGCAACTGTAAGGAGCCTGGAATCGCTGGGCTCATGAAGGTGTGAATGAGAACTGCTATGAGCAGACACCAACTGGTTTGTTAGACAGCCCAGGGTACTAGACAAGGGAATGTGCTGGGCAGGATGCTGGTCTGTCGCAGGCCTGATACGCTGTGCCAACAATAATGGGGAAAAGTAGTAATCATGATATAAACATTATTAGAAAATAGATTTGTCCAGTTATTTAAAATTCAAATCATGCAGCCCTTAACAAATCTGTGTTTTACTTGCTTTAGGAAAAAACAAACTGATGTTCTAATTGGCCCAGATTGAGGCATTATTATTTATTATTTTCACGGTATGATTTTAGTCTATTTCACAGGCTGTGTTTGTTTTATAGATTGTCAAGGAGGCATATGTGGATCACACACAGTTTGACAGGAGTGACGCCCACTACGACGCTTCCAGCAAGCCGGAAAACCCCAAGTGGTACATGGTCAGGATTTTCTGTCTGATTTTATATAAAAAATAGCAGACAACTAGCTGCAGCCTAAATTGAAGCCATCTGTGTTTTGAGTGTGTGCGTGTCACGCTTGCTGTTATCCCCGCGTCTCATCCCATCCGTCGATACCGGAGCTCCTGTCTGGGTGGCCATGTGCCAGGTCCACTTCCACTCATTTTTCACCTCCTCCCATGCTGCCATCCAGGTGGACGTGCAGTTTGAGAGGATGACCAAGCGCTTCCTCCCATTGGCTGAGCTGAAGAAGTACCACCTGCAGCATAAGGCGGAGGGTGGCGCCCTCAGAAACCTGGCTCTCTTCACTAGGGCACGCCTGTCTGTGCAGCCTCTCACTGCAGGTCGGTGTGTTTTACCTTAACCTTGTAGGGCTTTTATGTGCGCGGAGGGATTTATGATATGTATGCTTATAAATGTGTACGACATATAACAGATTTCTCTGTTCGTATGTGTGTGCACATGTTACATTATGTGCAATATATATATATAGGTTATATTATGTGCTATATACACTCACCTAAAGGATTATTAGGAACGCCATACTAATATGGTGTTTGACCCCCTTTTGCCTTCAGAACTGCCTTAATTCTACGTGGCATTGATTCAACAAGGTGCTGAAAG
>JABFEA020000039.1:13131479-13148707 GCA_019775915.2 Cyphomyrus plagiostoma | reverse complement strand
CATGTGATTGGTTGATTAGATAATTGCATTAATGAGAAATTGAACAGGTGTTCCCAATAATCCTTTAGGTGAGTGTATATATGTGTGTGTGTGTGTGTGTGTGTGTGTGTTTTTTTTGTTTCGGGTGATAATTATCGATTGGTCATTTGAGGCACTGAGAATTGTCTTCGATCCATGAAAGAACTGTCAAATACAGCTCTGGGGAAAATTAAGAGACCACAGCACAATTTTTTGTCTCACTCATTTCTCAGTTTATGGGTTTGCACCTGTGAATAATGTTTTTTTTTTTTGCAAACTGCAGCCTGGTTCTTAAGGGCTTCTTCGTTGCTTTATGGAACTTCAGTCCTGCTTCTAGGACCCTGACATGAGCTGTCCTAGCAGTGCTTAATGTTTCCCATTCCTTTTGAGGGTCACTTGATATCATCCTGATATTCTTACGAAACTGTCGGATAAGTTAACGGTCCTGTCTGACATTAGAAAGTCTCTTCTGCCCTCTACCTGGCTGGTTTCTGGTTGTTCCCAGTGTGTCCTGTTTTACCTCGTTCTTGTGCACTGCAGTCTTAGAAATTTTGAGCCTAGAAGCAGCCTGCCTCGCAGTGTAGCTTTCTGCCAGCAGAACAAGGATTAAACCAGGATTTAAAAATGATTAGATTTTTTTTTATAGGGAGTGGTCTCTTAATTTTTACAGAGCTGTATATCTACTATCCTGAAGTGTGCTGGGAGAGCTAGAGGTCTGTACCCTTCAATAAAGACACACACAGACGTTTTGACAGTTAACTGCTGTCAAGACAGTTAACACAGTGTTTAATCAGCAAAGAGTCAACATGGTCAAAATACAGACTGCATTCACTGCACCGGATCCGAACAGCTGTTACACGCTGGCATGAGTATCCCACATGACCGTAGCATGTACTGCTGCCGGTGTTTCTGATTCCTGTTTTGTTATTCTGCTTTTTCAGAAGAGTTTGACTTTGTGCTGAGTCTGGAGGACAGAGATCCCATTTAGGGATGCAGGCCTGTTTCCCTACCCTGGACAGACCATGTGATGGCATCTCTTCAAGGGCACTTGCACTCTTTATAACAGTCTCTAGCCTGGATTCATGTGATTGCTTTTTTTCTTCAAACTCTTCTTTTAACTCTCAGTCCAATAGTATGTTAATTTTACATGAATGTAAAACATAGAGACCGGTTATAAAGGTTAAAAGCTAGCTCACCTGTTACAGGCTGCATAGATCGTATTATAAACATACATTTTCCAATGAAAAAAGAATTGTAATGCTGCAGAGATTGTTTGCTGAAACCTTGAATGCCACAATTAAAGCACCGCCTGTAAATTTGTCCTGTATTAATGGATTGTGCAACTTGATTTTAGCACATTCTTTCTGGTATGAAATTTACTATGGGCCAGATTTTCTGACATGGGCAGTAATATTGTATTTGGTTTGCTCAGTAAAGCCCTTATTTTGTAGGACCGGAATTTCTGAAAATTTTTAACACTGGAAATAAGATTCCATTTGGAATGAAGGGCTGTTTTCTTTGAAGTTTTTTTGAAATTGCGAAGGATCAGAGGCGTTGAGGAGCTTAAGCTGGCAAACACTGACGTTGTGAGAAGCTTTCATTATAAAAATTGTATGCACAGTTTCACCCACAAGGGGGAGACACTGAAATGGTTTGACCACTGACAGGACATTCACTGTTAAAGATTAAATACAGCAGTGTGTTGGAGAAGCTATACATTATCAGCGTTGAGCAAAGCAGTGTTTAGGAGTTTTCGCTCCTAAAATGAAACAACTGATGTAACACTGAAAACCTGGAATAAGTATGCAGATCACTAGGTGTTTGATCATGGCGAGGCAGTGATAAATTACAGCTAATGTGCCGAGATCAGAGGGTTATCAAGCATTATGAGCCTACACATGATAATTATTATGGTGACACGTATGCAACTTATTACATTGCTAAATTGCAAAGAATCCATTGCAGTGATGCCATGGAATGCAAAAATAAAGATTACAGTCTGACTAGCATCCTGTCTGTTTCTACACTGCTTACGAGATGAGCTTGCATCTAAAAGTGGACACTCTACTTGAAGCCAAAAGTAATTAATATTCTGCAGTCAAGTAAAACAGACAATTTACATGCATTTAAAAATAGACATTTCTCTTAAAACAGTGTAGCCAATGACTAAAAAAGTCAGTGTGTTGGCTACAGAGTGCTGATGTTATCTAAAAGATAACTACTGAAGAAGTGATTATGAAATCTATTAACCAATTAACATATACAGAGTATGAAGAATGTTCCGTATTACACCTGTTCAGTTATTCATTGGGTAATGATTTATAAATATAAAATATAAGCTTAAATCTGGTTTTATAAAAATACCATCAAAAGAGTCAGACAAATTTGTTGGAAAGTTAACAGGCACCACGGACCTGGTGTTTAAGAATATGGGCTGAGAGGCTACAGCATCCTGAATCTGCCCAGTACATATATACAGGTATATAAAGGAATAAAATCATTGCTTTGGATAGAAGCTTTAGCTTTGCTTAGCCACAGAATAAAAAAGGAACAGCATAATCACTGTCAGCTGTACAAACCAGATAAAAGAACTTTGTGGAAGACATGTTATTAATATATAAAACGGCTGATCTGTAAAAATGATTAGTTCACAGAGTTGTAACACGGGAAGAAAACAAAACGTAGATTTTTCTGTATGTAAGGTCACCTTTTTGGCACTCTGCTGCTGCCGTAGAGCCTGGCCACCGGGCTGCACTCTGCCACCTCTGCAAGCCAGCTTGACCCTCCTCCTCCTCAGATGATGAACGAGGATTTGTGTCGGAAACCTCCCTACAGAAAGACGTTAAAAACAGGCTATGCTCTTCACTTCTCATCCCTCTTTCTCTGACACCTTCTGTACATTCTCAAAATGAGCATATCACACAACTAATACTCAGGCACAAAGTTATACAGTAACATGTCTCTTTAATGGTTTAAGAACTCGAACCCCGCTGGTACTGTCTCACCTCATCTTCCGGTGTGATGCAATCCACCGCGTCTCTGCTCTCAGAAGCTTTGTAGCTGAAGGAAAATTCATCATCAGTTGCATCAGGTTAGCATTTAGGGCAGAGTGTACGTGTCCTGTCTGCCTTTCTAGAAAAGATGGATCTATATAAGACTATCGGGGACATCATTTGTCAGTCTGCATGAAATGCTTTAAAAATTGCATTTGTTTTTACATTTTGACAACATATTCAAATTACACAGTGACCCCATACTAAACAATGTGGAACATGGATGGGTAGATAATTCTAGTGTGTTGGAAATGTTAGGATGTTGCCAGAATATGGAGGGAACCATTCGTACTGTGTGGCATTTCATATGCTATTCTAACCAGATGTTGGCATGCTGTATGTTAACGCCCTGACTGTCCCAGCTTTGACTTCAAATGAGCTTTTGGAAAGAATGCTAACTACAGGCACACATCTCGCTCCTCTCACTGTCCTGACTCACTTGTCTCTGGCCTCGCTCCTCTGGACAAAATAGCCTCCCTTATAGGCGTAACAGAAGCCCAGGGTGACGACCAGCAGGGCGCCAACCAACAGCAACGCACCCAGAACCTTCCCCACCAAGCTGACTTCATCTGAAAAAGATGCAGACACAGGTCTTCCCTGGGCATCTAAACTGGGGGATGTGAAACAGCAGGTATGCACAGAATCTATATTATTATTATTTTCCGCCCAAATAAGTTCCATATATCTTATTACATATGTGTTGGTTTTGTTGACTGCTGCCTGCAAACCAAATTGCCCCTCGGGGACAATAAAGTCTATCTATTATCTTCTTTATTAATTAAGTCATCATTCTTCCACCGATTCTCCTGGTGAGGGTGACAGTTTATTTATTTATTCATAGCAATAAAAGTCATATTTTAGGAACATCTTTGGAGTGGTCAAGAGCATGAGCACAAAGTAGATCAACACATTGTTTAAGCTCAGAACATACGTGTTTACATGGACATACGTGTGTAAGTGCCTGTGTTGAGCTGCTACACCCTATGTACACTCACACACTTCCATGGTCTGTGCAGCACACTCCGCCTGTCCAGCTTCATTCCTCGCCACACAGTGGTACCCCCCCGAATCCTCCTTCCGCACCAACCGGAATGACTGGAGAGGGACAGAGACATTGAACTACTGCCAAGCCTGCCTAGAGCCCATCATCCCTCTACCCACCCCCTCCCCTCCAAACTCAGATCTCCACCCAAAAGCCCTGCCCATCTGCCTCAGCGGCTCACCAACTTGCCGGTCTCTCTGTTCAGCGTGTACGAAGAGTTCAAGAACTGTGGGCTGCTCCTGGGGTCCAGGGGAATCTCCTCTTGGTTCCGAAACCAGTGGTACCGTGACTTCGGGAAGCCCTCGCCCTCAGAGCAGCGTAGATCCACTGGGCGACCCGCAGGCACCGCCCGGGGCACCCCACACCTGGGTCCCACTGGTCGCACTGCAGCCGCACACACACAAGCCTCAGCTGAACTGACGGGGCTTTCGCTCATGTGGCCAGTACATCTCAGGTTACAAACCTCAGAACGGCTCATCAACATTTTTATGGTTACCAAAGACGCCTTAACGGTTCAATGCTTTTAAAAATGCTGCTAAAAATAAGCACAAGCATTAACAGGTAATTCAGTAATTCCAGGGCACAAAGGACAAACATACCTCTAACAACCAGGTCAATCAAAACTTCATCAAAGGTCCTTTGGTCCATGTGGGCTGTGACCTCACAGCGGTACTGGGCAGTGTCCGAGCGGGTGACATTGGTGATCACTAGGGTCGCAGGTTCTTTGAGGTATGCTCTGTTCGCCAAATCCCCTGCAAGTCAAACATTGAGCCCAACTTCTACTTAGAAGACATCAGCTACAATGCATGGCTGTGACTTAGATACTTAGATAAACAGATTAACACAACATTATAGGGCATCGTTCGAATGTCAAGGTCAACTTGGTTTACAAACACCATGTTAAATTTTATGAGCTATGATGACCTATGTCATGAGCTTGGGGCACCTCTGATTTAAGATCCACACAGCAGGTCTTAAACCACTACAAATTTTTCACATAGAAATGGATGTGAACTTACTTGAAATGTGTTTCTCAAAGTAAACATAGCTGGGTTTTCCATTTGTAATTTTCTTCCATTCAATTCTGGGATTGTTTGTGGAGATGGACTCGATCAGACAGGAGAGCTCAGTTGCTGGACAGGGAGAGGGGATGGATCTCATTTTCTCAGCTAATCACAAGCTGGAAACCACAAACGTTCAGTGACAAACGTGCTGCTTTGCATGCTCAGCCAGAGGACTGCAGCTCATACTTACATTCATACTCATTAGCCCACAGGCTGCTGCTGGTGGTTCTGAGTATTACAGCAAATGTCGTGATGACTGGAAAAGAAAGACAAGTTCAAACCCATGTGCATTTTCCATCCATGCGTATAAGCACCATGTTTTAGCAAAAACCACTCAATGACAAAGTCTTTTTGCTCACTGGAAACTATCCAGTGTATGCAGGGAACAAACTGTGTTGAAACTGGGTACTGGGTGATGGGGGCATCAAGCCCACTGTGGGAGACATAAGATCCAAGGGAGGGGACACTCTGCATAGGAAGCCAGTCCATCACAGGAGACACACACAGCAGCAAACCTAAATGGATGCCTTTGGATCACAGAAACCAGAGCACCCAATGGAAGTCCATACAACACAGCTGGAACATGCAAACACCAAAGCCACAGAGAAGGGGTGCCCCCATGGGAACAATCCTACGCACCGAACCACCCCCCACACAAAAGCAGGCTTTACTCTTTTTTTTCTTTAAAAATCATTCCAGAAAGTAATTTTGGTAATATTTCTTAACATCTTTAAGAATCAAAGAACTCATGCATAACAAATAATAATGCATTCATAAAGCATTATAAACATGGTTATAAATATTTACTAAAAGGCATAACACATTATAGCCATGGGTATTATGCATTATGAATGCCTTATGAAGTTCTCATCTATAATGCATTACAGATACCTTCATAATGCAGTAAAAGCATCCATAATTCTTATAATGACCACTGTAATACATTTTGAAGGTTTCCGTAGTGAATTACAGATGGAAGCTTCATTGACGCTCATGAAGTTTCTAATCAGCACTATAATGTCTTATAACTAACAACAGAGATGCCACCATGCTTTATTCATTCTTATACTGACCATTAGAATTTATTATGGAGGTACCTATTATAGCTGACAGCTTTAAGGCGTTACTGTAGTTATTTTTAAAAAAATCTCAGTATTGACATTAAAAATGAATGAGTCTAGATAAACTAATCACTCCATGCTATAAATAGTCATTAGGAGCTACAAAACACATTTTCAACATCAATGTTTATTTTATACCTAGTAATAGTTTTGGGTTGTGATGCTCATCTGAGGGCAGATTCAAATCTTCTATTTGGTCAGCAAGAGGACAGTGTTAAGCCACAGGACTGCACCTGGCTGCGTTTCAAATCCATTAAGAGAATTTCAGCTCGATTCAATGTAGTTGCAAAGTGCCCTTCCCGAAGTGTGCAGTACACCAGACAGGTGAAAAGCATCTGGGTCTGTCTGCATCTGACTGTCTCTGACTCTCCCTGGCCCGAATACAGGGTACATCCGCAAAAAGCCCATAATGGAAATACGAGAAAGGGTGACCGATCAGTGAAACACAGCATTTATGTTACAAACACATTATCAGATTGTTCCATTCCAACAGATCCCCAGTGTGGTCTGGCTTACAGACCTACAAGCTCAGACTTCACAGAAAGTGATGATTTTTAATATGTTTGGCCTTTCAGAACGACTACACTCTTATTATGGTGCAATTTCAGAAAACGATTTAGAAAAACAAACTCAGACACTGCTCTTAAAATCAACTCTCCACTTTCCACTGAACTGGAAAATTAAAAGGTCCATCGCGCTCATGTAGAGATAAAAAACAAAAGGCTGAAGGTGAATAAAGCTCATATTCGGGTCACTTTATGCTGGTTAAGGCGGCTTTGAGGACACACAATCCCAGTGTGTTGACAGAGTTAGCTGTTTGCTAGCCTTGCTGTGAAAATCCAAACAGGCTGCCATCCCCCCTAATCCTAATTGTAACCCCCAGGCCCTCCCAGAGAAGGTAGGGGCAGCTTCTGAGGCCAGTAACAACAAAGCTGTTTTACTCCATATTCGGGTGAGTATTTTTGCATCCTCTTTCAGAGCACTAAGGACAGCTCATTACTCATTACGGGTTTTCAGGACCTGAAATTTCTGTGGATGATTAAACTGCTGGTCACTACACCACATTTACAATGTTACATTTATGTTAGCAATTTCACTGCTTAGTCATTGGTTTTAAAAAGTAGCTTAAAACGTAATTCAGTTTTTGGTGGATTTTTTTTCTGGAGCATTTCATGTTCAGAAGGAAATTGAGTTTGTGGAGCTGTGAGTTGTTTGATTTTTTGTATTTTTATATTTCATGGGAGGAAATACGTGTGACAGTTCATACGCACCATTGCCATGTATGCTGCCTCTTCTGTTTACTTGAATGGTAATGAGATATAATCTCGGTTATTTCAGATATGAGGTGTTTTTACATCTAAACATGGTTCCAGGCAGGTCAGACACGGAATAGATCTGCACAGTGACTGGACAAAATGTTGCTTACATGGTCGATCTGCGTTGTCACGGGTTCGCTCTAAGTACACCGCTTAAAGCCCAAACCTATGTAATTGTCATTGGGTGACATCTGCCCAGACAAGAAGAAGCACAGTCTTATGATCAAGTGGGCAGGGCCTGACCTGGACCCCCATAGTAAAAGGTAACCCATTCCACACAACACAACACATGCAAATGTACTGTAGCCTGAAACAATAATTATGACATAAAAGTCCCACAGTATTTGCCTGTGGCCCAAACTACATCCAGACATAACAACAGGCTTAGAATTTGTGCTGCCAGCATAACAGTAGATTTAATCTTAAAACATTCCCAAATTCAGCACTTTGGGAAAACAGAATGACAGTAGATAAAATCTCGATTGCATTGTATTCACCAATAGTAACAGATTGTTCCTAGTGATAATAATATAATGAACTTAATATTTCTTATGAAGCTTGCACAGTAATGAATGAAAAGTCTGAGTGTTATACATAGACAAGCTTTTTTGCGTTGCCCTTGGCGTTGGTCCACAATGGAAAGTGATCTGTCCATTGGTCAGATTCTTGCTTTCCAAACAACTGGTAGCTTGGATGCTTTAAAATAACTCCCACCCTGCCCTTGCTTATCTGATAATAGTTGTTAGCTAGAATAACTATTTAACATGCATTGCTAAAAATGAGAGTTCATGTTGTTCGTGATGTGACGTTATTCATGACATAACGTATTGCACTGAATATGTAGCATTTCCAGATGAGTACACGTTGGCAAAGAGATGAGAAAAAATCATCTACAAATATCTGGTCCAAATAGGTCCAAACTGATGGTATGTTGTCTGGACAACTGAATGCTCAGGTCACCATGGTATATACTCATCAGATGGGCACAGATGGACAACGTAAGTATCTGAAACTGCAAAATTCATGCAACATCCACCAGTAAGCACTAATAACATAATCAACAACAACACCAACAACGATAATAATAATAATAATAATAATAATAAGCAGGTAAGTCTGTTTTACCAGTAAATTGTATATATCCTTTACCACTGTACCGCTGAATTACCAGCGTTTATTAAACTGATTCATAAACCTTGTTCTGATTACTTTAGCAATAAATAAAACAGCATCCGATCCGAAGCTAATTATTTAGCTAGTCTATCCTTTAGCTAAGTGCATAATAATTTGCTGGCTTTTGCATATGAACTGCCGTGCACACTGGTGAAAATGATACAGGTATGATACGGATGCGATCCGCGCTCCGCGACAAACGCGCCATTGACTCACGGTGCACTGAGAAGAGGATCACAGCACTGACCAACCGTCGCATCGCCATCTTGGAGGAGATTATCGCTTTATTCCTGGGGTAATATGTGCATGTGGCAGCCGTTTGGGGCTATGGGGTGGATGCCAGGGTATCCGCAGTCCTGCACGGCCATGTCCCTTTACAATGCATACACTGATGTGGAACAACTACGGTACGTGACAAGCTCCTGTTGTGTATATTTTACACCGATTTAGTCCTTTAATCATAAACTGTTTAATCAGAAACCATTTATTTATTGCTGCGCATTTTCTATGATGTCGGTACATGTATCCCCGTCCACGTCGTCGTTCTTGATGAATAATGCTCCCCAAATGAAAACATTTAAAATATATTTACTAGTTTGCTCTGGGTATTATCGTTTGTTTTTGCAAAATAAAGTCTATGGCACCGACCATCATCAAAGCACGATACATTGTACGCAAACCTGTATATGTTCAGCCAAAGCTGTTGTAAAACATTCACTCTACATTTGATATTATGTGTGTCATGTATATTCTCACAATACATGTTCCAGTTAGCAAACTAATTGCATCCCTAGTATTGTTTGATAAATAATATTAGTATTTCTACCAGTATTTTGGGAAATAGATCAAGAGATTTAGAGTTAAAACGATACATTTGCAAAATTCTAAACAAGTTTCGTGGTCATAAAACTAGCAAGTGTAATACTCTTTCGCTTACCTGTTCATAGTCATATAAAAGCTTATTTGAACCAAGATTACCCATTGAATTAAAAGAATTTTATTTGGTTCACATTGTAGATTTAGTTACAAGAGACGGCTGTCTGGCTTTCCCGTCACAGTGATGCAGCACGTAGCCACCAATAACATTGCGTGCAATTTGAAGTCTGCACTATCAACAAGACCTATGCTCCATATGTGTTTATATGTTTATTTCCAATGTATCAATTGAATGATCAATTCACTGAATAAATTAGTCGAATATTTTTTAATTGCGTCAGTCATCTTCATCTCAGTGTCACAAAATAATGCAAATAAGAAATGGTTAAAGTTGATACATCTCCACTGTAATATGTGTCACATATATAATAGTGTCGCACAACTACAATGATTTATGTGTCAACCTGCAGATCCTCCGATAGATGGCGTCATTGGCTTGCTGCGTCACTGCATGACTCCCCCTCAAACACGGAGTGCTCTTAATGCTAATGTTGTGATAAAAAAATATTTACTTTGAGGAAGCAGAATTATAACACATTCACACGCTAAAGTTACATAAACTCGGTCTTTTGTGCAGTTTTAATTCGATTAATTTAGCAGGATTGCTCACTCTCATTAAAGTAAGCAATACATGTGGTAATGATTAGTTATTTTATATTAACTATTATTTAGTTTATCAACTTACTAAACTAGTGCGAATGCAAAATGTGATGGTACAATGTGTATGCAAGGTCTGAGGGTGTGGTGGTGCGGGCGGGGGGTGCTGAACCTTATATATGGCTGGACTGACTCACATCTCCAGTCACACATGTTGGTGTACATGAATCACAGTGAAGTGCACCGTGTTCCCGCCACACGCCCCGGGGGTGGGGTGACATCAGCTCGCCTCCCTCCCCTCCCACCTCCCAGGTGTTGTTCTGCAGCTCTCCCCAGCCGAGCCTGTACCTCTGATCCGGTTAGACCCGGGAGACCACGTGACTCGAATGTCGCCGTTCCCAGTTTCTAAAAAAGGAGTCCCTGTCTGTACAGATATTGTGATACGTGATAAATCCTTCCTGGAAATTTGGTTTTATCAATTATAATGCATCCACTGCTGACTGCAAATGCACGATTGTTTCTGAATATCCTTTATGATAACGTCTTTTTCTGGGCAGACGATCAATAATATTGATCAGTTTACAATGGCACGGAAGCATTCTGGGAGAGGTGTATTCAGAGCCACTCTCTTGTCCTGCTCCAAACGTGATTTCACAGATTCACGGGCTGGTTAATTTATAGCACACAGAAGTTGGATTCTGCCTAAGCTTGGGACACGGTCAAACCGCCATTTAAATAGCGTGGTGAAATGGAGTGACCGTGACTCCGCCGACATATGTCGTGATTCTGGATTTTAAAATGTACTGTTTTAAATGTCTGCGTTGTTACTCAGTGCGATCCCTCCCTCTTTGGGACTTTTCATGGCTATTAGTTTATGACCGGTTTCTCCACAAAGCCGTTAACGTTACCGTTTAAATGCGAGTCAGATCACATGAAAGTTGTGCTGGGGCTACTGAGGGCAACTTGCAGGAAATAGCGACCTGCGTCCTTTCTTGTCGGAAAGCAAAGGGTTGAGGTCCATTAAGACACTGTGGAATGGGTGGCGGCAGGGAGGTCATTGGCGTACCCAGGCCGGACACGGAGACTGTTCCTCCTGTTTCTCTCTCAAGCTGACATTAACAGATGGCGGATCAGTGGTCTCGCCACATTTTTGCCACCATGCGGATATTTATATATTTATATATTACTCCATTGCTGCTTCGTTTATCCGAAGCGATTTCATTGATTATCATTTTTAAACAGCTGGATATTTTACCGGAGCATTCTAAGGTTAAGTGCCTTGATTGAGGGTATTATAGCCGTGTCCCACCTGGGATTTGAGCCAACGACCTACAGGAGCGAGCCCTTTGCCAGTGTGCGACGGATCGGTACAATGAGAAGTAACAGGAAGAGCCTGTTATTCCCGACACGATTTTGTGGGATTACACTGATACTGATAAGGCAAATAAGCAGTTAAGAGAGATTTTAAAAAGTGTTGCTTACGCATGCGAAAATGTTATTCATGACTGCAAATATAAAAACAAAACAAAATATGAAAATTATGCAATCTCCACAATAAAACAGTGTAAATTGCACCGTTATTCTAATAAATTTGTGTGCAAGATGATGCTGTAGGAGGCGGGGGTTTGGGGGGGTTAGTGACTCACGCTACATGTCTAATGCAAGTAGGTGGGACAGACCCGCTGCTCCAGTGCGCCCCCACCCCGCTCAGATGAGTCACTGAACATGCAGACCCACCTGTGAGTCAGCATCAGCCCGGGTCAGTTGGTGAGAGAGGGTGACAGCAGCTCAGGACACTAGATCGCTCCGAGTCAGAGGACCCGTGGGAAGTGGCGTCCGAGGCATCTTCAGAAGAAGGCGCCATAAATTTACCGACGTGTCCTGAAGGCTCTGGTCACCTTACATCTGATACTGTTACCAGTAGTGTGAGAAGGAGGGCGAATCAAAACGATTTAAAAGGGAAGTCTTAAAAGCCAGAGTATACAAATGTTTCATCACCCATCATCACCGATGTAGCGTAACATTGCCTAATAAACCAGTTATGCAGCTTTTCTGGGAATAATTTTTCTGATCATCAATGCACAGTTCCAACATGCAATGTTGATGTTAACAATATGTTGTTGACACATTATGTAGCATCTTCTGTGCGATGAGTGATTTGCAAAAGGAATCAGAAGCTCTCGAGTGGGACGTGTAAACTCACGCGCGTGTTGGGTGTGATGTAGGAGCCAATGCACAGAAATGCGTTTCACGTGGCATCAGGACATGAAGGCGGCAGCCCTTGTGCCATTACAGGAATATACCGCGGAGGCTCCCGCGGATATACAGAAAGATCGATAAGAGCCAGCTCAGCTGGAAGCAGAGCTAAATTAAATAAATGTCACATCTGACACGATAATTCCACAGAGCACTTTCGTTCCCCTTCAGACTTTCATCTGTACAGTGGTGGAGGACCGTTTGCAGTTTGTCGCACAATTTAGTCAAATTATTATAATTTGTGATTTGGAGCAAGGAATCTCATTTTTGAAGGGTCATTTGTTTTCCAAAGCGTGGCGTAGTTGGTCAAAGTATGCAACACTACTGCCTAAAGCCTTTGGGTTGGTGGTCTGAATTTTGTGTGTGTGCTTTTTGTGTGTGTGTGTGTGGGGGGGGGGGGGGGGGGGGGGGGCGGCCCCCCCCCCCCTATGCATATCTATGATATTATTGCGATATCATAATAACCTATTATTTTGATGTTGCGTGGACAGGTTTTCTTTGGTCCCCACTAGGGACCAAACTTACTTTTATAATAATCAGTGGCTGCAGTCAAAAAAATGCCAGAAGTCTTGTATTTTGTTTGGTTACTTATAATTAAGGTTAGGGGTGGGTAGGGGTTAAGGTTGTCATTGTTGGGATTAGAGTTTTTCCTATAGAGATGGATTGATGCTCCCCACAAAGATATGAATACGAATGTGTGTGTGTGTGTGTGTGTGTGTGTTTGTGTGTGCTTGCGCGCGCGCGCGTTTGGAGAATGCATGTTCTCCCCATATTTGTATGGGTTTCCTCCTGCAGTCATTGCACCAAAACATTCACAAATTATCCTGTACTGGATAAGTGGAGAGAATATGTATGGATGATAACTTCAGTTATCAGTATTGGCAGCAATTTAAGTGATGAGCATTTAAGAGAAGGGAGCAGATGCTAATCCCACCGATCAGCACGCTAACCAATAACGCTCCGTGACACCAGATTGCACGCTAACGCCAGCTAGACACAGTCCAAATGGTTTAGGGAAGCGGAAGGGTGTGCAGGGAAGCTGAGCGACTGGAGTGATCCCAGGCTGGCAGAAGACAGTTACAGAGACCTAAGTCTGCTTTATTGCATAACCACGCTTGCCATTTTTAGCCAAAAGGATGGGGGGAATAGCCCAAGTTTCGGTTGCATGCTGTGTTTCAGAGTTTTGTTTCGTTTCGTGACATCATGCCAACGAGCTCGGCGTGGCTAAAATATCATTCGCCTCTGCGCTGTTAAAATTTGTGCCGTTGAACTCCATGCTGCGAGATTTTATACCGCTGAACTGTTAAAATACCAGTGAACCTCCTTATGTTAAACTGCAGTCAGGCTCTGCGGTACAATTGGGCTGTAGAGTCTGGCTGAGCGACCCTGAGCTCCCGCAGATCATTCAGCAGCTGTATGACTGGACCTACTGCTGGTTCCTCGCCTGTTCCCGCTCTACGCTTTCATTCAGCTGCAGTGTGCTCTCCGTGACTCATCGTATCACAGCTCGTGTGGCAGGCAGTGCAGGAGGAGGAACCGCCCACCGTGAGCGCAGAGCACAAGGCCGGCGATGCGGCCAAATGCAGCAGCCTGTCAGAGGGAGGGGCAGGGGCGGGACTTGGTGGCATGTGACTCAGCACAGCGCCCCCATGTCCCTGGAGTTGTCCCAATTGGGAGGGAGGGAGGGAGGGCAGAGGTGGGTGATCTCTGTGGGATGTGTCTAGGCCAGCTCCCCTCACGCATAGAGGACTGTCCTTGTACACACTGTCCTAATGCACAAATGTACTCTCAGGCAAAAACAGTCATCAGACATGCACACAAATTTGTATTTTTATGGTTGTGGGGACAAAATTTTTCTTCAAAAAACATAAAAGCACCCCAACACACACACACACACACATATTTATTTTACACAGTTTGAACACCCTTTGCCCAAAGTGTGTTAGTAGTCCAAACTCGGCTAATTTGGGAGGTGGGCTTCATTTCATATCTGCAATGTGGGATTATAAGAAATATTTGGAAGTTTTATACTCAGACAAGTCACTAAGTAGAAGAGACATGGAACAGCCTAGTATAGCGTGTGATGTGATGGAACATACGAGTTCACCACCGTACACATGTATGTTTCCTTCAAGTACTTTGGTTCCCTCTTACAGCCCAAAAACACAGTTAGGTGTTTCTCTAATTGCGTCTTATGTGTGATTGTGTGTGACTATGTGTCCTATGATGGAGTGGCATCCCACCCGGGGAACCTGTGCATTGCATAATGGGCTCTAGGATGAGAGTGACCCTGTAGTGCAGGGGTGGGCAGTCTTATCCACAAAGGGCCGTTGTTTATGCAGGTTTTCGCTATAGCTCCCTAATTAGATTACTAATTAGAGGACTGGATAGTCCTCACAGCTGGGTTGGAGCAGCTGACCTAAAGGTTACCCCAAAAACTTGCACATACACCGGCTCTTTGCGGATAAGATCACCCACCCCTGCTGAAGTGGATACACAGCTGTATGGATGGATGGATGTATTATTAAAGCATCTGTTCTGTCTCATTGCTGTTTTGTCTGTAGCTTTCTCACTGCTTGTGTGGTAAGTGTTGGACAGAAGTTGTGGAGGTCTGACCCCCTGGGAGGTTGTCAAGTGGCGTGTGACATCAAAGGCTGCGTCAGACGCGCGGTGATGGTGTCCATCTGCGGGACTCATGCTGCAATGGGCTCCGCGCTTTGTGTCATCGGCAGACGCCAGCAGCCAGCAGCACGGGGGCCACCCTGGCAGCGACGGCGCTCTGCTCTTCAGACACCTCGCGGCGGAGCTCTGTCCAATGACGGCGCTCTGCTCTTCAGATACCTCGCGGCGGAGCTCTGTCCAATGACGGCGCTCTGCTCTTCAGACACCTCGCGGCGGAGCTCTGTCCAATGACGGCGCTCTGTTCTTCAGACACCTCGCGGCGGAGCTCTGTCCAATGACGGCGTTCTGCTCTTCAGACACCTCGCGACGGAGCTCTGTCCGATGACGGCGCTCTGCTCTTCAGACACCTCGCGGCGGAGCTCTGTCCGATGACGGCGCTCTGCTCTTCAGACACCTCGCGGCGGAGCTCTGTCCAATGACGGTGCGGCGTGTCGGAATCTTAATGCCACATGAGCCGCGGCGAGTGCGTAAATGGCTTTGGCGGGATGATGCCACGGAGTGAATTCATTTTCAATTGCCGAATATACATCCCACAGATGGCAGAATGTCTATATTGTGTGATTTAATGCATAGTGGATAAGCAGAAAGGAATATGAAGATCTCCAAGTCATATGTGGAATCCAGCCCAAAAATCTCACATCTGAATAATACGGTCACTTATATTTCCTTAAACAGAAGACAGACAAAATTATTTATGGACTTAATGGTTTGAAAATGTGCCAATGGATCATCGCCTAGAAGCCAGTTATTGTCATACCCATAATCCTCCTCCTCATCATCATCACTTTGGCCATTGGCATCCCTTCATCATCCCGTCAGCTGCATCATCGCGATCGCCGACACCTCCTTCACCAGTGTCAGTACTGTCGTCATCAGAGATCAGATTGGTGTGGTTTTTGCCACTGACTAGTTCGTGTTGGAATCGATAATTTAAGGAGTGCGCATGTTATATCACCGTGTTTACAGTCCGGTGGGGTCTGCATGTACCATTTACGTACGATTGTTCGAGATCCAATATTCAATACTGACAAAATTTTCTTTTCCATGAACAACACCCAGTACAAGAACAACAGTATGCAATGAATAAAGAATAAACAACAGACAAATATACCTTTAATGGCAAAGGGAAGGTGGGTAATAGACACATTACTATTCATATAAAGGACAGAGTGCAGTAATATTGTAGTTGTCCTGCTCAAACAAAAAGGACAGAGAAAAAACATATAACCAGAAAAAAATAAAAATGAGGATAAGCTGGATACAAATTGTCACCATCAAATGGTCCCCATCTAGCTGGGACCAGAGCAATCAACACTGCCAATTTAGGTCAGAAGGCGAGAAAAAATTCCTTAAACCTGGTCTACTTCAGGACATCCCCCCCTTTAACAAGCAGAATAAGGGCCCCAGACTGGCCTTAGGTTTGGCTTGTTTCATACTGTAATAGCAGAGAACTTTACAGACCTGGCTTCTTATAGGTGACATAAACCTTAACTGCAGAGGGATTTTATCATAAGTATGCAGCCCTCTCTGCGTGCTGTGTCTCTTCATTTATTGCAATTCAGCCTTGGTGTAAGCAAGGAATATCATCAGTCAGCTCCTTCTGTCCAGCGATACGCCGCACACACGCGGACACACACACTGCACACACGCACACTACACATACACAGCACATACACACGCTGCATGCATACACTGCACACACACACGGGCACACACATTGCACACGCACACCTACACACACAATGCACGCACACACTGCACACACACACACACGGTCATACACATCGCATGTATGCGTACTAGACACGCACATTGCATGCATGCACACTACATGCCCATGCATTACAGGCACACACATGCACAGATTATGTATAACACACACAAAGCAACTCATCTATAAACATAATAGAGCTCGGGGGGTCAGGATGGATCGCTCTTCTTCAGTGTGGGGGCGGGGGGGGGGCCAGACT
>JABFEA020000039.1:13109829-13122380 GCA_019775915.2 Cyphomyrus plagiostoma | reverse complement strand
TTCATACCTACTACAGCTCTCTTATTCGCCTGTCGTGTGTGGGCGTGCCCGCCGGGACCCCCCGGCCGGGGGGGCCGGCGCCCCCCGTACCGTAGCCCACTGACCCTGAACACAGCAAGGCGTCTGCTACTCTGTCTCAGCCCGGCTGCCGGTGTGATGCAGAGTCTCAGCCGAATCCCCCTCAGACTCGACTGCTCGCCTCAACCACGTCACGCTGCTTTAAAATAGCGCACAAAGGCCTGAGAGACGCTCTCTGTGAAAGCGAGGCCTTCAGCGCGTCTGAGGCCTGAAGGCTGCAGTTATAGACTGGATAGAGTGACTGGGGGTCCCAGTGGACTCATCGAAATACTGACTCGGCATATTCTAGGGGTGTTCATGGACAGCGTGCCCCAATTTTAGGCCAGGTGTTCAATGTCAATGGTCTGCTTAGCATTTAAATTGGATTTTCAATCCAAATAAATTGTGTGCATGATCTCTCTTTATGGTGGGTAGTAAGATCTGTCGCCGGCGATGATTGGGCTTGCCCTGAAGGGGGCGACGAGGGGCTCTATACATCATAGGAGAATGTAAGCAGGGTTATCTGTACTGGAACTCCAGTGGGGTAGATCTGTGAAATGCTGCGGTCAGCTCAAGCTGTGAATTTATCGCTCTACCCATTGACTTTTTCTAGTTTCCATCCTTTCCCCTCCTGGGAGTAGCCAGGCAGTCACACAAAAACCAGTACAAAGCAAACTGGTTTTAGTTAAAAAAAAAAAAAAAACACAGCATATAAGAAAAAAAAAATCACTATGGTTCCATTAAGTAAATGAGCATGTTGACATTAATTGTGTGGGTGTTGCTGATCTAGCTTTTGTTATAGATCTAGCTTGTGTTACAGTCTCGTAAAAAGGGCAGTGTGGTGTTTGAGGGTAATATATTATACCCAGTCTGTGTGGTGCTGCTAGGAGAGATGGGTCTTTGATATACTGCCATAGTATAGCATGCTAAATGCTAATTTCCCGTCAAACTGGGTCTTATGTGCTCTGTATGTCTCAGATGTTTCTTTAAAATATCGTAGGAATATCATTTCTGCAGGAATTTCTTGGTGGACAGACAGCAATGAGCTGAAACAGGGTGGTATCGTTAGAAACTAATGAGCAAAACCCAGTCATTCTCTGACATGGATGTGATGATGTGTTGACATTGATGATGGTGCCTCTGACAGCGTAGAGCTGCTGCTTTGCCAGGAGAAGATGATCACCAGATTCTGCACAAGTTCATAAACAAGCTTAACCTTTATCACCTGTATTCCCTTGATTACCAGCTGGATATTGTATCTGGGCTTTAAATTTAAGTTTACCTTTCTGGTCACAGAAATACTCCAGACAGAATCTGTTCTAGTCCTTGTTTTACTTCAGGGCTCTTCAAATCTGGACCCAAATCCAGGCCTTGTTTTCAGTTCTCCCCGGGAGCTAGTTTAATAATTACTGGGATGAGCTTCCCGAAGCCTTCTTAATGCTACGTCGTTCATAAGTTCTATCTTTTAACTCACCCTGATTCTGATTGGCCAGAGGCTTCACACCTGGCTCACAGGTAAAGGTGCTCCGACCTTGAGGACGGTGTTTCGAATAGCCCTGGCTTGGCTTACACTCTATCATGACCCTGGAAGGGCCGCAGCAGCAGATGTTTTTACCCAAAGTGACGCACACTTGACAAATCAGGGTTAGCCAGTTCTTGGAACAGTTAAGGTTAAGGGTCCTTGCTCAAGAGCCCAATGCTAGAATCACTTTGCTGACCATAGGTTTTGAACCATTGAACTCCTGGCCATGGGTCTTAACCCACAGAGCTGCACACCACCCCCTGCTGGCACGGGCTTGGCCAAAACTTGCTCCTTCGGAATAAATGCGGTTCTGGCTCAGTTAGGTGCAAGGTGGGAGCGTTTGGCTCAACAAAGCAGATTAAGCACAGGAATGCACTGGCAAAGGCAGTACCAGCAGCCAGGGAAAAGCTTGAGAGGGAAGGGGAGAGGACGAGCAGGAGCTCAGTCACACTGGCTCGATTCCAGACACTGTGAAAGGTTGGCCTTCTTTATTGGTGCTTGTGATCCAAGACATAAGAAGAGGGTGACTCTTCACTGTGAGTCCTGTTCATTTTCCTGTGTTGGTAAAATGCGGGGGTGATGAAACTTCACCTCATGTCTCAGTGACCAGCATGACCTTCATCTTCACGATTCGTCTTTTTTTGGTATAGATCAATACAGCTCTGGTTGGTGTCGTACACACACGCGGAAACAGCGGCGCTCAAGAATGAAGTCTAGCCATGACCTCCAGACGCCGGACCTCTCTGGTCCCGCCAGTACCACCCCTCTTCACAAAATTAATCTTTTATTAGAGTTTGACCAGGAATTGAAGGCTCTCCCTTCTTTCCTGTTCAAAACAGATCGGCAATCTTGTCCAAATCCAACACGGTTTCATCGTCCCCTGGGCCCAAGGTACCACTGACATCTCAGTCTAAGCTGCCTGCCCTGGATGACCTTTTTTGAAAATACATGGAAAGTCTTTTATTCTAATGCCTTAAATCACTTTAATTGCTAGATGAATGTCAAGTATATTTTACCAAGCAGACCCATTTATACCCATTTGTGCTCCTTAATTTACAACAGTTTTTTTATTAATACCTTTGGTATTTATTGAGTGTTTAAAGAGAGGTGAGAGATTTGAGGAAAACCTTGTTCTCATTCCTTCTGAAAGTCACAGCATGGCAGAAGACTGCTCGTGCTAACACCTGGTCCCACATGACACCTGTCTCAGATCTGACTGGATGGCCATTTAATGGGTGGGTGATTCTGAGTGGAGTCATGTGACCGTTGCTCCTCTGACTCTTAATTATTGCCCCATCAGTTGTGAACTTTTTTGCTCTGTAGTTATTTTGGAAGGATAATGGATAGTTATTAGTTGCTGCAGGATGGGATAAAGCTGCCCTCTCATCTTTGTGTCAAGTAGAAGCTCTGTAATGGATCTGGGCTGAGGGGATAATTTCACCGTCTCCACTGGAACTGAGTGATAGGGGACTGAAATTCCATGCAGGTCTGGTGGCATTTCTGTAGGCCTCTGCCGTTATTTATACTGCCACTAATTATACTGGGTCCTTTTAACTTGCAAGCATTGATGGCTTTTTTAATACCGAATACACCCAAACTATGATAGACAGGTATGCCAGTGTGTCCCCTGCGTCAGCTCCTTGGTACAGACTCCAGCCTCACTGAGGCTCTACACTGGCTAATAGATGGGTGGAATGCATTTCAAATAAAACATCATAGATAATATGTTGTTTAGTCTACAGTGAAATACTGCCATTGAGATTTTTTTCTGGCTACTACTTTTTAGTTGATAATACCATTCGAAAAGCTGACTTTCTGCAAGATGTCAACAGTAGCAGAATGTTTGAGGGTTAGGGTTAAACCCTGTGGAGATCCAGTGGTCGCTGAGGCAAATTGAAAATGTCCTGTTATGAGCAGATGGCCAACAGCAGGAGTATGTGATTGGCAGTGAATGGGCCGGCTGGTCGGAACTGGTTTTGACTGGTTAGAACTGCTCTGAGCCACTCTTCTGTTCAGGTGCGATGTACATATACTGTACGGCACTGCAAACCCCCAGCTTGTGAGTCCTCTATGACCTCTGCGACAAAGATGGATGGAGAGCTAGCTGGCTAGGTGGCTGCCAAGCCCAGTATGCCGTTTCAGGCTGTGTGAAGCCAGACAGTGGGTGTGTGGGCGCTAATGACAGCCTGTTCCCCTTCAAACACTCATAATTACTAACAATAGAATCCCACTGGGTCTCCTGACTGCCATCCAGTGCACCTTTCCTGCAGTTGATGGCGTCAGTGTGTATAACCGTGGAGTATCCCACAGTGACCCCAGCATCATGGGGCTCTCGCATTGACCTTCGTATCTTGCTGCCCTCTTGGTGACCCCCCTTAGGTCCCCGCAAAGCAAGAGAGGAGCCCCGGTTTGTGACAGTGCGTGCTGGTGAGAGCGTGGTGCTGGGATGTGACGTGTCCTGGCCCCTGAGCGGACCGCAGCCTGCCTATGTGGTAGAATGGTTCCGGTCCAGCGTGCCTATGCCCTTCTTCATCAGTTTCCGCTTCTACCCGCCGCATGTGGACCCAGAGTATGCTGGTAAGTTTTCCTAGAGTCTCGAGGCTATTTCAGTACCCCTAGTTTTCCGAGTGTAAAAAAAGAAATCACATATAAATTGTGTTGCGCAGACATGCTAAGTGTTCTCCAGGTGTGCTTTTAACTGCTTTCTTGATGGTCTTGTTTGGGAAGTTACTGCACCAGATTCAAAGTCAAACATGTCTCACAAGACCTACAGACTCCCAGGTCAGAGACTGTTAAAGACAAAGAGGTGTGATTTCTTATGTGTTTTCTGCCCTGTGTCTGGACAATATTTTGGTCTCGGTCTCTGTTACTGATCAAACTGTAAGAACAGACTGCAGATAGCAGATCCGTTAGCATTAATGTCTGTGTATGTCTGACTGAGGGTAAATAGCATCCACATTTGACTCTGATTGTTTCCCAAATTTGTTCAATGACATGCTTGAGGTAACTGGATATTGGATATGGACCATAATTAGCCTGGTAATAGCTATTGTTAACTGGCTGCTGAGTAATATCTTGAGCATTTAGCTACTAAATACAACTGTTTTGTAGCTAAATGGATATTAGATAAACATGTTCATACTGCAGTCCACTCCTAACGACCTTCCCACAGGTGGCTGATGTCTAGCAAACTGGTACACTGATTCAGAATGAGAGACCGACACCAAAAACTGCAGTGTTAATGGAGCTAGATGAGCTCCAATAGAGTTACCAGGGTTAACACTGTACTCGGGACAGTTTGGCCGCACATATGCGCCTGCTCAATGTGTCGAGGCTGTGAAATTTACTCATGGACGACAGCTGACAAGCCCCTGAGGCTTCCCGACTGGCATCCGACGTGGGAATTTTCAGTTTGTAATGGTGGCGAGATACATTTATGCTAGCGATTAAATTCCAATTTCCTGATACGACACACAGACACAAAAACGATGAATAATGTCGGACTCATAAAAATTGTGTCAGATTTGTTAAAATGGCAGCGCTGTAGACCAGCGAGTGACAGACTAGAGGCATGGAGGCTCATTGAGTAACCCTGAGGCCTCAATGGAATAGACTCCAGGCACCCTGCAATCCTGACAAGCATAATTGGTTAGAAGATGGATGAATGGTATACAGACTACTGTGAATCTGTATAAAATTTCATATGTACCTTTGTTCTGTACAAAGAGGGTAGATGAAAGTGTGGAGGGAAAAAATTATATTTAGAAAAAATGTTCCTAGTGCTATGCCACTGAATATCAGTGACCTTTAACCTATGTTCTGGCACTGTAGGTAGAGTCACACTCCAGGGGAAGGCCTCACTGCGGATCGAGCAGGTGCGCTCTGCAGACCAGGGCTGGTATGAGTGCAGGGTCCTGGTGCTGGAGCAGCAGACCGACCCATTTCAAAATGGCAGCTGGGTACACCTTACTGTCAAAGGTGAGCCAGCTCTGCTTGATGTCATACAGTATCTGTGCACCCATTGCAAATAGCGCACTAATTATGTATGCATCCGAAATTGAACACTTCTTTGTTATGTGGTTGTACTGTATGCAAAATGAGCAGTATGACCCAATCCTTAGTACCAGGATGACATGCTGTATTCGGCCACGTTCTGAAGTGTTTAACCGATGGATGCTATGCTATCCCACAAGACCACTGCAGCAGAAAATAGAGATGAAGAATACACAAGTTCACCTGAATATGTATTGTTTTTCGTTAATAGTTTTTAAATTTTGTGTCAGGCTATGTTATTGGTAAACATCCGGGTCAAGTAATAATGCAGTATATCCCAGGGCGTTCATACTATTTCCATGCACACATATAGTATGTACTACATTAATAGTCAAGTAGTAGGCTTCTAAAGAAAGTCAGTATGTACTGTGTAAGTATGTGATGTCAGATGTGCCCTAAGTCTTTTAATTCACTTAGTTGATTGAAAGTTAACTCTGTGCTACAGGTACTTCCCTGCCCAATGCAATTAGACGTGACATCAGTTTCCGCTAATGATAATGCAGGTAAAGATGAGCCATGATTAGCTAATGATGCTAACGGTGAGTAATTGTACTTCATCTGCTCTCTCGGGCTCTCATTCGCCGACATAAACTCTTGCCCGTACAGCCCCACCCACATTCACAGGTACACCCCCACAGTATGTGGAGGCCAGGGAAGGTGGCAGCGTGACCCTGAGCTGTGCCGCTGTGGGGAATCCCAAACCCGTGGTGAGCTGGCAGAGGGAGGGCAAGAGGCTTGGAGACAGTGATAAGTACCAGGTAGCCGAACAGGAAATGTGTGCCTTCTTGTAACACCATGTACAGCCCACCGGGCATGCCTTACTGGATGCTGACTGAGCTTCTGTCCGAAACCGATCGGCTCAGTCACAGATAATGGACAAAAGTCATTCATTTGTGGGTGTCTTTGGACCTGCACCGTGTCAAGAGTGACAATCTTCCAGTGAGATCTGACATCAAATCAGTGAATCATGGTTCTGTTGTGGCCACATATGACCCTGGCATTGTTATCATAATAAGTAAAGAAATCTGTTTTCCACATGATTTTTTTCTAAGTTCCTTCAGGTACTGATGATGGATGACTGTGGTTATATCTTAACTAGTCTACTTTATGAATGCCAAAATTTAAATATTTGCATTTTAGCTTCAAAATGTTTGAAAAGGGGGATGCACACGATTTAATTATCTCCCCATGCGCATATTAATTTCTGCGGTTGTGATGTTTGTATTCCATTTCCGGGAGGCGCCAGGAGCTGTTTGCTTTGACTGCTGCGCTGTCAGAGATAATGCAGCTTGTGGTGCCCTTAGCTTGAATGCCTCCTCTTATTTGAAGGCGAATCCTTTCTGCAGTAGCAGCAGTGGCAGTTTAGCAGTGTTCCCCACAAGTGCTTATCAGTGAATTACAACTCTTTTGATCAGTGAGTTATGCAGCCATGGATTTTTTGGCCACAGATGTGAATGAGCTCCCAGCCCGTTGGTCTCTGTGATTGTAGCCCATGCTGTAGATCAGTGACCTTGGAGACCCTGTGTAAGTGTGTAAGTCAAAGCGATTGTTTTGGCCACCTGCCCGGCAGGTGACCGACGGGCAGCTGACGGTCGTGTCGCTCCTGCGGGAGGACAGCGGTGTCTATGCTTGCCACGCCCACAGCCCTCAGGGGGAGGCCATTCACTCCACCCACCTCCTCATTCAAGGTAATTACAAGTGTGATGTCACTCGGACCAACCAGCCAAACCAATGCAATTTGTGATGTGTTTGGCAAAAATTGGGCTTTCATAATTACTGACATAATCTATCTATCTATCTATCTACCTATCTATCTCTCTATCTACTGTTTGTCTGTCTGTTTGTTTGTCTGTCTGCCTGTCTGCACATTCCAATTTGACAAGATGCAATTAATCATTTGATCTCCTACCTGCTACCTATTGTTTTGAAGGCCTGACAGAGGGATGGCAATGATCTTTATACAGGCTGTTTGGTGAAGAGTAACATATCTTCATGAAGAGAACCCATGACCATTTTTTTTGTTTTCCTCAGGGTCACCATTTATCGTTACACCACCCAAGAACATAACTGTAAACATATCTCAGAACGCATTCTTCACCTGCCAAGCAGAGGCATACCCTGCAAACCTGACCTACACCTGGTATTGGGAGGAGGACAACGTCTACTTCAAGAAGTAAAGTTATGATCGAGTTCCCTGTGCTGCCATTCATGCATTGTTTATGCTCTATAACCCCCCCCCCCATCTGTTTTAGCTGTTGTAATCCAAATCTGTATTGGCCATTTTTCCCATTTGTCATTCATATCCCCCCAAATGCCCATTCCATTTTGTGAGGGGTTGTCTGTGCGATCACCCACCCTCGTTTGTTTACTCTGTGGGCCCCAGGCTGCATCAAGTGACATGGCACATTTCCATGAGAACTCTACTTACTTAATTCCACATGTAGTCCTGTAGGTGTCACTGTGGACCTCCGCCAATTAACTCCCGTGACAGCCAGCTAATGCAGCACAGTAGGGATTGAAGCCAGGTCCCAGTGTATGATGCACTTTGGTGTACTTAACATATTTGATTGTTTACTAAGGTTGCAGGGCCTCCGTATTAAAACAGAGGAAAGGGCACAAACCAGGGAAATGAATGTACCAAAAACTGCATGCAATTTAGAAGCATTACATTGCACAAGCTGTACATAGATAAATGCTTGACCGCCAGTGCCTCAGCCTGTTTGCTGTCCCTACAGCGACCTGAAGCTGCGGGTGCGAATCCTGATTGACGGAACCCTCATCATCTTTCGAGTGAAGCCGGAAGATGCTGGAAAATATACCTGCACCCCCAGCAACAGTTTAGGCCTGTCGCCCACAGCTTCAGCACACCTCATCGTCCAGTGTGAGTGGGGGGAGGCTGTAGGGCTTCCTCTCTGAACCTGTTTGTATGGAATTGGAGCAGCCGTGGTTGCCACTACTCAAATCACACATTTACATGGGACCCTTCAGGTTTGGGCCCCCCTGTAGGCCACAGACAGTCACTACACTAAATATTAAGAGGGAAAGAACTTTTGTATAGCTTGAAGCAGGCGTAGTTACCACTACTCACTATTCAGTTTTTGAAAAATCTGAGTAGGGATGGGGGCACCAAAATTTTTTGAGTGGGTCCCCAGAAACAAGAAATCCACCCCTGTGGATTGGTAGGGGGGTAATCCTCAATGGCTGCAAGGTCAGCTAAATGGCCACGCTTCCTGGGCATGTTAACCTTACTGATATCCAAATGTCAGCAGGTATTACACACTTGCTTGCGTATGTGTTCAAGTACAAGCATGTGCGTCAGTGACCTCCAGGCTGGCAGTGAGCTCTATAGCGCCAGGCTTCCGCCAGCATGTGAATAAGATGCCCTTCCTGAGTTAGGGCCAGCAGGATGCTCCAGGCCCCCAGCCCAGAGATCAGGCTTCTGAGAGAAGGAAAAAGGGACGATCTGATTCGTACAAAGTCTGTCTGCGCAAGATGGTGTAGCTGAAAAGCAACAGAAAAACAAACAAATGTCCATTATTCATCTCAAATATAATATATAATATTTATATAATAATTACATTGCAGTAAACAAATATTAACTGATCAACACGCTGCATAGTAGAATATTTTAATAGTGAAATTTATGTAACCGATTTTTGGTTAATTATAGATGTTCTAAATTTATTAATGGTTCACCAAGCCCAGACACTTCTCTGTGAAGCTATTTTTGTGGATCAGCTTATGGGCTGGCATCCGTTCCAGAATGTTCCCTGCTCTGTGCCGGTACTTCCTGAGATGTGCTCCAGGATGGGTACGACTATGTACTGGATAAGCTGTTATGGATGAATGGATGGGTGATAACTGAGGGGCGTCTTTATTTATAGATGCGTTTGATGTGTTTACTCTGCTATGGGGAATATCACACTTTCCACAAACGCTAAATGGTGCTTACATTTAACGGCCCTCTGGTAACCCTGTGAAGATCTCCTCCTTTCCTCAGATGATGTGAAGTGATGGGCCTCCACGTGCCAGAATCCGCCGATAATTAACAGTGTACTCTATGGCAGGTCATTAGCACCCATGCCCCTGCTGACGCTGACGTCAGCACCCCCGGCTCCGCCCGTTTGTTTGTTCCGTTTCGGGATGTCTGGAAAGCCTTTGATGGATTACCCGTGCAGAAATCTTTATTTGGAAAAAGTATTGCCCTCACTTCTCATACTGAACATGCTGCTGTGGCTGGCTACTGGGGGAGTGGGAAACTGCTCTCTTGGGACTATTGCTAGAGATTCTCAAATAAAACTGAACATTTGTATGACCCATGTGTCATCAGGCCGCTGATCTGTAATCAAGCTGGGAATTAGTGTGTCATGAATTACTGTGTTCCAGCGGGTGGTCTGGGCTAGTCCTCTCCATTATCTGTGATTTATTATTTAAGTGAAGTTACAATTTTTGATATTTTACTAGATGCAGGTTAAGAATTTTAGTTAAGGGTTCTGGAGTAAGGTCTTCCAAGTGACCACCAACCATAGGGCTCTGACTCTGTGTGCATAAGCGTTGCGCTACCTGCTGGCCCAATTTGAACTAATTCGGTTAATGTATTTGTGTGAAGGGCTGTGTTGTATCAGGGGGCACAGTCATATGACCAGGATTTGGCATGGTGATTAATTCCACCTGTCTCCCATTCCCTGTGAAGTGTATAAATTGGTGCGTATTGTTTTTTTTTCAGGCAGCCTGAATGAAGTCTCAGGACTGTAAACATTTCCTCACTGTGCTGGCACACACAGTCATTCCTGTTCTATCCCCTGTGTTTCCTTTTCATGCTCCTGCCAGAATCTCATGTTTATGTGGATTTGTGTTTCCTCACATGCCGCTGTCCTTCCCCTTACTACCTGCTCCCCTTTCCCCAAATAAAGATCTCATGCCCCACACATCCCATCCACCTGCCAGTGCCAATGCAGCCTATTTCATGTCCTGTAGTTCATACTGGGCTTCCGGCGAATTCTCTTCATTTGTCAGCTTGGCTGCCCCTCACTCTGCTGGTTCGGTGTCCTACTTCGTTGAGTTTGAGATGGGCTATAAAAAACTGGTTGGTTCCTGCCTCTCCATCCATTTTGTCTTGTGGTACCATTCAGGTTTCTTTAGTCCGTCAGTCAGATATATTTAGTGAAGCTTTTATAAACGAGCTAAGTATAAAACATTTTGGCTAATTGAGAAATGTAAAAGATTAGGAACACGGAAGATTAATCGCTGATTCCTTCAGAGGCAATTCACTACAATTAAATAATTGAAAATTGTGTTTATGATTTGTTTTTTTATAGTTGCAAATCATAAATGTAGTGAATAATAATGACCAATAAAACCTATAAAAAATTTTGATTGTGAGTGATAGACCACCAGTCTTGACAAATGAGTCATAAGAATGTTGTCTTGTTTGAGAATCTCTGGCAATATTCCCAAGAGAGCAGCTTCCCATTCTACCCAGTATCAAGGATCAATGGCCATGTTCATACATACCTCCTTCTGTTATATAAGTTACCCTTGTCTCCCTTGTGCTTTGTCCTCTAGATCCAGCCCGAGTGGTTAACATGCCCACTGTAATTTACGTCCCGAAGAAGATGACTGGTTACATCCGCTGTCCCACAGATGCCAGCCCTCCGGTGACATGGGTGAAGTGGGAAAAGGACGGCTTTCCACTGAGGATAGAGAAGGTGCTCGGCCTTTGGCTTCTGGGGTGTTGTGTGCTTCTGAAGGAACAAATATATGCCGGTCAGTTTGGTAGCAAACATCAACAAAATAGGACAGTGTTCGGTTAACAAGTAAGACAAGCAATTATCACTATATCACCACGAGTTACACTTCTGCTTACCAAAGTGTAATTACAGTATTGATGAACTGATGTGTTTTATTGCTTTAATGCTAATAGCATGTCCCACTAAGCATAGCAGGTCAGGAGGAACCATGAAACAACATAAGGTCCCCTTCTGGCGTTTTTCCATACAGTCTGAGGATGGAAAGTACTGTTCCCAGGAAGGACCTGTGATTTCCGACGTGGAATTCGGATGGACAGTTACATGACACGGCATCGTTCTTCAGTCTCTCACCTCTTCCTCCCTTCCAGCACCCAGGATGGAGTTTAACAGAGGATGGAAGCATCCGTGTGACGGAGGTGACAGAGGAGTCAGTGGGCACCTACTCCTGCATGCCTTACAACATCCTGGGTACCACCGGAAGGTCACTCCCCGCTAAACTGGTGCTAAAGGTATATGACAGCATCCAGCACAATGTAAAAGTGCCGGCTGATGGTTTGCATGAACTGGATAAGAGAGTCTCCAGCCTTGGATCCGGTCTCCTGCCACCGTCTAATTAATTTTGCAGTGCTTCAGTAGTATTCAAGGTTGCCCCGTGTTTCCGGAATAGAATGAGGTTGCAAGGATAAAACGTATTTAGTTACATGAATGGTGGAGTCTCTTAATGCTGGGTGCGTCTCTGGCCGCCAGGATCCGCCGTACTTCAGTGTGAGGCCCGGACCAGAGTACAGACAGGATGCTGGGAAGCAACTGCTCATCCCCTGTGCTGCTTCTGGGGACCCAGAGGTCCCAACAATCACATGGAGAAAGGTGGGGCAGTGCATCAGAATACTGATCAGCCCCTGCCCTCTGATTCACCCAGTGCCAGTCAACCCATTCATCAACATAGGTGGTGAACTTGGGCGCCATCTTCTGATGGGTGCTGACTTGGACAACGACATAAAATTGGGTGATAAAATGATGGTGAAGTTTGTCTTGAGCTCCACACGGGCTTCAACCAGTACTGGTTATACCTGTAGAAGGTGAAGGATGAAATCTCTTATGCCTGTAGATTAACTCACACCGATAAAGGCTGATCCTCATCTAATGTAGCACCTGGAGCGAGGCAGGTC
>JABFEA020000039.1:13081922-13099538 GCA_019775915.2 Cyphomyrus plagiostoma | reverse complement strand
AAGCGTCTCCTAACAAATTATTCTGTAACTCCATATTCTGATACTTGTCTGTAGTATGTCAAATAATAAATGAAAATTAAATTCGATTTCCCTTCCCCTTTAGATGAACATTCACATATTTTATCAATGCAATTGATGGGCATATGAAACCACAATTTCTAGGCTACATGGCAATGATTCTATTCCAAAAATGCTTGCGCTCCACTTTTCAATTTCGGATAACGCCCGCGCACCCACAGGTCTATGTACTCTACAGGTGACAGGCGGCTGCCTAGGGAGCTATATTCTGACGCGGCGCCGACTGAGCACTCCTGGGCGCACATTGCCCAAGACCGAGCGAAAGGAGCGGTGACGTTTGCTGAGGGGCGCGTAGCATTTTTAAGCCCAATGGAATATTTAATAGTGATCGAGCTACATAGACTAGACTTATTGATGACTGGAAATATTACCAATATTTCACACAAAACACACGTTAAACGATTATCGGAAAGCACAAACTACAGTAAATGTTATAACTTTTGTTTTCATAAGTTTTTCATAATAGGAGATATAGTTATAGCTTATATAGTCGTTCACACAACGTGCCTCGCTCTGCCACCAGCCAACTTGGATCCCGCAGCGTGTGCTCGGGAGCCCTTTGCGCGTTCATGGTGACGTGCACGCTGTGGAGAGGTGAGCGTAGACATCGCTGCGCTGATGTTACTATGTACAGTTGTGAGAGAGGCGGCCAGTCTGCCGCATCCCGGCTTTACGTCCGAAACACGCACCTATGTCAAGGAATAGAGGAAGAAGTCTTATTGGCCACGTGTTTTTATCGTGACGGATTACAGCTGATCAAGTGGTGGCTTTAAATAAACGGATCTTATTAAAAAAAAAAAAGAAAGAAAAAAGGACGAAAAGGCGTCTTTTGTAGGGATGCATTTTCCAACCGATCACTAATACATCACTACTTCGTCCAGCTTGGCATTCGTGTGTAGTATTATGCTGGCATCTGGGGAAGGGTGAGTGGGCAAAGCTGCCGCAGCGGCAGGAGAAGATTTAAGGGAAAAAAGCACCGTTTAAACCGGGAGAAATCCGCAGGTTTTCTGGTAAGTGGAGGTCGCATGCCAGTGATCACTGTCCCGGGAAGCGTATTTTCCTCTTGACACACTACACACCTTCTTGTCATTGAACGAGTGCTTATACAGGGGTATTTCCTAATAGTTCTTAATGACGGACAGGCGTTCTGTATTTTCCAAGCAGAAAGTTTGATTGCATTTGGTACGTTGGATTTAATAAGAAATGTCATAGACGCTCATCTTAACTTCACCCCTAAAATACCTTACAGGTGGCGAGTCAAGAACGCTGGTATATAAATTAATGACGTAATACGCGAAATCTTAAAAGTGACATGTGTGTGGTATCCAGACTGCAGATGGGTGAATGCGTCACGCAAATAGTAGTGTATTGAGTTTCTTTTAAAAATTCGTTAACAGCGATGTCACGTGTATTATATATTACCAATTGAAGTTAACCAAGCCGTAGGAAATGAATATTGCATAGTGAGATCAGTTTAAGAATGAACATGATGTTAGAAAGTGAGTTTGAAATACTGATGCAATGTACGAATGTGTAAATTCGCCTGCGCTCACCGCAGGGAAAAGGTCAGGAGTTAATATATGGAGCATGTCTGGGTTTTTTTTCTAAGGAACTTAGATGTCTTTGGCTGTAATATGGTTTCATGTGAGCATAACTGGTTGACGATCATACTAAGTGCAAAAAGGTTTTCACTTGGGGAAGCGATTAAATAAATTCACCATAAATAAAGTTTTCTTTATTTAAATATCAACTTTATTCCTCATGTATTTTGTGTGTTTTACCTCTTGTGTTCTTTTAAAATATTGATTACAGTATAGTGTAAAATAATTATTGATCATACATTTTCATTCATGTAATCACTTTCATTATGTAATTTTTTTAACATAAGGTTCATAGCTAGTACGTGTCACAATCGAGAAATGGTCATTTTGGACGTCTTTTTTACTCATTAGTTGAATGTGGTTTTGCTGCTGTACACAATGGGGTAAGAGTCTGTTTCTGTATGTGCGTATATAAGTTGTCTGTATAGACTACCTGTGTAGTAGATCTGAAAGGTGCCTTTGTGGCATCCATTTATTTTTGATAATTGCTTATTCAATGCAGGGTCCTGCTTCTGGAATCCATCCTAAGATAGAGAGGGCAAATGATGAATGTATGCCTATCCATAGCAGGGCCGCACACACTAAAAGAGAGAGACACCAGTTTACATAATCACATGTTCTTGGACCCAGCTGCAACCCACACAAACACTGGGAGAACATGCACACACACACAGTGTGCCAGGAGCAGGAATCAAACCCACAACCCTAAAAGCACGAGGCTAGATCGCTATCCAGTAAGCCACCGTGCCACCTCCATGTGACACATTTCTGCAAAAAAGAATTCTGTTCCTGAATAAATTCAGATATTATTTTAGTGCATTCATGATGTGTGACCAAGAAGTGTGATCTCACTAACAACTTGTTCCTGAAATGTTTTCGTGAGCACAGCAGAAATAGGGCTGGAGCTGCTGGATGCACTAGGGATCTGTTGGGTCATAGCCTGTGCTTACTTGGTCATGTGTCAGTGAATGAACCAATCACACATAACTTCAGTTTTTGGGACAAATTCAGCATACTGCTTCTTTTGCACAGGGTTTTGATTATGAAGACAGATTTGTAGTGCCCTTGGGTTGGGGTTAGCACTTGTAATGGTGCTGATGATGGAGGAGGGGGTTGTTACCTCTTGACAGCACCACTCTCAAATTTCCCTTGTTCAGCTCTCATTCAACAGTGTTCTGTGCATCTCAAGCTCTTTGGCTCTGGTAGCACATCTTCCATGTTCTCGACTGGCCAGAGGGGCAGAAGGAAGTTATATAACAATAAACTATTACTAGAAAAAACAAAATACAACCTGTAGACTCCTTTATATAAGTACTTCTGTAATATATATTGTACTCCTGGAAAAATAGTTTCTACAGAGTATTTGAATAAGAGATACAGTGGTATAAATTATTTAAAAAGTATTAAGGAAGACAGTGATTTAGGGGACAGCAGTCAATCAAGGTGTGATGATCCAGCTCTGAGAGCCAAACTGACGGAGGCCACCTGGTCTTGCTGACGTATGACTTCACCCTCTAGTGTTGGCAGACGTTGATGCGACTTCAGCAGATCATCAGTTTGCTCAGTCAGATTACTACTTCTGAAGTGGTAATTCCGCTGCTGATAACATGGTGTGGGAGAAAATCGCGCCCCCCAAGGAGAAAATGAGGATGTTCCCCACCTGATAATTTACAGGAGGCAAGTAATTATAAATAATGACTAGGACAACTATTTAACATGATAGCATCTAAGCTGTCAGTATTGTAATCTCTATTGCAGTACTGAGTGGTGACTACCCTTGTGCTGGTTTGATTTGGTCTTTTGGGTCTAATTTTCCCTCTGCAAGTGGATTAGTTTGAGCCTGGAGCATTGGTTGGATTTTATCGTGCTTGGAGTGTCCTCTGTCTATATTTATGATCTCACAGAATGAGGACTGTTACTCTTTTATTAGGAGTCCTTGTGACACACGTGTACCTGTGTGGTGGGCAGAATGAAAGCGGCAGAAAATGCCAGAGGTATGCAAATAAATCATGGTGCACAATGAATTCTTTGAATGAATAGGATGTGCTGTGGATTTATTCCTGAAATATTAATCTCTTTGAATTCTATCAGTTGATTAATATCTTGTGCTATTGAGCCAAATCTTCCAAATTCTGAATATAAGACAGCAATATGGAGGAATTTTACCTAATTGTTGACCTCTGAATAGATAAATGCTGTTTTATAATCATGGATAATGTTTCAGGTTGGCAGAGAAACAAAGTAGGACAGAGTGGTGGTACTAAAAATGTTGCATGCCTGGCCTCATTTGAGTTTATTTCTGAAAATTGTTAAAAGAGTTTAGACCTATTTAATTAGCTATTTTAATTGCATGTGCTTGACTAGAGCTCCCTTTCAGTGTTTGACGTAGCCTGCGGTGAGAAAGTTAATGTCGCAGTCACTCCTCCCACATTCAGACTTATGTCCAATAGGTTAGCCCGACCTTACTGGGTGAAATCTCAGTGACGAATCAGCTGCCGTGACTTTACCTGCCGTATTGTCACATCTCATGGGTACATTTGGGATGGACACCAAACGGCCTATCCTTCGTCATTACACGAAAACACATCCACAAGTAAACACTCCTGAGGTTCGTTAGCAGTAATTAAATACTTTGGCTGTTCAGCACATTTTCTTCCCTGGCAGAAGTCAGTTTTAATTCTGCACTCACAGTTTTAATTATATTTCAAGACATCTGTAAACCAGGAAAGGCAGGTGAGTCTGAGAAATATGTGATGGGAACTCCTAGACGTTTCTACACTTTAATCTCTAAGGGACTTTCAGCTCTTTTTCCTCCTTTGTGATTGTGGTTTTGGTTATTTCCACGTATCACCTTCTGAGTTATACCTAGGTGTTTCACATTACCTTGCTCCCGTGGGACCTTGCCCAGAAGTCCTTCTGGAAGCTGCTTGTGGTTGTAGCAGGCAATCTGTTTCCTCTCTTATAGCATGATGTGGTTTGAACAAAAAGACCCATGGATGCTGTTTTGGCTTTGTAAATAGGACCGCAATCCCACAGCTACCCCGACTATGAGGACGGACCCACCCATTCTGACAGTGAGGAGAAGGGATCTTCTGTAGCTCTGCATGTTGGTTCTTCTCATATTCAGTTTCCTTTTCATGACACAGCTATGTGTTAGACCTGCTTGCTGCAATATTTCAGCAAAACACTAATTGACCAGGTTGTGTGTATATGTATCAATTTTAGATATGTATCACGTAATAACCACTGAATGAGGAGAGATCCTGACTTAATCTCATTCCGCTAACTGGATTAATACTCAGTTTATCCCTAAAACAAGGATACTTTGCAGCTATTGCCATTGTTCTTGTTAAATTAAGCTTCAACAGTATCATCATATATTATTAGGTACAAGGTTACTACTGGGTGCTTATCAGCTTTAACTAATTCACACTAAAAGAGGTGACTCCATGAAGGCAGCTGATATTTAACTAAATTAATGCACTGGATGGATGAGGCTGTGGAAGCAGTTTCCTGAGCTCAGCTCAGTGATTCCTACCCAAACACTTTTCAGGTCTTCCTGGAACTCATTACCAAATATTTCATATGAAAACATTTTCTTTCTTTTTTTTACATATGCAGTCCATCCATGTTGTGTGTATGTGGGGGGAATTTACTGCCAAAACGTTGCCATGGAAACAGGTGGAATATGTGTGCTGGTTGAAAAAGGCGGCAGTTTCAGAGCAAAGGACTAAGAAACACAGAGGAACATTGGAGAACACAAAGTACCATGAGGGGCAGCAGCACCACAAAGCGTATTTACCCTGCAGCTTTGTGGTATAACTTCCCCAAAATGCTCATAGGAGAAGCACCTGTTACAGACAGGTACTCCTCACAAAGCCCTAAATAATCTGCCACACATGCATGAATGCAGCTAATGCAATGTTTGGTTCACCTCATAAAAAACATAAAAAATCGGTTGAGGTGTTGTATTTTGTGAGGTATTTTTTTGCCTAGTAGCTATGGCAACCTGATGGTACACGTTCTGCTTTTCTGTAGGCAAATAATACAAGCTTCTCAGGCAGATTGTTAGTACTCTCTGTTCTCCAGGCTTCCATGCCCACACAGCAGTCAGAACAATCAGTTCTGCTCAAAATGAACCGGGACGGGATTCAGGGCAAAGATGGGGCCCATCTAAAGTCAGAGGTGCTGTGGAACTTCTGGATGGTGACAAACCCATTTAAGTGAACTTAGGGTATGGACGAACCCCGATCCATCCATCCATCCATCCATCCATCCATCCATGGTCCAAATTCGTATCCATTACTGGGTCTTGGTGAGCATGGAGTCCATCCCAGGCAGCGCGGGGCATGAGGCAGGGGACACCCTGGCTGGGACGTGGGGAAGCAGCCCGTATGTGGGGAAGCAGCCCTATGTGGGGAAGCAGCCCGTATGTGGGGAAGCAGCCCGTATGTGGGGAAGCAGCCCTATGTGGGGAAGCAGCCCGTATGTGGGGAAGCAGCCCTATGTGGGCTCAGCCCATGCTCACCATGCAGAGCACCTCCCTGATCGCGACTTGGCTCGCTCCTGTGGGCTCTGCCCTACTTCGGCTGGCTGCTGCTATAAACTGCTCGGTGTGTGAGTGCTGCTCTGCGTATTGGGGTCACTTCCTTTCAAGGGAGCAGGTCGAACACAGTCTTAAATGGTCACAATTTCGCCTAGTGCACCCAGAAATGACTATGCTTCATGCCTCATCACTATGCCCTATCACTGTCACATTTATCGACTTCTGCAGTCGACAGGTACCTTCCAATGCTCGGGGGTCCCTGCAGCCTCACACCCTGTTCCCTTCCCATCCCAATTGTCTGAGGGAGGGAGGGTAGGACAGGATGCGACTGATTCAGGCTTAATTTGCTGCTCTAGGATTCTCTGTCTTAGTCTGCTTGAATCTGTCGAATCTGAGGCTTCTATACTGTTGTGGGACCTTAAGTATCCGTGCTTTAATGGGGCATTTCATAATATAATGGTCACTGCAATCTTCCTCCTCAATGGCTTAATCAGATAGTACTCCAGTTTTTTTCGTTATGACTTTTGTATTTCGTCCCTGCTAGGCTGTCATGGTCCAGTGTGACAAAAACGATCTCGCCACATGAATTCTGTATCGCTTAATAAAGGCCCACTCAGTACGCGCTCCGAGGCACAAGAGCAGGACGCGGGGGAAAGGAAGTAGAGCTGAGACAGAAAGGTTTCACTGTCTGTAAACAAGGCCTGATTGCCTGATTTTCACCTTTAGTTTAATCCCACCTTCTGATCTTTTGACAAAATAGTATCACTCAATGGAGGTGTATAAAAAATACATTTTCTGTTTTAAACTTTGGTTCTGACCTTGCCAACATCAAGCCCTCTCTGTCTTGTAGCAGGGTTTAGAAAAAGGTTGGGTTAAACTTTAATGCTAATTAACAAGCCGGATGGACCCTCGAGTGACCTTGAGTTTTTCAGAAGACCGTAGGGCTTCATCCACAGTCCACAGTCACCTTAGTCTGAACAAATTTAGTATGTGGGACAGTGTAATGAAAAAGGTCAGTTTTATACAAAGGTTTAGTTGTTATAAGTGTATAGTCCCAGTGGAATTCCGACTTCAGAATAGGATGCAGCAGCCCGGCCGTGGAGTAGACGACGGAACACAGAGTGCTGCAGAGGTCCGCAGGGAAGCATATTCTGCCTGAAGCCTCTCCCTGCAAGTAGGGCTGGTGACAGAAGCTTCTGGGAGCCTGCAGAGGGCATTTGTCTCACTCTCATCCTCAGGCATCCTGCTTATGGAGTATTTGTCGAGCGTGCAAAGGGACTTCAGGGGGCCAGTTCAGTTTCCTCAGAGGGTAACGTCAAGGCCACATGTGTCCCAGGGAGTTGGTCAGGTGTTCTCTGGGCATCCCTGCTGAGTACCATTGGCCACTTTTCTGAAATGTGGAGTCAGCTTGCCTTCTGCTGAAGCTGCTGTTGGTGCTTCTGAAATATGAGGGTGATGTCTGTTACCGAAGCTGTACCTACTGCTTAAATGGCTGTTGGTCTACTGTCCCATCTGTCCAAAGTGTGACATTCCAGGGTGTTTGATATGTAAAGCACAACACAGCTGCTCACTTCGGCCTGCCTGCTTCATTGGGTTAGTATTTTAATCATCCCATCACCTGCCACAGCGTTGATCACTCCTCAGAATCACTTCGCTGAGTAAGATTCCCTGGGATTACTGTAGCCTTCCCGGAATCACTAACACTTAGACCACAAAAACAGCTATAAATCAGTTTACCAGGGACGTTGTTCCCCTCAGGCTCCTCCCCTGATTGGACAAGCACCCATGACAAGGCTATTTGAATTTTCCCAGTGAGTAATTAACTAAACCAAGACTGGTTATCATGACAAGCAGCTTTCAGTAGAAAGTATATCATTAATGACATTTAATGCAATGTACTATGTAAGTGTAGCAGTGTTTCTCCTGCCTTATCAATCCGTTTACAACCAATATTGGTATTTTGCTGACTTCTTTATAGGTCAACTTGAAGTTTCTTATGAACCTGGAGCTCTTCGGTTGAGAGTTGTTTTTTAGTCAGCATGCTTCTTGAATTTACTCTTGGTTGAATTTCTGTTTGGAAAAATGAGAAATGCATTCTTTGATTTTTGGTAGTGAGGCGGTAACAGGGTTGTGGTCTTGATGAAACACGGACTTAAGGCTCAGAGGGCAGTAGATAAATGACCTGGAAGAGGAGATGACATAATGTGAGAAAGAGTTGGGCTCCTAGTAATTTTTTTCAATCAGAGAATTGTTGCTGTCCTGTTGACCTCTAGAGACCCTTAATTGCTTTTCTTAGTCTATGTTAGTCAGTGGGTTAATGTGTCTCCTAAGCAATTAAAATACAAAATATATGCCCACGGTAGGAGACTGAACTAGAGAATGGCCGTTTGGTCTCCCTGCAGGAACCTGATCTCCGAATCCAGCCCCCCCCCACCTTCTGCTGCCCAGCAATGGAAGTAGCCTGTGAGAATGTGACATCACCACTGGGATCACTGGGTGCCTCAGAGGGCCACCATACCCCCAAAAGGTAAGAGAGTCCCTCACTTGGTAGAATACCCCTCCAAACAGTCACATATTAGGCAGGACACCCTGGTAACTAGGCAGTGCTCACCCAGTCCCATAGTAGCGGGGTAGCTTGCTAATGAGTGAGGACACTCATCTGACTGGTGGAGATAAGGACCAGCTTAATTGCCTACAGAAAACATGGCAGAAAATGTCCCTGTGACACAGAAGTATGTTTTTTTTTTTAACAGGGACCATGGAGGACTTCGTGTTCATGTTGCTCTGGCTCCTTGTTTGATTATTCCTTATGGCATCCTCTAGTAGCTGTAAGCCTATTGAGGTGGATTCTGGGTCTGAGTTACCTCCGCCAGGTTCAGTGTTAGCCTTCCTTAACTCTAGGCCATAGTAATGTCCTGGTGTTTTCAAGGCTTCTGACTGCCTACAGATTCTATAAGCCATCACCATGGTAGCCACACCAGAGCATGAAACCCACATGAAACAGAAGACTAAAGTTTATCTGTGGACAAATCTGTGGTTTATCTACAAATTCAGGAAAATGTGTGATGTTGCATATGCTTGGTTAGGTGTTTGACTCAGGTGCTTGGTTATGCTGCAGTGTGTCTGAGATCTGGATTTGTGGATGCACCAGTGAAATATTGTCGATATTGACTGTTGTCCATATTTCTGCTGGCAGATCTGTCCTTCACGTCATCGTTAGTATCATTACCATTGTTAGCATGGTCTGTCCCTGACCTGGTTAGCATGACCTGTTCTTTATGACCACGTTAGAATGATCTTCAGATCTCGGTATGCAATGACCACTTTTGTTTCCTGTCACATGTGGGATAAATGTTCATTTTCTGTCCCAACAAGGCCTTGGTGTTACATGAATGTTTGATTTGTGCGATGTTAGCATTGTTCCTCAGAGTAATTGCATTTGTTCAAGTAGTCTAATAGTCCCACTGGGGACAAATGTTCTGGAAGCCTCCTGTTAAACATGTCAGATTTAAGGCTGACGATTGCCTGTGAAATGAAATGGCTTGATTGCATTAAGTAATGTGCGAGCTCTGTGCAAATGCCCTGCAGAGCGTGGGCAGTGCTAACGCTGATTCTTCTTCCAACAACTCCACCAACACAGCCCAAGGGTCACAAGGCGTCAGTTGTGCTCAGAGGGATTTTTTTCGATTTAAGCTGTTGCAGTGTTGTTGCGAGATGACTTGTCTGCTGAGTGCAAATTGTCATGGAAACTGCAAAAGGATGAGTACTGGTTTTCCATCATGCCTTTGAAGGGGAATACTGAATATGGATTTTTCTGGGCTTGTTGCATAATTCGCCTCTTCGATTGCTATCATTCCGGGCGTTTGTTGAAGGCATTGACTGATTTGAGCTGAACCATCTGTATATAACTGCACGTTACTGTCAGGAAGAGCATTAGTATATCAGTTTCTGTTGTTATTCAAAAGGTGATTGTTTCTTCAAAGTAAGACAGTCGGAAGGTGTCTGCACATGGTGGAGACACCCAAGTCAGGCTGTGGCTGGTCAAGCCTTAACCCTGACAGCTCATTAATTGAGTCTTCTGACCCTTCACACAACAGCCTGTCATGTTTCTGATCCAGAAGCTTGACACCAACGGCATCATGCTCTACCTGCTTCCTGTTCCCACTGAATACGGATGTTACATCCTGAGGAGTTTAATGTCACGGATACAAAAATACCATCAGATATATGTATGAAGGTGTAGGGTAATGTGAGGCATCGCTGATAGTGTTTGTGTTGGAAGCTTCTACAGTGGATGTGAAAGAGTGGGTAGAACTGCCATTCCCCTGCCAAGGTCTGGGAGCACCGCCCCCATAATCCCAGAATAATTAGAGACACAGATGGAGACTTTATGTTATCTTCACTGACGTGTTGGTCCCCCAGGGAGGATTCCACGGCACCAAAAAACTCCAAGATCATCCACCCCGGGGTGAGATCTGACTGGGAGGACACCATCAGTGCCATGGTAGGTTCTCTGCGGGTACTTGCTATGGCCAGTGGGTGACGATGATGGGCTGACTATGATTACAGTCAGTTATAAGGAGTCTGTTGCACAAGACCATACATTGGAACTTTCTCAGGGGGTGTGTGTGAGAGTACAAAAGTTTAATTTCTACACCCCAGTGTTCAGCTTCAGTATGTTTACTTTCCTCTGGATTTTTGGTCAGATGTTTACTGAGCAATATGCAGCTCTATTTTTTCCTCAAACCTCCCAGATTTATTCTACTACTGCACAAGTATGAGTTGTTATATCAGTGATATTCTGTGAGAATTGGGAGTTTTATCCATCATCTCTAACAGGTAAAAATGTCACTGGTCTTTGGTTGTTTGATTTGCTTCCCACACTTCCAGTTTTGCTGGATAGTTGGCGACAGAGGAACTATGGATCAATTTGATGCTGAATATGGACTTGCTTGGTACTGTCCATGGATTTATTGGTATTGCCTGAATCTCCATGCCTGGACATGCGGATCTGTGGATTGATTGGTGTTGTTTGAATCTACATGCACAGGCACGCGGATCTGAAGATCTGACCAACGAGCCTCTTGTTCGATCCGGCGTCAGCACAGCCAGCATGAAAGTCAAGACCGTGAGAAAGTCAGTGATTTCAGCTGCCTTGGCTGTCGGGGTCTTGCTGGTCTTTGAATGATTCAAGACTGCTGAAGAATGCTAATTGGGGGTCTTGTTTTTTTCAGGCTATCTATCACCAAGGGCCATTTTCCCAAACTGGCAGAATGTGCCCATTTCCACTATGATAATGTTGAGTTTGGCACTGTACAGGTAAAGATCTGCATGAACCATGTGAGCATGTCTACCCGTACTGTCCTTAGTGCATCGGCCTCCTATTGTATTTGGGACTGATTTTAAAATACCCAGGTCTGCAAAGCACTGAACGGCTGAGTAGACAGAGGGGCAGGTGCTACAGCTGTGACACCCCTGGAGATGAATAATGACATCAGATATGGGCCCTTTGTGTTTCTGACTGTAATTAACGGGTCAGTTCTGCTACTGAAAGGTGACTTCTATTGGAAAACAGAATGGAAAGTACGTACATTACAGCTTCCTGCACTATATCATATTTTTAGTACTTATATAATACATAGTATAGTATGACTGTATACTCCAGTACGGCCCTCAGTATGAATATTCTCCACTATGCTCTCCTTATTTTGGATATACAATACTCTGCTATAATTCCCTGGGTATAAATGTATTCTGTTATACTTTAAAATCTGAGTATAATCTGTTATGCTTACCTGTATGCGGGTATAGCCTTCCATAACACAGTCTGGTTGCTCTGTGAGGCCAGTTGTGAAGGCGGCTGAGGCAAAGACAGATCTGTCACCATACACTGGTGATGAAGGGAGACCAGCAATCACAGCCCGTGGGCAGTGTCTCGTCACATGGATCAGTGTCAGCACGGCCCCTTCCGAAGTGTATGTGTGTGGGGGGAGAGTGTGTACACATGCTGTGTGACTGAAGAGCATTCGTAGGAGGTGCGTGCACAGCTTCTCCCGCTGCCTAGCAACGGGGCAGTAATGGCATGGGATTATGGGAAAGTGTTTCTTTGTAGAATGTGCATAGAACTTTGGGGGAAACCACCAAAAAAAATAATAATGACAGAAGAGGCATGAGTTGGGAGTAATTCTTTTACTCATGCGTGAGGTGTGATAAAAATATTTATATTCTCCAATTTACTCTGAGGCTTTTAACCACAGGCAGCGAAAGAAGAGCAGAGACAGTGATAAATGTTTTTGCAGAATGTACCAGACAGCAGAGAGTTACCTCCTGAAGACTGTTGTCCTCATATAGCTATGGGCCCTGGAGCGCAGGGTTGAGTTAGCTTCCTTCTTTTATTCACTGTAGACATGCACCTGAACACCTCTCTCTACCTGAACACCTCTCACTCCAGCCCACACGCTCTGCCTCTGTCCCATTCTCTCACACCTTTTCTCTTGCTGTCCTTCTCACTTATTTCCTCCCTCCGCCTACAGCTGGCTCTGGCAGATGAGCAGAAGGAGGTGGTACGGAACGGCTGCGAGTCGCAGGAGCTGCTGCACCTGGTCCGCATTGGTTGCCAGGTAGGCTGACTCCGTTTCTCGCCTCGGCTCCATCTACTCCCTCTCGGCCTGGTCTCTGCCCTCTGCATTTTGAGCTTAGCCCTGATGTATGATGAGTTGTAGATTTAGCCGACTGAGGATTTATGCTTCACAGCACAGCAGGTCACAGAAACAACACAAATCATCGCAGTTTTGACTCTCATAATCTCTCTCACCATCTTGACTCGTGCTCATTGACTTGCTCAGCCTCTCACCTGCACTTGCTCTGACTCCTGCTCACTGAGTCACTCAGCCTCTCGCCTTTTACTACTCTGACTCATGCTCGTTGGCCAGCTCAGCTTCTTGCCTTCATCTGCTCAGACTTTTGCTCCCTGACTCGCTCAGCCTCTGGCATGCACTTAGTCTGACTCGTGCTCGCTGACCAGCTCAGCCTCTCCCCTGCATCTGCTTTCTGACTCGGCTCCCTCATTCCCCAGGGTAGCAGCTGGGTTGTGAGGCGTACTTACGAGGACTTCCGTGTCCTTGACAAACACCTGCACCTCTGCATCTTTGACCGCCACTTCTCTCAGCTCCCAGAGCTGCCCCGATTGGACAGCCTGAAGGACAAACCTGAGGTACAGAACTGCCCTGCACACATATCTCTGTCACTGGTGTGCTGCAGGCAGGAAGACAGCCGACAGAAGTCTGTCTTGTCTAGAAAACAGTGGGATTCATTTCAGGACTGTAAGAATGTTAAAACACTTCAAACAGACATGAGATAACATGGCCAATACTTCTCAGATTCGTCAAACACACCTTCTATACTTATCAAAAAAGGCTTTAAATCCATTGTTCAGTAAACAAAGAAATAAAAGCAAGTATATCAAGGTTAAAAATGTGATATTTCTTTTGTGTTCAGTTAGCACCGAGAACTTAAAATTATTTATATTTCTAGTGATTAGATCACAGTCCATATTATATAACACACACATACACAGACACACATATAGACACACAGTCATGCAAAGACACACACACATGTACACAGACACACAGATGCACACAGACACACACACACAAACACACACACATAGATGCACACAAATAGACAGACACACACACACATATGCACACCAATGAGCCAAAACATGACACCCCCATGTGAAGTGAATAATATTGATTATATAGTAAAAAAAAAGGTGCATGTCCAGATCTGTGATGTATTAGACAGTAAGCTGTCATAGTCAACATGTTGAATGCAGGAGAAAATGGGCAGAGTGAAGATCTGGGTGACACGGACTAAATCAATATTTCCAGACAACATGGTTAGACAATTTCCAAAACGGCAGTGGTTGTGGGGTGCTGACAGTTAGCCGTGGTGGGGACCCAGTGAGAGAGGTCCCAGGAGGGAGAGCCATGAACGGTGACAGACTGAAGTTATGTTACATCTCTAATCCCGACCCAGGGCTGACCATAACCTCAAGTAACCAAACGAACAAGACTTCTCACATTCTTACTTTTTTGACTGCATTCACATATTTTTTATAAAATCGAGGTTAGCAAATTGGGACTTCAAATAAGTTTCAGGTTTTGCCACACTGCTGATATTTTGGTTTCCAAAATATGATCTGCGCAAACCCACACACACACACACACACACACACACTTGTAGGTACAGAAATTTTCACATACAACCACCAGGAGGCACGCCACTCCTGAGAAATTCCTGGGTCCTGCAAAATCTGTCCCTCAGGCACATTGTCTGGGCAAATGAGATACACAGACTGAGAATCAGGAATTTTCTCTGCATTCAGAGAGAATGTGAACTGCAGTACCTCTCATGCTTATATACTTACAACAATAAATAAAAAGTTTATTATTATCTTACTGTACTAGGAACTAGTGTTTATTCACGTTTACCAGTGTACACAGAAGCTCTTCAGCCTCAAAAAATTGAATTGTTGATGCTCTGTGGACATTGTGTAATACTTGGTGTGGACCATTTATCATTTAGTGCTTTTATCCAGTGAGTCATCAGCTAACTGGATGTTTAACAGGATGAGTGTATTTTGGACTCTGGTTGAAAGAAACTGAGCTGTGTGCCTGTGGTGTTTATTTGCTGGGGAAGCTGAAATTCCATATTTGTTGTCTGTACACAGCGAAGGGGATTTCGGCCTGCGCTATAATGGGCTTGAGGTTTATAATTAAACTGTAATGATATCTTGCAGTAATGGGGGTTTTGTGGACATTCCTGTGTGTCACTGGTCCTGAACGACGGGCTCAGAAGCACTGGGTTTTCTGAACTGAGATTTTCCATCTGCCTCGTTGTACACTGACACTTTGTCGGGCCCCAGTTCCCACGTAGTACATTGTCTCTCTGTTGACTCCAATGCTTATTTTTTGGCTTATGATGAGCTTTTTGTTTCTCTGCCTTGGTCCTTTTGCCTTCCAGGCAGTTTTCCAGATGTTGACGGCCTATCTTTCACGGCTGTCGGTGATTGCTGACAACAAAATTAACTGTGGACCCGCACTGACTTGGATGGAGGTACAACCTCCCTATTCTCCTGTCTTATTTTTCTCCGCATGTACAGTATCTGTTGGTTCTGACTTTCTCTCATACCTTACTTGTACTACTCATTGTGTCACAATGATATTTTATGGTGACATAACACAGGCAACCATTTTGCTAACAATTTATTTATTGAACTGCTTCAGCTGTGTGGGTTAACTGTGGTTCCCAGCCAATGAATAAACAGTCAGGTGTCACAGACTGCCCACTGGTCACCAAGTAGACTGCATCCAATATTTTTCTACAGCCAAATGAGCAAAAACCTCATCATAAAATACCTCCTGTTATCCACTAGGGGAGCAATATCTTGTTATGCATCCTACCAGCCATCAAGGTTAATATAATTTTGTTCCCAGATTGATAACAAAGGGAACCATCTTCTGGTGCATGATGAGTCCTCCATTAACGTTCCTGCCATTGCTGCTGCACACGTCATCAAGCGGTACAGTGCCCAGGCGGCCGATGAGCTGTCCTTTGAGGTGATTGGCTAGGCTCAGGTGAAAAATATCAAACTGGGGTTTTCTTGTATGTTTAGTGTAAAATATAGTACAGAACTGTGTAAAATAAACTGGAGAGAACTGACAAAATCTCCTTTTCAGGTAGGAGACATGGTGTCTGTAATTGACATGCCCCCAAAGGAAGACACTACTTGGTGGAGAGGAAAGCATGGCTTTCAGGTGAAACAAAATGCATGTAACCTGTGGATTATTATTGATCCTGTTTTCATTTAATTTTGGTGAGAATGTAACAGGACTTCCTGTTGGCTCTGTTATCATCCCATTTCTGTGTGAATGTAAGATGACTTCTTATTGGCCCTGTTTTCTTCCCATTTCTGTGTGAAAGTAACAGGAATTCTTATTGGCCATGTTGGTATCATTCCATTTCTTTGTGAATGTAAAAGAGTTTGTTTTGTTTATATCCCAAGTTAATTGTGTTGATTTATACCCCCCGAGTTACATGTTAGTAAGTAAAATCTGCTGTGTTCTATCATGTTCTCCCCCACACTCGTAACAGTTTGGGGCCTGTTCTGCTTACCTTGTCCGCCAAAATATTTTTACTTTTTAGATTGTATTGTACCTGTTCCTATATATCCAGAAAAAAATAATTCTACCATTCCCGCCTAATTAAGGCATCAGATAATTCCTTTGACTGTCCAGACCAGACTAATTTACATTTCTTTTATCTGTCAGTGCTCATATTGGTCTTATCTTGGAATTTCTTTGTGAGTGTAAGATAACTTTTTATTGGTTATCACCCCATTTCTCTGTGAAAGTAACATACCTTTTTATTGGTTATCACCCCATTTCACTGTGAATGTAAGAGAGCTTTCTATTGGTTATCACTCCATTTCTTTGTGATTGATGCATCATTACTAGGTGCTTTGTCAGATTAAAGGTACACTGTGTTCTGTTATTCTGTGGCCACTAGACGGCACTGTTTTCCTCAACAGTCTGGACTGTCACAGGACAGGTAGAAAGGGTCGGAGGTAGGAGCACATGTAGCATTACCGTGAGAGAGCCACACTAGCCTGGACTCATGGCTTCCACAGAGCATAAGATCTCATCTGCTAACACTGGACTGATGTATCCATCTGTTGTTGCCTGTGAAGGATCAAATTAAAAGAACTATGACAGGCAGGGTAAGGACAATAATAGCCGCTGTTTGGTCTTTCTAGGTTGTTCAGCCTCTGGGTTCTTCATGGAGTGAGTGTCTGTGTTTAGACTCCATGTGGTTCTTCTGTTTGTGGGTTCACTGCATACATTATGATTTCTAATATATTTATATTTTAGCTTCTGAGATCATAGAGCTGGTACAGTGTATTAAAAGAAATATATAAAATGCACATTTAGTTTTTGGTCGTGATGTTTTAAGTAAGCTTTGGTTTTGTTTTGTTTAGCTTGCAATAACTTAATCCCAAATTATTTTAAATCATGTAACTTTAAATAAGTAACAGTAACATACAGCTTACATATGTTAAACAGGGTTATTATTAGTAATATTTGCAAATGCTAAACAGATTTAATGCTGTTCACATTTGCATTCATTAAAATAGTTTAATGTTGTTTACACGCTGAACGTATGCTTATCTTCCTGAATAAGGAGCCTTTGTTTTTTTGTGGTTTTGTGTGAAACTATACTGGGATTTTGACAGCATGGTTTGAGGCTAGGGCGGCACGGTGGTGCTGTGGTTAGCACTGTTGCCTCACACCTCTGGGACCCGGGTTCGAGTCTCCGCCTGGGCTT
>JABFEA020000039.1:13064388-13081822 GCA_019775915.2 Cyphomyrus plagiostoma | reverse complement strand
TGTGCATGTGTGGGTGTCTGGTGTGTGAGTGTGCCCTGCGATGGGCTGGCCCCCCATCCAGGGTTGTTCCCTGCCTCATGCCTGTTGCTTCCAGGATAGGCTCCGGACCCCCCGCGACCCAATAGGATAAGCGGTTTGGATAATGGATGGATGGTTTGCTACAGCAATCTTGAGTTGCTCCACAGCCTCCTGTAATCTGTATACTGTCTTTTACTGTCATATCTCAGAATGATTCCTACCGTTGAGGACCTTTCACCCTTAAAGAGGAGTATTTCTAATAATTTATTAACTAGGCTTAACAATACATGATCACCTTCGTGTATAAATCTCACCAAATATCACCTAGCATTTTTAATATGTACCCTTCCCGACTTCCTGAGGTCTGGCATTCATTTATTGAAGATAGGAAGTGATGATTGCTAAAATAAAATTTAAAGTATCTGGTCTAGTACCATATAGTACTGAGTAGACCTTCAGCTGCTTGGGTCCTCCTTTACTCAAAGGCATGACACCTTAATAGGCAGACGTGTCATAAAGTAGCTCTGCCGTAGGACTCATGTCATAAAGTATATCTGCCGTGGGACACATAAAATAAAGCGACTCCGTCATGGGACTCACGATATAAAGCAGCTCCGCCATGGGACTCATCATATAAAGCAGCTCCTCCGTGGGACCCATTTCATAAAGTGGCTTCACTGTGGGGTTCATTCTACAACGCAGCTGCACTGTAAGACCCACATCATAAAATATCTCCACGGTGAAGCCTTTGCCATAAAATAGGCCTCATGACATATGCATTCGGGTAGTGTCTGAATCATTATTCTTCTATTAGCCTTCGATTGTGATATCATTGCCTGGGAGCTTTCTTGCAAAGTTCTTCATTGGACCACCCAAGGGCTTCAATGGTACAGTAAATAGGCATTATGTAATCATGCCTCTACTTACTATGGTCTCCCCTATTGTGTGCAGGTGGGATTTTTTCCCAGTGAGTGTGTGGAACTGATAAACGACAAACTCCCTCAGTCCGTCACCAATTCTGTGCCAAAACCAGGTACTTCCACCTTGCTGGCTCATAAACAGCTTCTGGTCGTAGCAGTGTGTCTTGCTCCTCACAATGTCACAAAGGCTTATAACCTCTCAAATATTTATTTCAAGGAAAATTTGCAGTTTTAAACTGATCCTCAGATTTGCTAAAATCTGATCTGAGCTATTCTGGTCTGCCACTGTTTTTAGTTCAGGGCATCTGACATAATTTAAGTCAAAGTCAGCTGTACTAGCTATCATTCTCATTGCTTTTGGTGTGTCTGTGAGCCTGAGTGAAAAGCAGTAAGATGACTGAGGTATGCTGTAGTAATGGCAACCTAGCAATGCCCTGCATTGTCCTGATTTAGCTATCGCATGTCTCTCACTGACTACCACTCCTGTGGGCATCCACCAGTGTGTAAGAAGCACGGGAAGATCATCACATTCCTACGCAGCTTCATGAAGTCACGACCCAGCAAGCAGAAGCTGAAGCAGCGGGGAATCCTTCGGGAAAGGGTGTTTGGCTGCGACCTGGGGGAGCACCTGCTCAATTCGGGTCAGGATGGTACGTGTGGCTTTCACCACGATTAAGACCATGGTAACCATGGTAAAGACAAGCCGACAGCTGGAGAACTGGCTTTGTGTTCTATACATTTACCCAAATCTAGACCAGGGTTCTTCAAATCTGGATCTCGAGGCCAAATCCAGGCCTTGTTTTCAGTTCTCCCAGGTAGTTAGTTTAATAATTACTGTTTCGGATTGGTCAGAGGCTTCACACCTGACTGACAGGTAAAGGATGGCTGGAAAACCAGCAGTGCTCAGACCTCGAGGACTGTGATTTGAATAACACTGATCTAGACCCTGGGGGATTTTCCCTCTTTCAGTACCCCAGGTATTGAAGAGCTGCACAGAGTTCATAGAGAAGCATGGCGTGGTCGATGGGATGTACCGGCTATCTGGAATTGCCTCCAATACCCAGAAACTGCGGTAAGACTAGCGGACTTGACCTTCCGCCAAGCCAATGCCAAGCCTGCACCACTGAGAACAGGGCAGGGCAGTATGGCGACTTTCCGTGATATGTCGATATATTTTCAAAAAGACAATGCCATTTATATCAATATACGTTTATTGTGCATTAAAGTTAGGGCAGTCAAAAGCTGACACATTAACTTGTTAGTCTTAATTTTAAAGTGATAATGCAATATGTTTTTCATTGCCATAATGTGTGTGGTATTTTAATAGCTAAAGTGAGGAATAGCAAAAGCAAAAAACATATAGTATAAAGACTAACTTGCAGCTTAGGGGATACAATAGTATTTTGCAATATTTATTTTATTTTACTGAAGGTTAATACCTTAAAACGAAGGTTACCAGGCATTTGCCAGATAGGTTTTAGATGTAGTTATTTTTTTGGTCCTAAACATTCCTATCAAAACATGTGTCATGAGCTGAGAAACAAAAAGAATGTGGACCAAGTGGACATAGTGGAGTGAAACGCTTTTATGTCGTAGCTGCTTAATTTGACCCTTGCCACACTGATATAGGCGTGATTTGTCTTTGTATTTTGAAACTTGTTTGGAATAAATACATTTCTGTACTGAAGAGCTGTAGTTGCTCATTTAGTAGCAGAGAAGGGACCCTGTACAGGTAGCCACTGCGCTTTTACGAAAGGCCGACACCACCACATGTTCATAAAGCCGTTAATCTATTCTCTAGGCTAAAGAAATCTGAAGAGGATTTTTGCTTTACTGAGGAAAAAGCAAAAATAGCATTTTGTGTTTGTTTCTCAGCCAGCCAGTAATAGATATACAGTCATGCCACATATACGACATAAGATTATAATGGAGCTCAATATTCATATTGCCTATTGAAGTCGTAGCCACTGGAACGTCATAACGCATCGCATTATGTGTTTGGCGAGGCTGGTGTGGAAAATCCTACTATAATACTATGACCTACCAGTCATATAAAAGCATAGTACAGTGGTACCTAAGTTCTCGAACTCATTAGAACTAGAATTTCTTAAAAGACGAACCAAACAGAGCTCGATCTGAATCTCTGAAGTCAAACCGTGAACGCCGATCTAAGATAACTTGTACGCGCGGGGAAATGAGTCACGTGTCATGTCTCTCAGCGGAAAGGAAGGCTAAAGCTTCAGTCTCAGCCTCGTATTAGCTGGACTAACCGTGCATGTTTACACTGACTGAATACATATATTTAGACAGGAAAAATAAATTTTGACAATGATAGACAGTAACAGAAATTATTATTATTATATAATAAAATACATTTAAAAATAAAGATTTCTTATTCATTATTTTAATATGAATAATAAACCATTAATACGTTTAATTATAATAATATATTATTGTGCCGAGCGGGACGGAACGGAGACAAAGGCACAGACGTCAGGGTATCGGGGAATACGGGGTTTAATTACAGGTAAGGTAGGCAGAACGCAGATGGACAATTCAATGACCGGACTGGAGAAACAAACTGAAATGCGGACAAAATACGGAGGACTAATGAAAACAACCAGAAACAGCTGATCACACTTACAAATGACTGTAAATATAAATGTGCTTAGATGTGTTTAGTACAGTATATGCTCTTCTTGTTTTATCCAGTTCATTTTGTGTTTAAATGCTAAAAAAAAACATATTTGGGTGTAATTTTTTGGGCCGGGAACCAATTAATTAGTTTTCCATTATTTCTTATGGGGAAAATTCGATCAGAACTCGAACTTTTTAGGATTCGATCCAGAGTTCTGAACGGATTAAATTCGAGTTATGAGGTACCACAGTACTTACATAATACTTGATAATGATAATAAACAGCTATGTTATTGGTTTATGTATTTACTATACTGTACCTTTTAAATCGTTATTTAGGCTGTACCATGTAGTCTAGGTGTGAAGCAGGTTAAACCATCTAATTTTGTGTGAGTACAGTATATAATGTTCTCACAACTGCAAAATAGCCTAACAACGCATTTATCAGAAAGTATCCCTGTTGACTGTGTAGATTTTGGGACGTGAAACTACACTGCATACATTATTCAGATGCTAGCATGGGTGGAATTGGAGTCTTTGGGACAGAATAGTAAATGACAGCATCAGGAAGTCCGCAGACTGGCGGATGTAATTGAAACCACTCCGTCAACTAAGGTGTGGGGTGTAAAGGTTGACAAAGGCTGTAAACAAGTCCCATTAATGTATATTGCAAGTGTAACTTTGGAGCTGTCTGTGTGACCTTGCTGTCTTTGTGTGTGTCTGCCCCTCCTCTCAATCCAGCCATGAGTTTGACTCAGAGCAGATTCCGGACCTGACCAAGGATGTGTACCTCCAGGACATCCACTGTGTGGGCTCCCTGTGCAAGCTCTACTTCCGCGAACTGCCCAACCCTCTTCTCACCTACCAGCTTTATCACAAGTTCTCTGTAAGCCGCACTCATGGACTGTGTGCACTACATTCTGGGAATTTTGCCAATCCCCAGCTCACACTGTATGCTGGGATTTCTATATATTATATTTCTATATATCTTATATTTTTCTGTATATAATCTGACACTGCATAAACAACATAAAAATGTAAATTTGATTTATATAAAATGTACAAATATATTTCTATAGAGAAATATATAAGTAATTACTGTGGAGGCAATCTGAGCAAAGAATGAAGACAGATTCAGACTGATTCAGGCGCCCTAGGTCTCACGATGTCTGACTCACCTGCTCATCTGCAGGATGCTGTGACTGCAGCAACAGATGAGGAGCGTCTTATTAAAATCCATGATGTCATTCAGCAGCTGCCTCCTCCACATTATAGGTCAGTGCTCGCCCTCTGCCGGCCAAAAACAGAACTGCGGGCCGACACATTTTGCATTCTTTTGGGTATTTGAGTAATACCCCTAAAATGCTATTAATTGGGAAAAGAACCGAGAGCCTGAGTAAGTACTCCTCACATTGCGACTGACTGGTGGTGTGTCTTAAATGGCTGGTAAGCGTGAGATCAGTAACTGAAACCACTAGTTGCAGAACCTGTCCACAGCTGAGTGGAGAAGAGGGCGGGTTTGACAGGTATGGGACCAACACAGGCAGGCTTTGGTAACTAAAAGTGACTTCCTGTGTTTCTTTGCAGAACCTTCGAGTTTCTCATGAAACACCTGTCCCGTTTGGCGACCTTCAGTAGTGTCACCAACATGCACACCAAAAACCTGGCCATCGTCTGGGCTCCCAACCTCCTCAGGTCCTTTGCTGTCACATCTCCGTGTAACACATCCACCGATGCACGTTCCAGCCGCTTACCCAGTACAGTGTCATTGTGGACCCTGTCACAGGCAGCGGGGGACATCTTGTAGGGGTTGCCCATCCATTACAAAAGGCAGTAACAAATGCATGATGGGAAATTTAAGCAGTGGCAGTTCATCTTGCTGCATGTTTCTGTGCTGTGAGAGGAAACTGGAGGAGGCAGAGAAAATCTGCACAGCATGGGGAGAATATGGGAACTGCACACACACACACACACCGCAGAGGTGGCATTTATACCCCCAATATGTTTATATGTGTTTGTGGACATCTGTTCATGTGGCTGCTGGGAATAATGGACTAGCATCATACTCGCCCTGCCCAGGTCCAAGCAGATCGAGTCGGCCTGTTTCGGTGGCACGGCGGCCTTTATGGAGGTCCGCATCCAGTCCGTGGTGATGGAGTTCATCCTGAACCACGTGGATTCGCTCTTCAGCTCCAAGCTGAGCTCCGTCATCCGTGAAGGCTCAGGTGCACACCTGTCCGGCCACGTGAGCACACACATACATGTGCCTCGGGTCCAAAAAAAAACCAATCCACCTCTCTGTCCTCCCATAGGTCAGGGCTCTTTGTCCCGACCCAAGTCCTTGTTGGTGTCGTCCCCGTCCAGTAAGCTTCTGACGCTGGAAGAAGCCCAGGCCCGGACACAGGTCCAGATGAACTCCCCTGACCTGGAGGGCAGCCAGTACATTGAAGTGGGAGACGGCCCCGGAGCTCTGCAGGGCAGGTTCCACACCGTCATCGAGCTTCCCACTGAGAGGTAGAACCTTGCAACCTTGCCGCTTGCCTGTGCTGCTGCGGACCACATACAGCTGCCAGACAACACAGCGCTTCTGCTTCTGCAATCATCCATACAGGAAGAGGTCCTCCAGTAAGCTCAAGATGTCCCCCGTGGGTGGCTGGCGAGCCTTCTTCTCTCTGGGGAAGTCATCGCAGGCAGGGCGGCGGAAGCCACGCCGCAATCCCAGCATGCCTGCCCAGACAAAGGGACTGACACATAGTGGTGAGAGTATGGCTGCCTAGCCAGCGTATGCATGTTGATCCATATTCACACAGCTGCACACAGCAGTAAACAGATTAACGTCAGTTACCATATACTCCCTACTATTAGAGCTATGAGAAAATTAAACTATTCTATTATTATTCCATACATCTACAATTCAGGCTAGGTGCCTTTCTTAAAGGTACAAAAACAAAGCCCTTTTCTGAGGCTTTAACCAGCACCTGTCACAGCATGGACCAGCAGATCCATGGGCTTTTCCCCTTTATAAAGATATTATGAAGTTAATCCTATTACATATGAGCGTACATATGAAGAACAGGAATAGGAAATGCCAACTTGTTTACTCCTCTTTGGCATGTAGGGGGCAGAGCGGACAGGGGCTCTTTGCGATCTGCCAGAAGTGAAGAGTCGCTGACTTCACTTCAGGGCACAGAAGGTAACAGTGATGCTGTGTCTGTCTGTGTGTGTCTGTGTGTGTGTGTGGGGGGGGTTCTGGGTTCTCAGTTTTACCCAGAGTTTTTGTCCCAGGAACTTCAGGAGAGTTTCAATCCCGGAGGCCCCGCTCCAGCAGCGACGCCCCCTCTGCCTTATTCAGCACCTACAACAGCACTACCCAGGGCCAGAATGATGCCAGTAAGGGCCCCATAACGGTGCCTGTCCTCATCTCTTCCCCCTGCTTCACTGATGATGTCGACCTCACCCTCCCCGACATGAGTGTGGGCTCCCTGGACTTTGACCCCATGTCCTTCCAGTTTAGCACACTCAGTCCACGCCCCTCAAGAAGCATGGCCAGTACCAGCAGCTCTGAACCATTTTCGTCCTCTCCCCCAGGACATGCTAGCCCCCTACTGTCCCAGGACTGCAGCCCAGACTCGAATCTGCCCCTTACCCAACAGTCATCGGATTCTCCCCGTGAAGGGATCCGGCAAACCCTTGGGTCCTCCCTTCAGGGGGGCTCGGAGCCCAAGGCCCGATCCCAAATTGTTCAGGCCTCTGAGAGCCAGAGCGGGCAGATTACTTGTCCTGCCTTGACCTCGGCCCAGGGGGCCTTGAGCCCTGGCGTTCTGCGTTCGAGTGAGGAGAGCCAGCATAGTGAGGACAGAGTCCCCACCCCCTCCCAGAATCCACCAGTCACCTGCAACCAGAACTATCCACCCCCCTGCTGGCAGAATCGACCAGGTCAGTGGTTTAGCAATGCCGGTGCCAGGCAGCAAGCCCGGTAGCCTCAGCTGGATCGTCTCTTACTCAGTCTGGTTGGCCCCGGATTTCCGACTAAAAAGTTAACTTTCCTATTCATTAGTATCAATCATGGAAGTGATGTGGGGAAATGGACTTATATCTGGAAGGCTTTGGCCTTAAAGTAATCTAAAAAATGTGATGTGTTACAAGGAAGACTTCATTTTGCTCTACAATGTGATGCATAGTAAAATATCTTTTAGAAGGGCTATAGTCAACTTGGGATGGGTCAGGTGAGTTTAGAAAATTGAGATGGAACAGTATGACTGGGCACCAGGCAGTCCTCTCCCTTTCGGCCTCTGCTCGGCCTACCTTTCCAGTCCCTGTCCTCAGTGTCCTTGCCCTCATGCCATTGTTTTGTCCCTCCCCAGGAGATATAGCTCTGGACCTCCCACAAGGCCCTGCTCTTGTTGACCCAGTAACCTTCCTCCCTCCCCCACCCCTTCCAAAGGGTGCAGCCCACATGCAAGCTACAGCTTTGGTCAAATCTCAGAATCGGCCGACCGATACCCCTATGGCCATGCCTCCACCCCGACAACACGCACCGCCTGACACCTGGGATTGGTCATTCCCACCAACCCTACAGCCCCAGAGGCCTGCTGAGGTGGCTATCAGAAACACAGCTTCTACAGAAGCCTCCTACTCCTTTCCCTCAGCCACCAACCCTGGAGGGGGGCTGTCTCTGACAGTGAATCTGCGCTCACAGTCAATAATCAACAGATCCAGATGTACAAATACCAGCACTGTCTTGCCTCATTTTATACAACGACCACTAGCCCGTGTTCTGCCCACACATGGCATATCAGAGAGGACGCAATCCAAAAAGACTCAAGTCCCAGCAACAAGCCAAGAGCCGGCAACCAGCCATGTCTTTGGAATGGGAAAAGAACCTCTGATCCATGTCTTTGCAGTCAGCCAAGAACCTGTGATAGAACAAAGTAACATCTCTGTAGTTGGACAAGAATCTTCAATGGGTCAAGAACATCCAGTTGATAGGGAATCTGAAGTGAATAAAGTTCCTGCAGAAGGTCAAGAACTTTTCTCAGTCATCAAATCATCTTTACTTAGGCCTACAAAGGAGGCAGGTGAAGTGCAACAGCTAAACCTAAAGGTGAGTGACCTCAAAACAGGCACTAAAACAGTCCGCTACTTGGAAAACATCTGCGCCACATGCTCCAAACTGTTCTTGTTTTGTGTAATTTTATCTCCAGATGCAGCGGAATATAAACCCACTGTTTCTCACGCACTCAGAGTTTGAGGACAAGTCAGCAACACCGACAGAGCATCAAGTGAGAATTTCCCCTGCCCAAGGAGTGTATGACAGAGTTTGCCCAGTGCAGGAGCCCTGGACTAATCCCCCTATTGCTCAACCCTCTTTCCTGCGGAATGGCTATGAGACCACACCTCCAATTCCCTCAGCCCAGTCTACCAAAAGCGGGAGTGCTAACTCTGCATTCATCCCTGCAGAGCCCAGCTGTCTCCTCAGTGTTTCCCCGTTCAGGGTCGGAGAGACCTTCACTCAGCCTATTTTGCCGCTGTGCAAGCTGCCTTCCCCTTCCCAATGTCCTCCACAACCTGCTGGGAAGCCATACTACATCAAGCAGTCTAATCACACCAGGAGTTCCCCCAAGGTTTGCCAGAGCCAACCTGATAACATCCCCTTACACGCTTCCCATGCTTCTAAAACTGATCCTCATGACCATTACATCCTCCGCCCTGACCATAGGCTCAGGTCCTTCCACCAGTCCATAAAGTTTCGAGACCCTCAGCAGATTGAACTCCCTTCCACTGTATACGACAGTCCGGTGCTCAGGACGGCCAGTGGAGTCACAACACATCCCGCCATGCGCAGGGTTCGCTCTCTCAATGCAGCTCCTACAATCCTCCCCAAGGTGGCCGCTGTGCAAACAAAATTTGCAACAGAGACACCACAGTTCTGGCTGCCAGTCAAGCCATGCACGTCCTTCGAGAAATCTTGCCAGTCACCATTCCACATCACAAAGCTGCAGCCGTCGTTTGAGAACGGGAGAGTCCAGTATCATTACCAGTCCTATCGGTCCAATGTGGCCCCAGAAAAGACCGCAGATTATTATCCTTCACATGATACCTTTCCTGTCAGAAGAGAACACAGCTTCATAAGCAGGGACATACCTCCTGTGCTGGAGTCAAGAGGGCTAGCTGTGCATGCGACCTGGGTCGCCAAGGAGCCTAGCAGCATTAAAATGCAGAATAGTGCCTGGATGAAGCCTAAAGCCCATGTTACCTTACAGTGCAACAACACAAAGCCACTGCCACCCAATGACCTGGAGTATATGGAGCCCCTGCGGCTGTGTGGTAAACTGGATAGTGAGAAACACGTAGCTCTGACACCCAAGAAAAAGGATGTCGTGCCGCCATTGATGAGGAGTAACTCTAGGAGTCAGCCCTCTGATCCTAATGTCCCCACGGCCAAAAAGGCAGAGAGGCACCGGCAGAGGAGCAAGCTGACTTCGCCACCAAAACTACCATCTGAATCCCCACTGCACCGCCTTCCACAATTCCAGTCACCACAAAGGAGTTCAGCTCCGACTCAAGAATGGTCCCCCATAACCAAAAGCAAGGAACAGGACAAAATGTGGACTGAAGATAATAACAGCAAGAGTGGGCAAAAAACCCAGAGCAGACTGGCTTATTCTCAGAACCCGATCCAGGACCGGCATATTGACAGGGTCCGAACTGCTGCTGGTTGCCATGTGGCAGACCCCGCACTGGGGCTGGAGGTGTCTGCCCCTTGTCCTGCTGACAAGCACGACTCTCACTCCAGGGAAGGCTGCAGTTCTCCTCACCACCCAGAGAAGGAAAGCAGCAGCACAAGCATATGGATCAGTCACGTCAGTCCAGATAGTCACCGCCATGTAGAATCCAAAAAGCTCATGTTTGCTCCAGAAAGTGCCGGCCCTGCTCCTGCCTCTCCATTTGGCTCCCCCCTCAGCACCAAAGTGTATTCCACTGCTTTGGGGCAAGGCTGCTTCCTCTCATCCAGGCTGCTCATACCAAGACCCGAACCTGAGGTCCACACCCAGTGACTCACCTGAGAACCCAGAGCAGGTCCCAGTCAACCTGTGTGGGTGTAAAGAAGCCAATCAGCAGCCTCTGCGGGACAGATTGTCTGCTATTTGTTTGCTGTTTACTTTATGTGTTGTTTTTTATGAAATTGAAACAAATGGGTCGAACAAAAATATTTTAAAAAAAGAACAACTACTGAGAGTGGCTAAAAAAAACCGAAAAATTTAAAAGTAACTAAATGGTTTTTAAAAATGATGACTACATAAGGTGTGTGATTGGTTATATGCATGTTGTAAGCATTTCTTTAGTATTTGATTGCTTTAAAGCTGTTTCTGGATATCAGAAAATCACAAGGACGTTTCTGTAACAAAATAGCCTCCCAATTTGCTGTGTGTATCAGGTGGCTTGAAGCGTGCACACTGAGTGACATCATGCCCTGTCGATTTCCCGTATCACGTGTACGTGATGTGTGTACACTGACAAAATGCACTTTTGATTTTCTGTGCCAACCACTTTGTGGTGTTAAAGATATAAGGGGTGTGCTAAATTTTAAAGTGTTTTAAGCATATAATGCTATTGTGCATTTTTATATGGTATTTTTTAATGGTGCAGTTTTAATTATGTTGCAAATGCTGTATATACTTTTGCCAAACATTTAACATCAGTGTTTGGATATCTTTCAAATTGAAGATACCAGGGCTGACTTGTAGTATTAAGAAACTTTCAAACACCTGTATTTCCATTCATAATATTTAAGACAAATATTTTTTCATCTCAGTGAACAGGTGTACGCTACAGAATGTGAAATGTATCGCTTTGTAAGTTTTTAATACATTTTAAAAATCAAAGTGATTTTATCTGCACTACATAGCAATTAAAATATTTTGTATATTCAACATGAATCCAAATCTTAATAAAAGCAAAATAATGTATCGGTTTAATAAGATGTTAGTACAATATTGTGTAAATGAGCTGTATGAAAAAAATCAGTATTTCCTCCATTACATATATCAATATGGGCTCCAGTGTCCTTCCAGGGAATTACATAATCAGGATCAATGCCATTTTATATGCAGTTATATTGCACATTAAGTCAGTACTGATTTCTGTAATACCAGCCATACTGTTAAATTCAGACGGATATAACAATTGTAAAAATGTGCCACCTACAGCAAACCAATGATTGGAGCAGTTAATGTCTGCAACATTTCCAGTAGTTATTACATAAATAACATGTCTAGACTTTTGCATTCTGCTGCAGGTGACCCAGACTGTACAGAGTAAAGACAGGTAAGGTACAGCTAACCGGTTAAGTAAATGTGGTACTAGTATGCTGTGGTCAAACTGTGAGTATGGGACGGGATATATATGCTATATGAAATACCTTCCCAGCAGTACTCTATCGTGTCTCTATTAGCTGTACTGCTGTGCCTTGAGTCTGGTATTAAGAAGACATTTATGGATGTATTCAAACACTGAGTATGATACATATTTATTGTTATATATTTTTTATGAGATGCTGGAGTGTTTATCAGAAAAGAAAGTATACTTGTATTGTTTAGGTTGCAAGTGAAGTTGAACTAAATGCATTCACCAGAAGAAAACGTATGGTTTATTGGGAGAAAATGCATTTGTATATATTTATATAAAGTAAAATATGTATGTCATCGACTCAACCAAAATGAATGTAATAAACAGTGATAAATTATTTGTATTGTGTTACATGTTAATCTATTCCTTGATGTGTACAGATGTATTAGGAGGCCTAGTATAAAGCCCACATCAGGCCTTCGTTCGTTCTTAAAAATTATACAAAATAAAAATAAGGTATTTCATTTAAGGTCTGTTTTAATCGGTTATTTCAGTTTAAAGTAAAACTGGCTGTGTTATATTCGGACTTTAAGTCAATGTACCCGTTTCCAAAACTTTGTACTGTCAAACATAATCTGTTTTCAAAAAAAGCAGATTGCTTTTGAAAGCATTTCGCTACATAACATATCAGACCTTTTCTTTGAATACTTTAATGGTTGTCGGCCAGAATCATGCTCCGCAAATATGTACGGCCCTAATTAAACCAGGCCAACCCGGCGACAGCAAAGGACCACCGGACCGCCTTTAGTACGCTCCCTATGTGAGGCCGACGCCTGCGTTTGGGGTCTTGTCTTTCCCCCACAACCATTCTGCCCCCTAGTGAGGCTACCAAAAATAACATAAACGAACACCAAATATACCGCATTCCTGAAACCGGTGCAAGTTTCCACAACTTTGTGATGTGGAATGGTGACTGGCACAAAAACGTTTCAAAACCATCTAAAGGTCACATTGACAATAAAGCCAAGTAATTAACCATATGAAAGAACCGTGTGAAAATTAATCTTGCATTGTAGACCTATGCAATCGATAAGAACACAACGTTTGGCTGGTAGACGGTTTTCACATGTAAGAAGGTGATTTTCAACTTCTTCAACTGACTTTTATGTATGTCAGGTTTGGACTGGATGCCATGTTAGTACAAATGACAAAAGGGAACTTTAAGGCTTATAGTGTATGCTAATTTCAACAAAATTAGGCTTGTGTTTTAGTGTGAGTTATTGCATCCATGTTTTCAAAGATTTTTGTTTCTGGGTAAAATATGTCCAAATATAAATCAAGAAACATTATCCTTTATTTTTGGAATCGTCAATATTAGTTTTTGTTTATTTCAGTCTATGTAACAAACTGCCAAATACTGTACTTCAGAAATCACACAATAGGGGGCACTGCGGTTCAACTGAATGAAGGCATTGTGTCGTTCACAGAATCTAAGCAGTTACCTTTCACCCTGTGGTTCGTGTCATTAATCTACTGATTCTTGTATTACAAATGGAACACTACGAATGTAACATTTGAAGGCTTTATCCAAACCTCAAGGAATGGAATCTAGCTTAGTACTGAAGCCGCTGTTAACTTCTAGGTCAAGCGATGCTTCTTGTAACATTTGTGTATCGGATATTTGTTAGCAAGCTGACCATTATTATAAAGGCAGAGAGATGTTTGGTAGAAGAAATATAGTAATAATATAAATAAGACTTTAACCGTTATTTTTCTCATATTCCTTTGAGTCAAGATTCAAAGATGGGTTTTGTGTCCTTTTTTGTACATGTATGCTTCACATACAGGAATATTATCTTCTTTTTTCACTGTACTGGGATGCATTCTGAAAGTTCCTCATACATTTTAACTGTATATAAAGAAGCCAGCGAATGACTGCTTTTGTGTCGCATTTTTTGGATACTTGGAGGGGCCAGAAGGACAGGGCAGGTGGATTCTTCAGAAGCTGCTATGGCTATGGTGAGGCGAGAAGTCATCCGTGCAAAGCAATGCTTGAAATGTGCTGCTAATTTATAAACGAGCTCCCCTTGCTGCAGAATCTGCGGCTATTTGCCCAACTGCCACCTGACTGTATGAATACAGTCTCTATGGCAACAGCCCCTGAAATCTTAACAGATTTCAGAGGCCAAGGAGGAACGATTCTCCTTGATGGAGCGCTCATGCATATAAACAAAAAGTCAGAAAGGCCGCAGCCAGGCCAGGGACGCTGCGCTGAAAGATGCGGGACTGAGAGGCGGTCGCGGCATGCGGATGCGTGTGCGGATGCGTGTGCTTCTCTTTGGCAGTTGGGGCGGTCCTCGTTTATTATTTAGCAGCAATTTTAACCATATGAAACACAATTGCGAGTCTGACCACTGGGAAGACGATGGAGAAGGTCGTTCAGTTCCCCCCCCCCGACTTTGGAAGGAAAAAAGTTGTTGGCTGGGTGGGGGTGTGGCAGCGGTAACATTACTACAACTTTCTCGTTCACTCTGCAGCACAGTGCAGCAAATACATTCACAAAAGAGGGAAAAAAGGAAAATTAACACAACTGTGCTTTCTAAATAGTGTTACTCGGACGACTCGCTGGCTCCAAGTGAGCTTCTAGTAGCTCACGGTCAACATGCTGGCAAACACTGTTCTAGCAGTTTCGTTTTTCTAATTAAGTTGACATTAAATTGAATTTCTCCCGGATTTCTGAAACCAAAAGCTGGTATGAAAGTTTACCTTTATGGAATCATTTGTTGTAAGAAAACAATGGGGCTTTGTGTAGTTGTTGCTTGTTGTGTTAAAATAAGACCTTTTCTTTGTGTGTTGCATTGTTTTAAGTGCCATCTGCCTTAAGATGTCCTTCCAGTGTTTCCTATGCATCACGAACTGAGACAAAGTATTTAACATTTTAATAGTAATAATAGTGTTTTAGGCAGCCAGTTTTGTTGATCATTTATCATTTGTTGCTCAGAAAAAAACTATTATGAATGCCTGGTCGGTCCAAAGATGCATTTGATCAATTTTAGCCTCCATCATGTCGCCCATTTAGGGCAGGATTAGATGCTGGCAGGCTTGGAAAAACAATTACCTTGCCAGGCAAATCAGGAGAAATGTGTCCTGTCACTTTATGAAACAGCCCTGGAGAAGCCGTCTGCCGCTGCTTCAGACGGGAGTTGACATTCCGGACGTGAGCCGTCAGCCGCTCCATCCTAATAAACAAAGACTTTTGCTTCGCTCAAGGTGGAGCTAGTCTTCCTGTAGTGTTTTTTTTTTTTTAATTAAAAAAGGTTACAGTCTCTCACTAATTCCAGCTAACGTGCAATGTGGGAGAGCTGGATTTTATTCTATTTTTTGGTCTGTAATACAAGTCCTTGTAAACAGATTTAATCTGATCAGTGAGGACTGTGATGTAAGCTTCAGTAACGCGGTGTAATCAGGCGTGCCTTTTGTAATGGCTCAATCTGATTTTAATTGCGAGGTCCTCCTTTAAACGGGAGGAAATGATTCTGCCTCGGCCGCATGTGATTGTGAATGCCAACGATGGCAATATGACTTAAACACATAACTGACAGGCACTGCCTCTCTGGAGCGATATGTGGCTTTCGGTTGAATAAACATTAGCAAGCGATAGCTTTTATCCATTCTGGTGTCTTCAGTAACTGCTTATCCAGAGCAATAGTTATGCTTTACATTATACCAGGAAGCATAGAACATAGCTTGGGACACCTATAACAGTCCATGACAGCGGACAACGTTAACCTTTTTATCCAAATAATTACTCACTGCTTTGACATACACACCCTTCTTTGAGCCAGAAGGTAAATCTTTCCCTTTAGAGGGCAAAAACAGGAGAATTTATTTGTTCAGGAGCAGCACAACGGTAGCTCCATCAACAGGGTGAACGGCAGCCTGTCATCATGGAGAAGAATGCTTTGAAGGGTGCCTCAGATGGGAAGTCATCCCCAAGCGTTCTGGAAAGTTCTCCCCCTGTGAAAACGCATATGGATGCAGAACTGTGATTCTGCTCAAGGTTGCCCCTGCTTTGGCGGACGCTCAGAGACCATGACACAGCACGACAAGCAGGAGCCCAGTTAGAGTTGGCCCACACTCAATCAACCAATGAGACGACATATATTTACAGTTGATGGTGAAATATGCAAATCGCCCAATGTAATGAAGTATGCCTTCACTCTTATGCTGATCTTCCCTCCGGCGTGCTGTTTATTATTCTGAACCCACTGTCACAATGGGAAACCCCATATGTTCGGTAAGGTTGACTGAACCACAGCCTATAGTTTCACATTAGTCTTTCGCTAAAGTTTATATTTGGCATTCAGCTGTCTGCTGCCATCCCATACTCTGCTGTTTGGGTCTGATGTATTTTTTTATTTAGAGCTATTGAAATGTATATTGCATTTGACAGGACAGCCTGGCTTCGTAGAAATATGATGTCACTAAATATACATATATATAATATTCAAAATTTGTTCTGTCCTTTTCAGGACAGGGAACGTTGGAAAAGAACAGGATGTCAGAGACAAATCTAATTACTGAAACAGGCTATTAGGTAGTGAAGTGGCCTTCCTGCCTTCAATTAATCAGATACAGGCAGACTTGTACGGCTTATTTAATTGGAACTTATCAAGGATGGCATTTTTGAAGGTTGGCCACAGCACACGACAATGAGCGTGAAATATTCAAATATCACTTTTATCCTCACAGAAGACACCAAAAACTGTGGAAAATATCAGTTATAACACTCAAGGGTGGGTGGGAAAAATATAAAAATGCTTTGCTTATGTCTATTAAGGAATCAGCCACAGATTTTTATCCATCTAGCCATCCATCCATCCATCAATGCTAAAATGAGATTTTGAATGGATCAAACTGTGTCCAGGGATAGTAATATGAAAGGAAGTATTCATCATTTTCTCAAGGTAAATTACCAAGTTGCTCCTCAATGTTGTAGCATCTTGTGTCCTCCTCCAAAAACACTCAAAGTGCTAATTAAATTTGTTGAATGCAGTGTGCCAAAGCTAATGGGTCACAGATGATTAACACCATTCCTAAGTATATTCTTAAATGGGGAATGCAGATAAAATGGACAAAAGGGTATCTGTAATGGAGTGTAAAATCTGGCCACTTTGCTACCATGTAAATACATCAATTTGGGTACACATTTTTTTTTAATTGTCAGAATTCTTGTAAGAACAATATTTCTCTCAGTTTCTGTCAGTTGCCCCATCGCCTTTGCAGGTAGATGGATCCATTCAATTTCGTAGTTAAAGACTTGAAAGAGAATTTCAGAACATTTCCAAAAAGGTAATGTGCACCATACAGATGTAGTGTGTCTCCCATAATTTCCTGGGGGGGGGGGGGGGGGTGGCATTACAAACCCCCCGCTGTGAAGGGGGTTTAAAAAGAGCCGTTGTTGAACACAAGCGGTCGAATGGTCCACCAGCCCAGTGACAATTACATGG
>JABFEA020000039.1:13054171-13064378 GCA_019775915.2 Cyphomyrus plagiostoma | reverse complement strand
TGGCTGGGCTAATACCCACCACCCCCCCCCCCCCCCCCCTAAGGACCCACCACAGCCCGGGGGCGGCCCCCCGGGGCGGGGGGGGCCCCCCCCCCCCCCCGCCATTACATACCACCAGCTGTGAAGGTGCTTTAACATGAGCCTTTGTTCAACACATGCTGACGATGCTGCCAGCTGCCCTGTGACATTTCCATGGAGGGCGGCAGGCAATGTGGGTGGCCCAAGTTTCCCGCTCAGCTCCATGCAGGAACTCGGACCGAGGTTTGAACTCATTGCTGAGGCAGCACGACGATTTTTCTAAAGGTTCCCTTTTCCTTCGATAATTTTATAGCCGCTAAAATGTTAGAGGGTCTCAAGGGGTTTGGCGTCCTGTTCGTCATCTATGCCGCCATTTTGCTCAGGTATTCTTACGTGACATTTGTCATTCAATAGAGCCTTTCATGTTCTCCGGACGTGTTCCTTTTGACGACGAGCATCTACAGAAATCTGTGTATCATGAATACTGTCGGCCATTTCTTGTACATCCCTTTGTTCTGTGGTCGATCCTGTTATCATCTGCGGTGTGACATGAGCTTGCTGGCCTGTTTTTTTAGATCAAATGCTAGGCTGTGTATCCATGGAGACGATTTAAAATAAGTGATTACACGTTAATAAGCAGCTCAAATGACACTGTAGATTCCTGGAGGAATGCGAAAGTTGTCAATTCTTTGATTCCTTCTGAATATGTTTGTGTTGAATTAGCAACTTTCAATTTGACTTAACTTGTAATTTTAGCAATATCCCGCATATTTTAGCGATATTGTTAATGTATGTTTAGCCTGGCTACCTACAACTGTATCTGGGCACATTTTGGTTTCTCCTTTTCTTCTTCACTGTTTAGTTAATAATGATAATTAAAACCTTTCAAAATAAAAATGCAAAATAAAAATTCCAAAAATGTTTCCATGAAAATTTCTTTGAAATGTACTTTTTGATACTTCATAACTTCTGCATAGTTACATAATTACAGAATAATTATGTGGTACTGAAATAATAACGAAAAATATCTCTAAAATTTAACTGGGAAGATTGTTATTATTAGATTCTCACCAAAGTCTGTGCTGTGTACAGACACGGCTGGGTAGTGGCTGTTCCCCTTGGCTGGAATTTACTTATTATTATTATTATTATTATTATTATTATTATTATTATTATATGGCATCATCAGAATTGCATTACATTTGAAGTTATCATTCCTTGAGGTATAAATATTGCTTAAAATGCCTGTATATTGCACACACAGCACAATCTGCCTCTTCCAAGCCTGGGCCCCATCCTGCTCATTCTTAAACATGAATTTGTTGCTTGAATGCAATACGTGTCTTTCTGAAACCATGTTAAGTCAAACTAGGAAACATCAAACGAAAATGACATTTTTTTCTGCACTCTCTCTGCAATGATGTCCTTACATTGACTGCACAAAAAAACTTTTATCACAATTACAACAATTACTTCATGTATAAAAAGTACAGGGAGTTGAGAATGTTCTATAGTAAAAATTGCAATCTAAGGCTGCAAAGTGATTTTTACGTTCTGATTAGTAATGGACATCTGTGGCGTATATTAGCCCTGCAAAATGCCAGCATTTCTCTGATCTCTGTACCAGAATCTGCCACATTATTCCTGACTGTCTTCTGTTAGCTGATGTGCTCAACGTTTTGATACATCATGCCCACACTGATGAATGCGATATGTGATATGTGATACATATAGTAATGGAAAATGCCTGCGGCCTCCTATTTTTTTCATATAATCCCTTTCCTTGAATCGTGGGTGCTAGGAACTGCTGAAAATAGCTGGATAACTGCTTACTGTGGAATAGTCTGATCTGATCCTGGCAGGTACCACCCTAAACCACTCCCCCATGTACACTGGGAGACATAGGAATGCTACTTGCATTGTCTTTCATAGAACATTTACCTCGTTAAAGCAGAAGAGATGTTAAATTCTCTGTTCTCATGACGGGACAGACAGAAGAACTCATATGACGCTTATGTTTCAACAGAATCCCACCTTGTAAGGTCTGTTGTATTTTTTAAAATAATATGCGATGTAGATTTTCCTTTATCACCGACGATTGCATGTGAAGAGCAAAGGTCCATTAAAGCCACAATTAGCTGCCCTCTTTAACACTGATTAGATTAGCGTTTGCGTTAACAGAGATACATGTTAAGAGCTGAGTGGAGAGGTATTGCTATATTTGCGCCTACTGCTCTATAGTAGTTAATATGCAGTCAATACACCAGCTTTTATAAATAACTGTTGCTTAGAAATTGTCCTTGGATTTCAATTTGCTCTGCCTGAAAGTGGCCTGTGGAAATGGAATGGTTAGGCTCTCCGTCTTCCGACGGGGTGTTTTTGTTTTGTTTTAGGCGCGACTGAGATGGTGAAGGTAATAACAAAAATGCATCCTGTTAAAAAGTGAAGCTGTGACTCGCATTGTAATGATACTCGTGGGTCCAGGGCTCCGGTTCCCGAGAGCCGCACGGAATTCTGGGTAGGAGGCGACCAGCGGTCCAGGCAGTTATTGACAAATGTTGGGTTTCCTGCAGGTGCTCTGTTACTCCTGCAGTCTGAAGACATGGTGTTAGGTGAACTGGCATTTGTAAATTGCCCCGAGTGTTTGACTGTGGGCTCCTGCGTCATGCCCACTGCTGCTTAGGATAAGCTCCACCCATCCACCAACCCGTGGATGGACCAATGTAGGGAGGAATGGATGGATGGACAGATAGAGAGGCGGATGGATACAAACGGCTTTTCTTGTATATCCTACAATGCTGTTTATTGCTATTCCCAGAATTGCATTTTTAATCAAAGCACGTCACCTTTTTTCAAAAACCATGCAGCGCCTGTCTTGTGCAAATGTTTTCACATGTTTTTGTTAATTTTTTTGCTGTAGCTATATGGTGGTACTTGAAGCTTAGCAACCACTGTGGGGAATTTTGGCTCACCCCAAATCTGCAGCTTGGCAAACAAGAACAAAGCACAAATTACCCACAAGTCACATAATAAGATTCATATGTGGGAAAAGTCTCTGTACTGCTTCTTTTTATACATTATTTTATATTTTAAAATAATGAATGAAAAGAATCAGTGAAGAGGATTAATGAAAATTAAAGATGTTTCCACTGTTATGCCGGAAAACGCATCCCTGCCGTAGAATGCATACCGGTGTTCTGATGAGTTGAGCTCTAAGGATTTTTTTGAGGGTTAGGGGTTTTTTGGGGGTTAGGTTTTATGGGTTTTTGGGGCATTAGGGTTAGGGCTATCGCACTATGGTAGCCTAACTCAACAAAGTAGCTCAACTCATTTCAGATCAGCGACCAATCGGTCATTTAGAGACAGGCATGCATTCTACAGAACTAGGGAGGATTCTTGACGTGGGTGGTTCAGTAAAAGGTTGCTGCATATGTTTCAGTTCTGATTTTCCAAATCTATTCTGGTAGAGTACATTTGCTTACCTTGACATAATTGTATGGAGCAGATATGTTAAACATTCGCTTTTGCATCTGACAGCTAAGCAATGGTATAAACAATATATTTTGTTATAGCTTATGAATTATGTCTTTAACATGCCACACCTGCCAATAAATGGCACTTGAGTACATCATAATGGTGGGGGCGGGGGTTGGGGGTGTCGATCGAAGCGTCAACACGGGGTGAGCGGCTCATCTAATGGGCTTATAAGACGCTTTTACCGTTGATCAGGGCATCGAATCCTGCGCTTCCTCGGCTCACTGTGATGTTTTTCTTCTTTCCCCTTGAACTTCTTCAATTGTGGAAGATTTGGAGGTCGCCTGCCATGTCAAAGCGTGTGGGCCACGTAATGGTGTGAGGAAACGGACGGAGGTAGCCAAGACGGCAGCTTTCTGCATAGATTAAAAGAAAACATTTTTCTTTTCTCCCCGGACAATTAAATGTCCTGGCCGAGCCGCTTTCACGCTCACTCTGTTTTGTTACGATCTGTATGAGCTTCTCTGTGCCATATCCGTGCTCTGCTTTGTCATGTGCATTAGTGGGCTATTATTGCATAACTTATTGCATTAGTGGAGAAAAAAAATCCTAGTGACATACATTGATTGGTGTTTTTTTCCAGAAAATGAAAATTCCATTAAAACAAATTTCCTGCCTGAGGGTATTGTGTTATTCAGGAAAGTCTTATTGTAAACATTCGTCTATCCGGTCAACTGGGGGGGGGAGGTTCAGGGCACAAGGCTGGGGTGTGCCTTGGATGGGGTGCCAGTCCATCACAGAGCACACACACATATAAACACAGACACACACATACATACAGATGCACAAATACATACAGGCTCAATGGACAATTTAGGTACTAATTCCATGCATACAGAAAAAAGGCTGAAGGAATCCAACTATGGTATTAGCAGCACATTGGACCTGCCAGAGACATACCCTTAATTTTGGTTTTCATTTTAAGATGAACTGTCTCTAACAGTCGTTTGAAGCCTTGGATGATGCTACTTAGAATTTAAGATCTGAGATCCTCTGTGAGGCAGCCAGGGGTGAGTGGGACTGCAGGCCTTCCGGCTCAGCTGCATGGCACCCTATTCCAAGCCGCGTAATGAGAGCTGTTCCCGGCAACTCGCTGAGAAATTTGCCTTTCCTGCCCTACAATCAGCCGCCTGGGACTCGCAGTGCGAATGAAGGCAGTCGGCGTCGCACGCCAGCGGGCGCCCGTCTCACACCCGTGGGGAGCGAGGCACCTGCGGGTGAGCTGAAAGGAGGATGGTGCCGTTTCCGGGGGGGGGGAGGTGTCTGAGTCAGGCGGGACCCCTGCCGGTACCCAGTACCTTGGTGCCCGCATTGTGCTTGAGTCACATTTGTGCTGGCATTATGGCGAGTGAGCCCTCATGTTAGTGGATATGGAGCGTGATGTGCAGTGAGAACTAGGCAATTTTTGTTTCCTTTTTGTGTTGAACGGTGGCCAAGTCATTTAGACCTTACCCAACAGAACCCAATGGTGGTCACTGTAGCCTGACTCCACCCACAGGCCCTTAAACTCACAGAGATTGGTCAGTTTGCCCTCTCCCACCCATATCATAGCACCATTTACACTGATATTCTTCAGGTATGAGTCTAGAGTAGGAGGCTTTTTTGACTCATTGCCTCATCTCTCGATGCATTTTCCCATTTAACTGTGTCAGAACAGAGGCCTAACCGGCGGATTGTCAGTCCGCAGTGTCTGGGATCAAAGTGGTGTTGTGTTCGACGTTAAGGTTTCAGAAAGTTTATCAAAGGACTGAGAAATAGAGAGGGCCAGTTCGCCTTTGCACTGCTGGGGCCTTGGGCTTGCTCATGCTCGTCCGGAAGAAGGCCTTTCTGGAGTCACTGTTACAGTCTACCTCCTGGGTGCTGGTCTGGTGTCGCTTTACCTCTACGCACATATTTTTACAACCATTATTCCCTTCATGAACTGATCTTTTGAAGCACTGTCCCCTTATCATGGAGTAGCAGCTACCATTGAACAACACTGGTGATTTTACATTTTCCTTTTTAAAAATTTTTAAAATTTAATCATACAGTGGATCACAGGTGACGAATTGGCTACAATTGCAAATGCAGAGGTATGCGTCCACTTCAAAATGAATAAATACGTTCATAAGTAAGCAAGTAGAAATCATGATTTGTTTATACGCAGAATATGAAATGATTATAGCACTATTCATGATGTGAGGCCCCCACAGTTTGTGAGCATGTTTAAATTCTGAAAGTAAAACTTTTTTGCAATTTATCCATGAAGGGAAATTAAAAATGAATATGTAGAATAAAGATATCCTTAGATATATGGGCCCTGACTGTTGATATTCTTCATTAGCTTTAGATGGGTAGTGCGTAGGTTTTTGGACGGCGATTATGACCCAGCATGACTTGTTATAACTCTGTTACAGAGGCACCATGGTCTCGCTGTCAGGCAGCATTAGCACACGGCATTAAGTGGCGCTTAGCGTCATGTACCGCCGGTTCGGCCTGACAGTGGAAGGCCTCCGTAGCTATGATGGATTTCTCTGCGTTCTAAAATGGCACTAATTGCAATTATGGGCCTGCAGTTACTGTCTTTTCACACTGAGCCGGACATGTTTAGTAGGCTTTTATACCAGTGGGTCAACAGGAATAGCTGACAGCCTGCAAAAGTGTGACTCTGCTAGTGCTTGTAAGATTTTCACGCTCCGGTTTTTAAAATAAAATGTGAATTTCAGTTGATATTACATTACACATTGATGTTATCGTACCACTGAAGACTGTATTAAAGTGAGACTTCTATTTTATTCCAAGTATAACTATGCACTGAAATATTGTAAGACTGTGCTATTGACTGTTGAATAATCCATTCAAAAAAGGTACATAATTATATATAATTCTGGGTTTTTCCCAGAATGTGATTTATTTGTTTGTAGGGGTGGCGTGGCATCTATGTGGCAGCATTACTGCCTCACACATCCCAGGCTCGGGATTCGGGTCACACATCCCAGGCTCGGGATTCGGGTCACACATCCCAGGCTAGGGATTTGAATCACACATCCCAGGCTCGGGATTCAGATCATACTTCCGGTCGGTGTGCAGGGTTTGCACATTTTCTACATGGCACATCTTTACTCCAGATACTCAAGTTTTCTGCCACAATCCAAATATATGCAGTTAGGCACAATGTCTGTAGCGTATCACTGTGTGTGCCTTGGCATTCCATCCATGTTGAACTCTAACATTTGCCTTGTGCTCCGGGGGACAGAAGCCATATTGCAAAATGAATTTAGAGATTAATTGTCATTGTTGACACACTGCAGTACGCAGTGCACAACAATGAAATGTCTCCTCTGCATTTAACCCATATGTGACAATATGACATAGCAGGGGGCAGCTAATTCAGCACCCGGGGAGCAGTACTTGGGGTGATACCTTGCTCAGGGTACCTCTGCTTTGCTAGTGAGGGATTTGAACCTGCAATCTTTCAATTACAAGTGAGCTTCCCTAACTGTTAAGCCACCACTGCTCACAGCCACAAACGCATGGATAGATGGATGGATTTATTTGAAATTTATGTTGTACAGCATTCTAGTGTAATCATTATCAAGTATTGCTAAATAGTAATTTTACCTCTGTTACACAATTTCTTTCTGATAAACGTCTAGTATCAGATTTCTGTTTTTAAGACCTAAAATGCTGGTGGTTTTTGTCAAAATCGACAGGGCTAATTTAATCAGATGAGTGGCTGTTGCACTCTGGTCATTTTGAAAACACAGTCCATCTCATTCCTTAAATGGAACCAGGCATGACTTCAGCACTAAAAGAATCCTCTTATCGTTATTCACTGACGCTAAAATGCTGCCTTTTTTGATGTCACCATTACATTCCCCTGTGGTCTTCTGATGGACCACATTGGGACACAGTTTGGTGTGGCCAAATGAAGCTAAGTAATTAAATTTTTAGAAAGCAGCCTTTTCTCTTTTTAAAATAAACTTCAAAAGATCACTGGAAGCTGTGTTTGGTATGAGGAGAGTGGGAGAGCACATTTTCTGTACCTCAGTCTTTTTAATGGTCAAGACAAGACTGTAGCAGATTGCCCTAATATGTTTTGATGCCATTAGATGAAATTGGTCGCCTTTTCGTGTACACATCCCATCCCTGCAGGACTGTGACTCTTTCATCATGCGACTGGCTTCCTGCAGCATGCATGGTAATTACAGAGACATAATGAGGTATTACGTAAGTGTGACACGCTTCAAAAATATTACCCAAAATGCAGCTCTAAATCACTCAGGGTTATGTTATATGAAGATTTGTGCATTCTGTGATGCTACAACTAGTCATCGTGTACAAATTTTAATAAAAGAAAACAGCTAACACAAACTTTACTTCTCTTAATTGAGCTTGGCATTACGTTAGCAACTTGTAGATATTTAAAATGAATTAGTAATCTGTTCAAAATTAGATTTGCCTTGTGAATTGTATGGTGTGTGATGTTTCTTTAGACCATTTTATCAGTCTCATGGATTGATTGGCTTTAATTTATATTTAGTAGTGGAAGTAGGGTGTCTGGGTGAAATTGTAGGTGGTCATGGAGAGATTGTGTAAGCAGGGTTAGGGTTGGATTCCCTGCCCAGTGAGAGGTGCTGTCTCCCCTTTGTGAATCTCAGTGCAAAAATTAACTCTGAATTTTTATAAAAATTATCCATTAGGACATTAGCCTTACGAGGCGTCTTAAAAATGTTAGGTTAATAGTGTCCTGTTCTGTGAGAGACATCGTGAGCTGCATGTGGACCGGAACTCCACAGTAGGTTCACTTTCTAAAATTAACACTTCAAAGAATCTGAAACTTACTGACTATTGAGAAGTCGAAAAGTAAACTACTACTTCAGATATAATATTTATGTATAAAAAGTCTGCCAATAGTCATTAATTTCACAAGTTCTTGACTTTATTCATTCTAATGATTTCCAAAATGAAAGGTCCTTTAGCTAAGAATGGCTGCAGAGATTTTGAAAAGTGAAATATATTTGATTGTTTTTTTTCTAAAAGAACTATTTCAAGATAACAATTAAGTAGTGTTTTAAAAGCTGGATATAAGAATAAGTTGATTGATATGTCCACGTTTTGGATGTATAGTGGTACCTCGGTTCTCGAACTTAACCTGTTCCGGACTCCGGATTGAATCCTAAAAAGTTCGAGTTCTGATCAAATTTTTCCCATAAGAAATAATGGAAAACCAATTAATTGGTTCCCGGCCCCCCAAAATTACACCTAAATATGCTATTATTATTATTATTTAGCATTTAAACACAAAATGAGTAGGATAAAACAAGAAGAGTATTTTTTCTTAAAGGCTTCCAAAACGATAAAGATCTTATCCCAACATTACCGCAGTCCTGCCCCGATCGTCCGCTCCTTCCGTGTGCCACGCCCCTCGTTAACCTAGTGTGGGATCCCCATGTGATCAGTTGTTTCTGGTTGTTGTCATTAGTCCTCTGTATTAAGTTCATGTTTCAGTTCGGTTCCCCAGTCTGGTCATTGGGTGCGTTCAACTTGTTTACAGCGCTGGCTTAAAGCAACGCATTCTGATCCTGACGCAATACATTACGGTTAGATGCATTGCGACCTCTCACCCAGCAGCACAAACTGGAACCGCCTCTGTGACGACACAGCTTTGCCCATATTGGCTGAAGAGTATCCCAGGCAGTTCCCATGCGTTATATGCTATTTCTCTCGAATATCATATAAAGCATTGAAAACTGGTTTTCGGTTAATTTACCTGGTAAAATAAAATTTAAATAAATGACATAAATGCTCTAATAGTACACGTAATTTAGTGGTTTATTTATTTTTAGTTACTGTAATGTTGCGCTGCTTTATTTGGTTAATTGTCCAGTCTGTGAAGAATTAAGGCATTCAAATAAGAATTGCATTGTAGTATGACTCATTTCCTGGCGTGCACAATTTATATTATGTTAGAGTTGACAGTTCGACTTCTGATATTTAGATCGAGTTCTAGGTCAACCTGGTTTGTTTGACTTTCAAGAAATTTGAGTTCTAGTGAGTTCGAGAACCGAGGTACAACTGTACTGTTACAAACAGTTACTCAGAGAAAATACTGGAATATTTAGGGCAAGATGCAGAATGACAGTCTGCGCTAAATTATGTATCGATGATTCTTAAAACTTGTATATAAGTATGCCATCATGTTCCTTAGGGGAAGAAAAAATGCTTCTTTGCTTTAGTTCAGACTTTAAATTTCTGTCAGAACCATAGAAAAAGTATTTCAATGCATCTGCAGTTAGTCGCGATTTCTGTGATATGCAAAAACTTGTATTAAATTAGGCCTTAAGCCCATGTGTACTAAAATAAATATACTTTATGAACTGAGTTCCACGCTTAAAAACAGGTCCAGTAAACAGTTACTAAATTAAAATATGTGGTGACCGATTATTTGCACTGTTAAATATGGATGAGCGGATCCACATTTTTTAATCTCCGATTCGATTCCGATACTCAACTGCCGATACCAATACAGAGTCTGATACGAGCTCTTTTAACTGTAATATTTTATTATATATAGTATATAATTAAGGGGCGGCACGGTGGTTAGCACTGTTGCCTCACACCTCTGGGACCCGGGTTCGAGTCTCCGCCTGGGTTACATGTGTGTGGAGTTTGC
>JABFEA020000039.1:13034878-13054071 GCA_019775915.2 Cyphomyrus plagiostoma | reverse complement strand
AGCAACTGCCATGTGATTGGTTGATTAGATAATTGTATTAATGAGAAATTGAACAGGTGTTCCTAATAATCCTTTAGTAATATATATATTACGAGTATGTTTCATTGGGGTACTAGATACATACATAATGCACTGTCCCCCCCGTTTGTACATCTTGTTTTAAGCGAATCCTTAAAATGCCCCACAATTGTTCTCCCACTGGCAACATCGTAACTTGCACTTTGTTGCGATAGCAGCCCCTCAAGCTGTAGCGGTTGCACAAAATAGCCCAACTCCCAAACCATCCATCGCCGTTTCTCATAGTATCCGCCTTGTGTCTTGCACGCTTGCGCGTGATTTATTTAGTGGCATTTTCCACTAAACGCTACTCCCACGTCTCAGAACTTTGTTTGTATATTGCTACTAGTTGCTGCTAAAATCGTAAAACACTCCCATTGCTTCTTATCTTTGTTATCCACTGAGCAGCAAAAAAAACTTGAGTGGCAGCTTTAGCTTTCAGCTTGAATGCCGCAAAAAAACATGTCTAAAATGGGAAAGAGCTGCCGTGTGATTGGTTGTGCAAATAGATTTAACACAAAATAGGAGCTGTCTTTTTAGGGACTGCCAGAAACAAAATGAGTAAGTATCGGACGTGAATCGGTCACGTATGGCCGATACCCGATCTGTCAAATAGGTCTGGGTCGGCTGATACCAATCTGATATGTTCATCTGCTGATAACATTGACTGTAGTGGGGTGTAATATTCTCTACAGCATTTCTCAGCCAAGCTTGTGAAAACACGGAGCTCACCTTTGAAGTGCACTGAGTCCTCATTTCACCTACGGCCTGTAAGCGGAGTGCCTGTATATTTAGATGTTGTCAACACCACAGATGTCTTTGTTTCAAACCGTGACCAGATGGTAACAGGGGAATTTAGGCGCCTCTCACCTAATGTTTATTCAGCTGCCTCTGCAGTAATGATTATGATTTAACAATCTATCCATCCATTTCCTGTAACCACACATCATAGGATCACTGCAGCCTGAAGTGTATGCCTTGGGCAGGATGCCAGTCTGTCACAAGGTGTGTGATCGGTATTCACACACGATGCTTTGCCTATGGCACACGGCTTTGCACTGGTCGGGGGGGTGGCCACTGGAAAGCAACACTCGGGGAGAACATGCAGACTCCAGACAGAGCCGGGAGCCAGACTCAAACCCAAATCCCATGAGATATGAAGTTGCAATAAGAAAGCAATAAATTATCATGCAGAATGCTTACACTTATGTAACAGGAGTGTAATTTCAAGATTTTTTTTGTTTAATTCAAATAGATTTACTTTGATCTTGTTCACACAAAGTTCAGTTCGAAAAGAATCCTTTTTCCGGAAAGTCTGAGAAAGAACTTCCTGTTCAAGGTATCTTCAGAGGTACCTGATAAGTCATTAATCAGGGAAACGTTAACAGATGGACTGAATTATGTAATAATATATACAAAAACATTGGCCCCTGCTATTTCTTGGATTAATTGATATCATGGTCAAGGGGATGCCGGAGACTCAGGAAGCATAGGGCACAAGGCTGACACACACTGTCATCCATCATCGGGGCTCTCTGGGCATTGCTGAGATGTCTGATCGATTGTAGTAAGTACATGTCTGGTTTGTGGGTGGTACCCAGCATGTGACAAGAAGCACACACAATCTCTACACAAAAAAAGTTAGTTGTGAAAATTGTTAACTGGTAATTATTCTTGTTTGTAGAAAAGGGATGTGAATCTCCAGTGAATATCCCTTTAATAGCAGCTAGTTACCCTTGATTTTCATCGCTAATGCTAAACATAGGAGTATCATATTTCAGGTACCCAGCAGTTGCTGTGTGTAGATTGTCACGTTTCCTCTCACCTGTAGTGCGTCTGCGTGCAGCAGCATGGCATCGAGCGCCATTCCATTCGGACTGAGCGGCTCTCCTGCGGGGGCTGTTAGTGCCTGCCGCGCGGGCTTCCTGCTTGGCCACAGAGATAATAAGACAGGCTCGCTTTCTGCCAGACACTTGGTCAATATTGTTCTTCATGCTCGGAGTGAGACGCCCGCTAGCGCGCGATGGATGCATGGCCTGAATTCGTCTGAGCTGCACCCCCCCCCCCCCCCCACCAATGGGCCCTGCAGACAGCAGTGCGGCAGGTGAGGGGATTTCTGATGGAACTCACAGCATCTAGCAGAAGAAATGAAAGGGTCATTTTAAGGGACACTTCAGGAAATGTCTTCCCCCACCCCTGTAACCCTAGAAAGCTCTGCTTTACTGATACGTATGACCACAACGATCAATTAAAGAATTATGTGGTCGACTGTATTAGACAGGAGAATGGCATAATGAAAAAAAATAAATTGAAAAATAGTTCACTCTCCAAACTACAGAAGATCTTTCTTGAAGGAGTTTTTTACATAAGACATGTATTTTTGTTAGTGTCTGCCTGTGACTTTTATTTAATCTCATTTTTGGACAGCCGGTGGAGTAGCAGTCAAAGAACTGGAGTGACCATTCTGTTCCCCGGAGGGGAATTAGTGTTGGATTCTTAATAAACCAGGATTCTTCCTTTAAATATTGAGCAGTGTGACTTAGTAAAGGTGTGGGTGTAGATTGTTATATAAACAAACCTAAATTAGAAAAAATATTCTGTACTGCTGGTTTGCAAGCCATTGGGGCTCCGGCCTCGTGCTGAAGGTAATAAGATGGAGACTTTTGTTCATCGGGTGCTTGGTCAATATTGTTCTCTGTGGTGAAACAGAGCTGGCCTGCTTGTGTGATAGATGTGTGACCCGAATTTGTCTAGGACCAGCCTCTGGGGCCCCAGTGAAGATCACGAGCTTCAGCAGCAGGTGGGGAATTTCCTATGACACGTCTGTGCTTAGGAAACCGATGAAGACCCAAAAAAAAATGACTATGAATAATAGACGGCTACATATAGCTGCTGCGCAATCGAGGGGTTTTTACAACGTCTCATATTTTTAAAAACACCTTTATCTCCATTCAGGTTCAAATCGATGGAGGAAAATGCTGCCTGGTTTGTTTTGCGATTAATTATATGTCATTAAACATCTCTTTTGTTAGATGAAATCTTAACGTTTTAATTCATGTCTGTTTAATTAATCTTGTCGCTTTTAATAACCAGTCCAATCGGTTTTACAAGGGGGCAAAGCGGCTTTGAATTGCCAATAATTACAGACAGAGGTTGTTTTACAGCTTCTGATGTCAGCAAAAACCCAGAGTTTCATTACCTCCCAATTACATAAATATGGACTGTGTATAAATATCTGTGATGTAAATACATTTTATTGGGGCCTTTGGCATAATTGCTACTACTGTAAGTAAATTAATACAAGCAATAAAACAAAAGCTTAAATGATACAAGAGAGGAAAAAAACTGAATAGATTACAGGTGCTGTGATCCTTTGTTTTATGTACAATATTTAATAATGTAATATCACTATAATGTGGTCAACTCCATTTACTCCAAGTACTCATATTTAAAGAGAGAATTGCAAGCTTATGTTTATGTAAAGTCATCTACATGTGTGTGTTTAATGTTTTTGCTAACTTGTAAACCTTGGCTGCTTTAGAGATATTAGCACAGAAATTTGAGTTGGTGGTTTGCGGTATGGACCGAAAATTACAGAGTCAAAAGGGATGGGCCACAAATCTAGCTATGTGCACTTGCATAGTGGGGTGTGTGTGTGTGTATGTGTGTGGATAATATTTATATCGCATTGAGGGGACAAAATATTCCCTACAAACACATAAAACCCTGTTATTTTGACGTTGTGGGGACCTTTTTTCAGTTCCAAAAATTAAGTCTTGTATTAGGTTATGGTTTAGGTTAGGGCTGGGTAGGGGTTAATGTTAAGGATTAGAGCTTTCCCCATGTAAATGAATGGAGAGTCCCCACAAAGATACTGTTACAAACCTGTTTGTGTGTGTGTGTGTGTGTGTGTGTGTGTGTGTGTGTGTGTGACAGTGGGCAAAATAGCAGTGCTGGTGTCCGAAGCTGGCAAATGTATTGGTGGCTGTTTCAAGCTGGTTTGGGCCACGTCCAGCATCTAAGCCTGATCTGGTCCTGACCTTGTTCTCTGCTCTCATACCCGTCGGCTGCTTTGGCACTCCATTCATCTGCCTGTGTGCACTTGTGTGTGTCTCCCAATTTTCCTTCTGCTTGATAATGACGGAGGGAGCACAGGTGAGTGCCGAGGGAGGGTGTTGTCATGGGCCAGGGGCTCGAGAAGCAGCCGCAGCTGATGGGCTAATAAGCAAGAATAGAGGAGAAGAATGAAGCAGAAATGAGCAGCCGCAAGGGGCCACCCTGGAGAACGAAACAAGCAGATGGCAATAACATAACATGGCGAGGAGGCAAGCGTAGATCTGCGAGCACAGAGCGCCTGGAGAAGTCAGCCCTGACGCTCTTAAGAAGAAAGACACCCAGGGAGGATATCTTAAAGAAATTGTTTTAAAAATGGTCAATACTTGAGTTGGACTGCATAGCAGAATGGGAGTAAGCTATGGCAGTTTGACTGATTAGCTGGGGGAAGAGGGGCCATCGACAGACTCTGAGGTCAGTTTGAGAATGAAGAATCATAATTAGCCATATAGATTTCTATAGCAACAAAGCGGTGAGTAAATAGGCATGTGGAGAAGGTTTTCCTGACTGGAATGTTTATGTCAGCAGGGATCACATGATCGTGCCTGGTGTTCTCCGCACCTGCTGTTCATAACGTCACTCTGTCTGGGACATATCCGGGGCAATTCTAGAGTTTTTTAGGAGGGCTCATAAAGTATACAGAGGCTCCAGCCTTATTATTAACCAATAATATATTCTGAATGGATGAATGACAGGGGAGGGACACTCCTGGGGCCAATCAGCTTTCAGCTGGGGCCAGTGCCCCTATGGCCCCCACCCTTGTATACCCTCATATGATTGTATAACTTCATTGTTGAGCTGTGATTTAAAATGGTGTATAAAATGTAACCAAATAGCAACGAAAATGAAGAGCACTGGAACCTTAATATCTGCTGATGTTCCCAACTAGAAAGGTAGAAAAACAGGCTGGTGATTCAGAACATATGTACCTGGCTAATGAAGTGACTGGGGTTAAAATGTGAGCTGGACTATGTGTATGACCTGATCCGTGGGACTTTCTTTTATGGCTCTTGGTGCTCTAACATAATTGCTGCTAAGACTTCCAGTACGATTCCCTGACTTCTTCAGAAACCAAGCCAAAACCCTAGCTTTCCACTCCTTTCAGTCAGTGGGGCATCTTCACATGGTTATCAACTGAGTATCATCACAAGACATGCATGTTTTCCGGCTGTGGGTTGGGGGGAAGAGTTGAAAAAGGCAGTCAGAATAAATATTGTCCCAGCTATTGAAGCCGCCCCTATTAATGCCTTCCCCTAATTTACCTAATGCCATCAAGTCAGCAGAGTCAAACGCTGTAATTAAATTTAATACCCTGCATTGGGACGCTGTGACCCGAATGTGCGGCTGTAGTAGGAGGGAATTCTCATATGCCGTGGTCAATGCCAGCACGCATACTAATATTGCCCCCCCAGGAGAAAACTCGGTAAACCCAACCAAACGGTGGCAGCCATTTTCCAGCAGATCCGGAGAGATGGCCGAGGCGTGCCAAGCCATCGGAACATCACGGAACTCTACGAGCAGCATCTGTCTGAAAGCCGAAAGGCGTCACGGCAGCCGACTACCAATGATGATGCGAGAACATTTGTTGAGTGTTCATCTACATTTCTGACTCGTTTAATGAAAGAAGACTTTTCAGCAGCTGCCTGAACGCCTGATTGACGGCAAATTTCTTGCCTTTGTTATGCATGATTCCATTAATTTGACACTGAGAGCTTTTGTTTTATCGCAGTAATTAACCATGGTCGGCACCATATTCACTTTCTTTCATAAGACATATTCAACATTCTCATGCTGCCTGATACCAAAGTCATTTAATATCTAAAGCTTAATTTTTTATTTGCTTCGAGTCACGATCTCTGCCAACTGTAAAGAAAAAATTATGCAAATACAGAGATGTTTAAGAAGTATTCATTGTATTGTTGTTCTGTTCTGCTTGTATGCCCTCCACAGATACCCCATCCGGGGCCAGCTATTCTGTCCTTATCAGCTTAGACCCCTGCACTCTTTGCACATCACCAGTAAGGCTACGAGAGCCGCTTTCACCACAAGGGAACCTTCCAGAACAATGGAAAATTCTACCTATCCTGCTTATTGTCTTCCCTACTTTTTCAGTTGATCACTTTTTTTTTTTTACTAAACATTGACAAGGAGGCACAGCCATCTTGGTCTTGGTCTGCACACCCATCTTTATTGTTAGTATACTCTGCACCTTACCAATATCTATACTCATGCCAATTTGCTCATCTTCTTTCCCATAATGCATTGCCTATTGTTCACCTATTTGTATATTGCACTGTCATGTCCTGTATATGTGCTTCTTATTTATGTTTTTATGCGTGTTTTTGTTCATTAGTGCTACACTTAGTTTAGCCAATCCCACCTTGAGCAGTGACAATAAAAACATCCATCCTTTGGATCTTCACCAAAACCTACATTCAACAACACATGAACAATTAACCTAAACACAGATCAGCCACATTAGTCTTACATTCACTTTGAGAAATGACAACTTAATTGCAGTGGGTATAATTTACTTTATGGCACAATGATTGTCATGCCAGTGACAGAATCACTGTCGACAGGGAAGGTCTATGCACAGAGACCATTTTCTAATATTGTGTAAACTTGACGACCCTGAATTTCATCATAATGAAAATGAAATTAAACTGAGTGCTGCATAAATCTATCTTGACTAGGACTCAGAGCAGTGGGTTAAAGAGACAGATTTCACAAATATAGTCCAAAACAGCAGCAAAACTGGGCCATCCATCCACAATGTCAGGTCTCCTAAAGGCAGCAGCACAGGTAACCCATGGACTGCTACCTGGATGAACAGCTCCAGTTCCAGTGGCACAAAGGGCAGTGCAGAACACTGAAAATGCAGCAACAGGCACCAAGACCCAAAAAACAGGAAGGTCACATGACATCCCACTTCTCTGATGACAATTAAACATAATACAGAGTGAAATCAAATTGAAAATTTATTTTTAATTTTTAAAAATAGAATGAATGGCGAGAAATGAAAGTTGCAGTTTATATTGTTGACTGAGGAAAAAGGGCCTCCCTCACTCAGCAGATACAGCTAACAGGTTTAGGCAAGACTCTGGTGGTGGAAGAATATTCCCTGCTAAGACAGGCCCTGCATCTGCAGAACTCTCTCGGCGTGTGAGTGGGTTGAGCCTCCCCTGTTGGTCAGACACTCCACAGTGACTGTTCCTCACCTCCCCCAGCAATCTTTCCTAGTGTCTGCAGAGAAATACTTACATTCATTCTTACTATTACCTGATTTCCCATCTGAAGGTATGGGCAGTGTACTGTTTTGCCAGCGCTGATGCACTTTCACTGTGGATTTGCCCAGAATCACTGGGGTCACAGAGGTAGGTCAACCAGAACTGGCGAAGGTCTGTCATGTCCACTGGGATGTACACCAAGGTTTGTAATTTTATTTTTTTAGGGACATTCATTTCTAAGGGGAAAACTCTAATCTCAACGCGACGACCTTAACCCCTACCCAGCCCTAACCTTAACCACAAAGAACCAAACATAATACAAGACATTTTTAATTTTTTCATTGCAGTCACAGATCTTTGTGGGGACCTGAAAAATTGTCCCCACAATGTCAAAATATCAGGTTTTTATTACATTGTGGGGGACATTTGGTCCCCCACAATGTAATATAAACCTAATCCACATACACACAAAATATAAGAACACATCCTAAAGATACAAATATGGCTGCATTGAACACCATGTGATAAAATACCATTGCCCCTGTCATTCATACCTAGATTCAGATAGATAGCTCTGGTCTGTACTGTCATTTATATCCACAAACAGTAATAATATATTAGCAGCTATCAGCAAAGCTTTGTCCGACTCTTGCAAGCAAAACACAGAAGAAAAAGGCCTCTTCACTGCCCACTAACCAACTACACCTGCTCACCTGCACCATTCGCTCCTCCAGTCCAGCTGTGATGAACAGCTCTTTCATCTCCATGTTGAGAGTGAAGCTGGCCCACACTGGGTTCAGCAGGTCCTGATATAACCTATAAGTGACAGCGTCCGGCTTCTTGACACTCAGTGATGGAGATGAGCACTTTACACTTGGTTACTGTTGAGGATCTAGACTGTAATCCCCAGATAACTGGCCATCTTGGCTCTGATATCATAGGATTATACAATCAGTTCTCTGAGGTTCTGTGTTGACTTTTCATACACCTTCTCTCCAGTCACCTTTTCTAAGATTGAGGTAGACGTTGTACGTAAGGGCTTGCTGTCACTGGACAGCTATGTGTGAGATATCTGGTCAGGCTTACCGAGGGTTGGTGCTTCATCACCAGCATCATCCTCTGAGTGAGCCTCTCTTGTTTCTTCCTTATCCTGCTGTACAACCTCTGATGGGTTTGGTCACAGCTGAAAAACAGCATGTAGCCTTACTAAATATAAAAGAATGATCCTCCAGTTCTCTTGATTGCTATTAGCAGGTATCAGGTTTATTCCAGTTTTGCAGTATTTAGGGTTTTGATCAGTCAATGCAGTCTTGATATAGTTAACCTGTCATCAAAGTGAAAAAATTATCTTTGGTTAAATCTGCGGTTTACTTTGTTGATGGGGAGGAAATGGCCTCGCTCACTCAACAGCCACAGCAAACACGTTTGGACAGGGTTCTGGATACTGGAGAACATTTCCTGCTAAGATTGGAACGCCATCTGCACCTCTCTTGGGATACGAGTGGGTCGACATCCTTCCGTGGGAGGAACAGAGAGTGTTTCAACCTGACCTGCAAGAGGAAACTGCTGTTAGAATTCCAACATGCTTAGCCTTTTAAACTGCCTGTGTGTCATATTCCACTATAGCAAACTGGAGGATCACAACCCAACATGTAATTTATATTCACCCAGAGCGCTGTGGGTCATATTCCAGGGGGCGGGGCAACCGGTGATTTCTTCCATCCCTGACAAAGATACATTATGACTATTTACCTGCTGATTGATACTTCTTCAATTAGATAACTATGTATTTGCTGCTGAGTAATCACAGGTGATTCATAAATGTAATCAAATGTGTAGTGCTGACTATAGAAGTCTGGTTGTTAAAGAGCCTGGTATATCTTACTTGAAATATTAATTCTTGGGCTGTTAATGGCTTTAAAGTGTCTTAGTCTTTAGCTTTGATGGGGCTCCTGGCATTGGCTAAATAATAAAGCATCGTTAAACTGACCTGTGCCCAAGCAGGAGGAAACCCTGTCTGAAGCAGACATTCTCCTCCTGCCAGGTGAAGGAACCGCTCCACATATTTGGCATTGATTACATGGCTAGTTATGTGTACCGAGTGTTCACCAAGGGCGAACAAATTTTTCTGGGGGCCCTAGGCTAACATGGGTAAGGGGCCACCTAAGTGAGCTGTCTTTTGGAGCTAAAAGAGAAATGAGAGGGAATTAAAAATGATGGAACATCAATAATATGCTAATCAAAGGGCAGGCTGCCAGCGGTAAAACTTACTGATCAGGGCGGGGGGTGGAGAGTGATGTCAGTAACATTAGCCATTCAGTGGGAGGGGGTATTATGCCAATATATTATTATAGATTATAATAATTTAACCGAAATTGTTAAATAAATAGTTTGGAATGGACATTAGATCTATGTGTTTTGTTGCTAAAAAAAAGTGCCAATCAGCCGGGGGCAGCCTAGAGTGTGGGGTCTGGGGTTGTTGCCCACAAATTCCCTCTCAGTGGGAACCCTTTACTTTTGCACTGGATGTTGACGGTGCTGCCAGAGCCGCCTTGGTACTGTGGGCGATCTGCTTTTTGATTTTAGCCTCTGCAAAGGTAACCTCAGACATCAGTGTAAGGAGGTTGGGGGGGGGCGCGGCCCTGGGGCTTGAGAGCACGTCCTCCCGGTTCACTCTCTCCACCGACAGCTCCTCCTTGTTGCTTTCTGCGGGGCCTGGCAGTCTGCTGGGCATGTCAGTATATCCCCTTAATCTGACCGACACAGCATGCGGCGTTTCCACCACAGCCGGATCCAGTTCCACATTGTTGCCCCTGCTGCTTAGTGTGGAACGACCAGGCAAACACAGTGAACACTGGCTCTCCAAAGGGGCTGGTTTCCTGTCCCTTTCAGACATCACAGCCAGTGACCTGCAATTAAAACAAATTAATGCTCATTATTTCTTACCATAATATAAAGTGTTGCGACATATGTCTTATGCATGTACTTATATTTTTTGATAAACATTCAACACGTCAACAAACAAAGAGGCAACTCTGTTTTGTATCTTCTCAGTAGCAGTGCTGCCAGAATGCTCCTCTACTCCAGGCAGGGAACTGGGAGGGAGGAAAAATGTGCCTCGACTGTCAGTCCCCGAGTGTAAAGTTTTCTTTGTCCACTGGTACAATAACAGCAAGAGCATACGTCTCTCAGTCTTAAAAAACTCTTTTGATCTTTTCAAAACATGAAAGGATTTAATTCATATTCTGTATGCCATAAAGAGTATTCTGCATGCCATAACTTCTGTACTTATGTTGACATCCACCTTGGAACAGCTGAAATATCATTCCCTGGAAGAAATAGTCAATTACTCATGTGTGTTTACAATCATATTTTCACATATGATCACACATTTGGGGTTGCACAGTGGTGCAATGGATAGCACTGTTGCCTCACACCTCTGGGATCAGGGTTCGAGTGTCTTCCTTGGGTTCTGAGTGTGTGGAGCTTGCATGCTCTCCCTGTGCCATTGCGAGATTTCCTCTGGGTACTTTAGTTTCCCCACCACAATCCAGAAAAGGTTCATTGGAGCTACCAAATTGCTCACAGGTGTGAATGACTGGTGTGTGAATGTGCCCTGTGATGGGTTGGCACCCCCATCCTGGGTTGTTCCCTGCCTTGTGTCCATAGGCTCTGGATGGATTTCACATTAATACAACAGAGCTTAATTTCAAAGGCTCATTCTTTCAACCATGTTTTAAGTGATAATTTGTGATTTAGTGATTATTACTTACTCATCATTAGTTACTGTGGAACTGCTCTGACAATCCAGAGCACCTGTATTCATGTCCATGTTTATTCTTTCTGCAAGATTCTCTTGTATGTAGCAGATTCAACACCAGAATTTTCCTCTGTTCTTTCTGAACGATGGAGGAGAATTAATTAGTTTTATCTCATCAGTCTCCTTTTATTACATTAACTTTTTCATACTGTTTCATAATTTCATGCTTCTTTCTCTCAGTGAGAATAAAACCATGATCATATGAAAGCAAATAAAACCATATAGGTCAAACCAATTGTGGCTGCCCCACTTCTCATTATAATACTCTAGTTATACACAGTCACATAAAGGTGGTCATATGCAATTTTCAGAAGCAAACAAAGGGATGCGTGGGTATGCTGACGAATAATTACTGCAGTATTTATAGGAGCAATGCAGTTTAAGTAAATGGGTACAACATGTCATAAGTACTGCAGTCAGCTACTGACTGTTGTATGTATTTTTTACATATAATACGTACACTAATTTGTTAAATTATACTGTGTCTTGTGCAAACTGATATACATACATTAACACAACAATTAAAAAAATTAAGATTTGGGATACAGATCTTTTAAATGTTTGCAGAAGAAAACCGTTTTTCTGCTAAAATTGGCGAAAAGTAGCACCTGCAGAAGTTTCACTAGTTACAGCACAAACCAGTAGAATCGCTTTGCCTGATGCCGATTTTATCTTGAATCCTTACAGCATTGTAGAAGGACTCTTTGAAATTCCTAAATTCCTATGATAAATCGAAATTATTATGAGTATTTACATGGGCAAATCACAAAATCACAGATTTTTACAGCAAGGAAATAAAACAGCTTATTGCTAAAAGCGAGTTCTTAATATAGAAGTTAAAAACATTCATTGATTTTAAAAAGTGTGGAGAATGATGCAATTTGAGACATTTGAGTGAATGTGCTTGATAACTTAAGGTCGATATAAAACTTACCTCCGGAATTCATGACGGCGACCGTTAACCTGTTCAGAGGCATTTTGACCTTATATGTTAAAGTACTTTTACTCTGAGGATGTGTTACCTACAGTATCCTAAGCTTTTTTCACATTACCGCGCCAGCAGTTCAGCCTCTTTCCTCAAGCCGCCAGGCCGCTAAACACCCAGTGACCTGCATCCATCCCCCGACTCCATACCCATTTACACATTACTGTTCATATAACACATTTCTGCACTTTGTCAGCATACTAGTATCAATTTGCACATCCTTATCCTCAGACTGCTTTGGCTATTTAATGCTTATTTATTGTTCACCTATACTTATATCGCACTACCTTCTTGTCCCATGATGCACTGCTTTTTGTTCCCTCATACGCCTGTCCCCTACATTGCAACTGTGGCACACAAACACATGTGACAATGAAACTTGACACCTGGTACTGCTGATGATTGCATCAGTCACGGCCAGACCCAAAGCCTCCAGCTTCGGCCTGCCATCAGAAGCGTGACCACCCAATGGCGGAGAGCACCCTGCCGCTTTGGTCATGCTGATGAGGTCCCGTCGACCTTTAATGACCCCTGTCAGCCTGCCGCTCAGAGGTAGCCCTGTCTGGGCCGAGGGACCCGTGGCGGCAGAGGGGCCGGTGAGGTCCGTGTGACCTTTACGGCTGCCTCAGCCAGAAGCCGCGTGAACTTTGATCAGAGGGCCATTGTTCCCAGTTGGCTTTTAGCAGCCCTGATTAACCATGGAGAAGAAGAGGGCCTGACATTCTCTGTCCGTATGATGCAACAGATCAGCACACTACACAGAAATCGATATTGATGAGGGATCGTTAATGCAAGGACCACTTTTAATTAATCTTTTATTCTTGTTTTAATAAATTAGGACCCAACGAGAAACTGGAATTATTTCGCTTTATGCAGATACTTTAATTGCATGTCCTTCAAATGATTTATTTAAGGCATCGCTTTGTCTGTTACAGTGTCTTTAAGCTGCTTTCCATGACAATCAGCTTATTGATCAAAAATGTTCAGTGATACGTTGCTTTGTTAGTGTAAAAAATGCCCAGTGACAGAACCCCCATCCTGGGTAGCTAATATAAAAACTGCCCATTGGTTGAATGCTGATCCTGGGTCGCTAATACAAAAACTGCCCAATGGCAGAACGCTGATCCTGGGTCACTAATATAAATGTTTCCCAGTGACATATTGCTAATCCTGGTTAGCAGTGGCAGAATCCTGATCGTTAATGTGCACAGCTTCTTCTGAGGCATTTGCAATGGTCTCATCCGGTTGAGTTTACTTGCAAAAGACCATTTACACCAGGAAGATAGTGCACACCACAGATGCATTGCTAAATATAAGGTATATTTTTTTAAAAACCAGCAGGGAGGGGAGACAAGCATGTAAGATCCAGTTGGTGTAAAGCAGAGCCTGGATTTAAGATTGCCCCCCAGCCCCCCTGCTTGGGGTCACAGATCTTCCTCTCCAGCACATGTATCCGCTGTCCTTCCAGATCTTCCTCACCATTTCAGTTCCTTTCTGCTGTGAACGCCGAGAGCTCACAAGGTTGAGATCCTCTCGACTACATGGAAATGCACCGTAATCATTCCCATAAAAAAGAAAAGGGAGCTGGCCTTACTGTCTATATACTGAGCCTTTGCTTAATGTTAGAAAGCCATAGAAATGCGGGCAGGCCTTTCTCTTGGCACCGCTAATTACTTCTCCATGATAAAAATCATTTTTACTGGGGAGCTCAAGTGAAATAAACCAGAAGACGGTTATCAGGGCTGATAAAGATTTCTATTCAAACACTAGTTATTCCTAATAGTTCCTTCTGTGCCCACAGGCTAAACTGTTGTGTTGGCTCTGGACACCATTAGATTATATTGAGGGGAAAAATGGCAAGATAGTTAGTGAGCACGTCTCCGGATAGATCTCCCTGTGTCCTCATCACATGAGTCGCCCATGAGAGATGTGGGGCAAGGGCTTTACACAATTTTAAATTGACAAATCTAATAATTATCTGCTAGCTCTGTTTCCCTCACTCCCCCCCTGCAGGTGGAGGTAAATAATGAGAGACATTAAGGGTTTTTTCCACATTAAAGCAAGCATTCATTATGTCTTGGCTCGGCAGGCCCCGTTATATACATGGTATGCTGACAAAGCTCTCCTCCTCTCTCCCCCCTCCTGTCTTATCCCCTGTCCACAGGCCAGATTGACGTGCCCCCCCACCCCCACCTCCTCCTGGCACTTGGCTGTATCGAGGAGGATCAGCTGTCTCCCAGTAACCTGCCCCCATCCCACCCCACATAGAGATTCAAGAGCAGGTTGCATCTGATATCCGTAAGTTTCCCTTAAAAGCAGAACTGTGCTACTAATATCTGTGTCAGATTTTCAAGTCAGCATTGTATTCAAATAAAAAGACGACTTCTGCAATATAAGAATAATTCTAAAACAGTGAATGGTTCACATATTTATTTTTTTACTATAAAAGACTCCTCAATCAAGCCAGCATAATAGCCTCATATGATCATCAAATTTCCTATATAGCTATAGCAAGATCAGTATGCATGAACATGCATGACTAGCGCAGTTTCTGAGAGCTAACATGTACACCACACTTGCCGCTGGAATCAGAGGGCAAGTTGAGCTTCTTCCCATAGACGTATGAGCGCCGGTGTGTTTCAGTCAGGATCACTTGACAGCTTAGAGACAGAATGATCTGCCTCTGCTCTATCATTTACTGACTTTCTACGGAACAGAGTTACCTCTCCTTGAGATATCGGTTCTCTTTGCCGGATCATACAGGTATTAATCTGACATAAGTACATGATGATTATCCTGTTTCCACCAATACTGTGCTGGTGCTGGACTGTTTCCTAATCCGGAACTGGTTCCGTGTGTCTCCACCACAAGAAAAACGACCCTGGGGCCAGAAAAAAAAACAGCTCCAGCATGACACCATGGTAAAGTTGGTCTTAGAACTTGGAACCATAAGGTCAGCGGAAGTGAGACTGACTATAGCATCCAAATAAACAAAAGAAAATAATCAGAGTAAGTGCCATATTAACACCAGTAAAAGTATTTGCCAAAGCATCGCATGAAGATTTCCTGCGGCTAATTCGATTTATGTTACATCACCGTCAAATCAATGGTGAAAAAAAAAATGAAAAAGGTTATGTGGCTGTCGATTTGAGAACATTCACTGTGAATTATTGATACTGCTTGATGTTATTATTAAAATCAGACTTCCATCCGTAACTTGTAGTGTCTTTAAAAGTAAAAAAAACATAGATAAAAGCAAAGCATTTTCTTACTCCATGTCTCCCGTGACAGTTTGTTTGACTTTGTTTGATTGTGAAGTTGAAATATACAAACAATTCAGCCTCATATAAGAGAAACAATATTCTGTATAAAAGGGCACAATATGGACGGACAAGAGGACATTTTATCTCGGTACTGTACTCTCACTTCCGCCTATGTAATGTTACTGTTCCGTTCTTTTTTGAAACCGGTAGAAATGCAGGCAGGTTCTCAAAAGGCACCAATTGAGAGTCAGCCCAGCTCCATTGGCACTGGGAGCAGATCCACACTGGCGTCATCTCTACTAAAAGACACAAAACTTGAAAGTCACATACGTGGTATTTGTCATTCATATGCACGATTCGTTGGTGCAAATTGCTCTTTGTTGCCCATTTATTTGCTGGGACATACTGTGGTGTGACATGCATTTTTCAGCACAAAAGCAATATTTTAACATAATTTTTTTTTGTCTATAATATTGGTTCTACTCCCCACAGCTGGTAAACGATTCAATTGTACTTTGAGGTTGATTAACAGGAGTACTTGAAGGTCTGGGCAGAAATGCATGCTGTTGCTTTCTGGTATTAATGTTGGACAATGTTATTTCTTTCCAGGGCAGGCAGGCATGGTAAATTTCCCCCTTGAAGCACATTATAACCCATAATGCAGCAACTGAGTCCTCCATCTCAGGACCATTGAGGGTATTTGAGATTCATACAGCTGCCTTGGGGATGTGGTTGAACTCAGCAGATCACGGTCATCTTGGAGGGCGTTGGGTGTCAGTTTCAGGACCGTGTGAGGCCGGTGCTTTATTATTTGGCTCGAGATTAAAATAAATTTTAATTTTACAGTGGGGGACTGAAGGAGAACATAAATCACCTCGATAGTTTATCGCCAAGTACGTCAGCGGGCATTAATGGCTGACGGTGAGCAAGGCAGACGTGACCAGCGCTGATAAATGTCTGCTATTGTTTCCCAGGACATGGCTAATTTGGGACTTCTATGTAAAGAACAAGATGCCAATACAAAGGTCTTTAGTCATCTGGCTGGGCTAATTTCTTCTTGATTTCTACTGAAGGGGGAAGCTTTTTTTCTCTCCTCATTGAACTTTGACAGCAATTATCTAAATTTGGTAGCAAGACATGTACGCTGTCGTGTGAAATAATGCAGCTCGCTGTCAGTTTTATTCCATCTTCTGGTCTTTCCATGTATGATCGCTTGCTTTTGTCTGATTTTGACATGGTTGACACCGATCTCTATAGACCTGACCAGGTGACCACATTAGGGAGACAGAGACTCGAGTGAAGTAAGTAATAATGTGTAAAGAAAACTTTTCCTCACAATTTAGCTAAAACTATAGCAATTAATATTATGCCATTGTACTTGTTCTGTGTGCAACATGATGTAAACATGTTTTTCTAGGTGTCTCTTCTGAAGAAGTTCTGGCAGTTGTGGTAAAGAACTTCCTTTTAGAGAGGGACATTTACTCTGGTCAAGATTTTTTTCACACCACATGCTCCATATTTTTTTTCCTAATCACTTCTGGCCATCTGTTGACTCAGCTGATGAAGGTGACAGGGCTTTAGGTCTCTCTCACACTGCAGAAGACTGAGCTGGATTTTTCATCTGTGGAGAGGATGTGATATTCCTGGTGGTGGTCGACCATTAGAGGGAGCTCCAGCCCCTGCAAGAACCCAGGTGAGTCAATGCATACATGTTGATGAAGAGATGGTGAAGGAGGGTATGTGCATTTCCACGGATTAAAGAGGACAGAGGCTGTGAAGGTTTCTAACACAGGGGGGCGAACAGACCGTGCTATAGCTGACATAGCCTCAAATGTATGCATGAAGCGCTGCTCTTTTGGCCCGTGTTGCAGCGTGGCATCACAGCCTGCGCCCCACCCTCGCCGTGTATCCACATGGTGTGCCAACCCACCGATCAGAGAGATTACCGGCACCGTACAGGGCATGCAGGCAGAATCAGCCCACATCTCTGCTGATGGCCAGTGCGGATTGGGAGCACCATGTCTGTGTTCTAGGATGACTGCCAGGAACACTTGAAATGTCCCTGCTCATCGCAAGTCGATTGAAATTTGCTACTTACTACTCACTGCAGCCACTTTCTAGAAACTGTGAACCCTTGTATAGTGGTTTTCATAATGCCAACATGCTTGAAAAATTGCATTACATTAATATTTTCTAACTTTTACTTTATAAATTACTACAGTGGTACCTTGGTTCTCGAACTTAATCCATTCTAGACTTCGGATGGAATCCTAAAAAGTTCGAGATCTGATCGAATTTTTCCCATAAGAAATAATGGAAAACCAATTAATTAGTTCCCAGCCCCCAAAATTATACCTAAATATGTTTTTTAGCATTTAAACACAAAATGAACAGGATAAAACAAGAAGAGCATTTTTTTCTTAATGGATTCAAAAACAATAAAGATCTTATCCTAACATTACCCGTCTTGCCCCGATCGTCCGCTCCTTCCGTGTGCCATGCCCCCTGGTTAACCTCATGTGGGATCCCAATGTGATCAGGTGTTTCTGGTTGTTGTCATTAGTCCTCTGCATTAAATCCGCGTTTCAGTTTGTTTCCCCAGTCTGATCATTAGGTGCGTTCGACTTGCTTACAGTGCTGGCTTAAAGCAACACATTCTGATCCTGTCGCAATGCATTATGGTTAGATGCATTGCGACCTCTCCCCCAGCTGCACAAACTGGAACTGCCTCCGTGACGACACACCTTTGTCCTTATTGGCTGAAGAGTTTAGTTACACGCATGACATTTGTATCCCAGTCAGTTGCGATGCGTAATCTGCTATTTCTCCCGAATATCACGAAAAGCAGTGAGAACTGGTTTTCAGTTAATTTACATGGTAAAATAAAGTTTAAATAAATGACATAAATGCACTAATAGTACACATAAGTTAGTGTTTATTTATTGTTGCTTACTGTAATGTTGTGCTGCTTTATTTGGTTAATCATCCAGTCTGTGAAGAAGGCATTCAAGTAAGAATTGCATTGTAGTATGACTCATTTCCTGGCGCGTACAATTTATATTTGGTCAGCGTTCATGGTTTGACTTCTGATATTCAAATCGAGTTCTAGGTCAAACTGGTTTGTTTGACTTTCAAGAAATTTGAGTTCTAGTGAGTTCGAGAACTGAGGTACCACTGTACGGTTGGCGGCTACAGGCACGTTGATGATTGGTACCTTTACCTACATCCAGAGAACAAATCCTGTCTCTTCACCTCCTTTGGGATATGCTAAAGCAGGTAAATCAAGCCTTACCATCCTCTGTGAACCCAATGGCCTTTAATATATTACTTTGTTCAGGAATTACATTATATGCAGCGTGTGACATTAAAGGCCTGTTGGGCCTAATGGCTGTCTGACAGATGAACATTTGCTGAAGTGAACTTCTGCTAACTCCTCTAGCTGACAGGAGTACTGTGAACATCCTTCTCCCCAAAGATTAGCAATATACTATGTAACCTCTACCCCTAGAGCAGTGGTTCTCAACTCCGTTCCTGGCGCCTTTTGAATGCGAAATATACATCGTCGCTACTGACTGCGAGCCGAAATGACAGGAGTGAGTTTGGAAAACCACGCCCACTTTTCCCGCTGAGGACCCACAGCTAGCGCGGCGCATTGAACGGACACCGCTGTTGTTTTGACTGGACATGCAAACCTAGTGGCGTGCACAACACATGCCGCATTTGGT
>JABFEA020000039.1:12985823-13001143 GCA_019775915.2 Cyphomyrus plagiostoma | reverse complement strand
GGTCCGTCACAGGGCACAAGGCGGGGGACACCCTGGACAGGATGCCAGTCTGTCACAGGGCACAAGGCGGGGGACACTCGGGACAGGATGCCGGTCCGTCACAGGGCACAAGGCGGGGGACACTCTGGACAGGATGCCAGTCCGTCACAGGGCACAAGGCGGGGGACACCCTGGACAGGATGCCGGTCCGTCACAGGGCACAAGGCGGGGGACACCCTGGACAGGATGCCAGTCTGTCACAGGGCACAAGGCGGGGGACACCCTGGACATGATGCTAGTCTGTCACAGGGCACAAGGCGGGGGACACTCTGGACAGGATGCCAGTCGGTCACAGGGCACATAGACTATGGGCAAGTTATGGACAACAAATCAGTTAACTGCATGTCTTTGGACTGTGGGGTGAAACTTGAGCACAGGCATAAATGCTATTTACATTAATCCATAGGGGAAAAAAAAAAGAGTAAAATGAAAATAAATGTACTTAAAAATACTCAGCCTGAAGACCACTTGCACCTGCAGTGAGAGAAATTTGAATAAATACGCATTTAAAGCATAAAAGTAATATTCAACATTTATGTGATAAACAACTATAAAATTTTGTCTGGGCCAAATACGCAACACATTGCTAAAATTCTGTGATATACTCGATCCATATATGGTGTAAATGTCAGCCATGCCCTGCCCAGCTGGCAGGAAGCTGAAAGTTCTGCTTAAGAAGGGCCAAATGCATGAAAGCTGCAACAGGCTCCTACAAACAAATTAGCAACGACCTCTTGAAGGATTCAGAGCTTACTGATGTCTACTGGGAACTGATCGTGAATCGATCCAACTGTTTGGACTCTAACGAGCAGGCTCATTAAATCTGCGTCTGGCTGGGTTCGGGGACATCCCCAAGGACAGCAAGGCCTGGACATTTCCAGGGCAGGCTAATAGAGGATTGGACCTTCTTGTGAACCCTTCTTATTATCCCTACAGGTTCTGTCTGCCTGCCTGCCTGTCTGTCTGTCTGTCCCCCGAGTGGCCAGTAGATGATTTGTGGTCATATGCCATGATTAGTGCCACTTAATGCATCTGCGTCAAGCAGAACATTCAGAGACCCGGCTGTTTGTGTTAGAGCGGCCAATCAAAGTTCAGCCTGTGATGCATGACAGAACAGATGACCAGTCTCTGCTCAGACAGTCCCTCTGTGAATCTCGGTGAACACATCTATCTCACCAGAAAAATGTGTAATAACAGTTTAAGATAATAAGCTCAAGTGCAAAACAGAAAGGAAAGAAGACTCTACAGTGGGTGAGTAAAGTGGAAGGTCACTGTATTATTCGGGCAGTTCAAGTGACACCCATGCGTGAGAGGCTGGGTGAGCTTAATTTTCAAAGGCAGCCTGTCCTGTCACTTATCCTGGGGATGATATTGGATAGACAGAGCAGACAATTTGTCTGGGGAATAAAGGAACCCTACATATTGCAGAGTCCAGGTGCTCTGAAGTGAACTCAGACAGAAACGACAGTGACTCTTCCTACATCCCCTTATGGGAAACCTGAAAAACAAAGATACATGGGATGGAGTGCAAATAAAAAAACATGAGGAATTTGACTTTCAAATGTTTGTCAAGCTCCCCATGGAAATGTATGCCTGCAAGGGGATGCTTTTTATTTTTCCTATAGACTGACACAGCCACTTTATTGGATATGGCTGGGCACAGGCCAGCACACAGACACCTCGGAGATTTTACAGTTAAAACCTAATACAAAAAAGAGAGAGAGAGGGAGACACTTTCTCCTTCCACCGAATTGATGTAAGTGACCCGAATGAGTCACCGATGAAGGCTGGGAGAGACGGAAAGTACCTGTGCTCAAATTTGCCGAAAGCAAAAGAGAAAAGGAGAGCTTTCAGCACACAGGACATGTGGACGGCTTCACCGAAACCACGGGGGTCAGGGTTCGCTGGTATCCTTGTTTCCATACAGTGGCAGCCTGCCAGCGAGTCTGAACCCTGTCACAGATGCCAAGGAAATCGGACTTTTCTGTGATTATGGCAGAGAGCGCAGGCCGCCTTGGGACTTAGGCACAACTACATTATTCATGTGAGGAGAACCAGAAACGCAAAGTAAGCAGGCTGCCACGAGTCATCAGGACGGGTTAGCAGGTGGTGCTGGTGTGGACGGGCGAGGACGGGCATGGACGGGCGTGGACAGCCCCGGAGACAGACAGAAAGTTACATACACGTCCATGTGAGCTTCTCTGTCATACAACATCTACAGCAATTGTCTGTAGATGTTGTGACCAAGACCAAGTGACCGAGTGACCAAGACCCAAGCGACCGCTGACGGAAGAAATCCCAAAAACGTCCCATTTCGCAAGAGACATTAGTTAAAGTGAGACACTGAGGATGGACTGAGGGACACTTTTATAAGGTTAGGACAAGTCTAAATGCATTATAGGATCCTTGGAGCCGGGCACTGTCCCACTCCAGGGCTCTTAACGTGGGTGTGTAAATTGCTTTTGAGATGCATCTCAAAGAATCCATTTTTCCACCGTAACCAGATTAGGGAACATGCTCCATCAGCGAGAGCGGCTGACTCTCAGACACAAGCTCGCTCAGGCATATCTATCACGGCCCCCATCTCGGCTCACTGGCTGCTCTCCGCAGAAGAATTGTGGTTAGCGTTGTTGCTGATGGCACAGTTTTCGGATTTCCCGAATTCTGGTGAACGTTATGCTCTGTATTTTGGTAGATGGACAGATCTATAGCAGGTAGGCTGGGGTTGAAACGATTGCGAGTAAAATTGTGGTCTCAGATAACAGAATGGTCATGCTGAATCAGACCCACTGCAGGCCAGGAGCAGCACTGGAAACATATACAAGCAAAGTCACAGAGTTCAGACAAGCTCTCCGTTACTGCGTCCGGCAACCTCAGCTATCAGTCTCATCCAAACCTGGACATAAGCTATGAGTCCCGAAGGAGCCAGGACAACAGCTATGAGCCCCCATCCAAAAACTGGACTTGGAATACAGGAAGACAAGACTCACCCATGGCAACAATCTCATCCATACCTCGTCCTCAGTAATGGTTCTAATCCATGCCAGGACTACAGCAGTAGGTTGACGCCTAGTGGGTATTTCAACCATATGAGAACCTGCCTGGTCGTCAGCCACATCACGCATTCGCACCTAAATTACCCCTAAATCAGAACTATCTTAGAAAATAAGCCTATTGGCTTTGGTGAAGCAGTGCCTTTAGTCGACAGCGTTTCATCTACTGTCAAAGAAAACATGACAATGATCTTGTCCATACACATCTCCATTTGCTAATTTTAAACAAGAAAGTCCAATGTGGATTTAAGCCCTTGCTGAAGTGTATCCCTCTATTGTATCCATTGTGAAGTCTTTTATAGAACACCTATTCAGGTATTTCAGTTCTCACAGAAATATAACCTTTGCAAAAATTGATTTTTTTCAATCTATTGATCCTTTGCTAAAGAAGTAGTGCCAACCCGTCCCTGCAGAGGTTTTATAATACAATAGGCGATGTCAGAGTACATCCAGAGCCAAAAGGGGGGGCAGCGTTCTCCCGTGAGGTAGGAAACCTCTTTGGGTCAGACTAGGAGAACAACATCATATAATATTTCTGACACACCGGGAGGAGGAGCGGTGGCCCGTTCTTCCAGAGCCGGGCCCCCGACCTACATACCGTAGACGTAGAGGATGTAATCATCATAGGACTCGCCCACGGAGTTGGTGGCCACGCAGCGGTACGTGCCGTTGTACGACTTGTTGAGGTTCTCGATGAGCAGGTCCGAGCCCTTTATTACTGCATGCGAGGGAACATCGTCGTCTAGTTTCACCCAGTTAATCTGCTGTGGCCTGGAAGACCGAAAACACAGGGGGCATTTGCTCGGCTGAGTCCATACTGCCGACCTCATCATTATTGCCAAGGCTGCTTTGGGAAACATTTCCCATCAGTATATATTAGATTAACACAAGCTTTAGGTCCAGATGACTTACAATGCCTATGTTACATTGCTTACTGACACTGACCACGTGCAAAACGGATCTGACCATCGGCCTTGAGGACAGAGTAGATCTGGGGTGATCTGCTTGTGATTTTGAACTTATGGGCCGTTCCCAAAGAGGAGAGCAAGCGGGTGTTTATTTGTGGCGACTGAGAGCGGACGTACTGAGGTTTGCCTTTGGCTTTGCAGGTTAGCTCAAGGTTCTCTCCTTCTCTGGTCAAGCCTTCGGGAAACTCCACAATGATCTTCACTTCGGGCTTGTCTGTCCGGCAGGAAGAACAATTAATGAGTGCAAACCGACGTGTTACTCTGGGTTCCTGCAGCTGAATCTCAGCAAAGCTACAACCTGCAGGTGTTTATATAAACACGTATAGTTATTACCCACAATGCTTCAGCATCCCAAGAACAATACAAATTGATTTCCGTTAACAAGGTGTAATTTTAGTCTTGCTTTAAGGAGATCAGCATGAGGACACACTACCAATTGTGTGCTCAGTAGACACAGTAACATTGTATTTCATTCATTTGTTCTCACACAGAAACGCGCACGTAAAGAGTGACACACAATCCCTGTATTTACACGCTGGCTGAGTGTCTCGCATTACGGCACTGTGAAAACAGTGCTGTAACTCTATTGGTCACCTGAACAAACAAAAAACACAAAACTAGTGGGTTGTACAACTGGAGGATCAAAGGTCCAAGTTACTGGCTCAGCCTGGATGATCCAAGGTTACTTTCTGGATTTACTGCGCACCCCCCCATGAACTTCATCTTCACTTTTATCACTGCTTAAGGCTATTAGAACCAGCAGGGATTGGTCCATAGCCCAGTGTCACCACAAAGAAGCCTCAATGGCGACTTCACAAAGCAGATATATGACCTAAGTGGGAAATAAAAACTCTAAAAACAGACAGCATCATTTTTTATTTCTTCCACCACAGCGCTGTGATGATAGGGTGTGTGACTGTCTAGATGCACAACAAGCACTAGTGTAGGTTTACACTGTAATTAAAAAGGAACTCTGTGTCATTCCAAGAGACTAAACTGACTGTCCAGTGTGGGCTGCAGTTGTAAGAGAATTGGTTTCAGGATCGCGTGAATTTTTCCAAACCACAAGGATCTTCTGGTGCAGGGCTAGAACCTATTTTGACGTCTCAAGTGCATATATCATGCATGAGTGAGCATGTTTAAATCCAGCTGAAGCACTTTGGCGCTTACAGTGTGAGATGTAACACATCACCGCATTGTCACTGCGATACAGCCACAATGGTCAATCTCACACACATACACACTCTCTCTCTCTCTCTCTCACACACACACACACACACACACACACACACACACACACACACACACAGGTTTGTAATTATATCTTTTTGGGAACTCTCCACTCATAGCTGGAACCTCTAATCCCAACATGACAACATTAACCCCCACCCAGCCCTAACTGTAATCATAAGTAACCAAACAAAAAATGGTCCTCACAATGTCAAAATAACAGGTTTTTATTACATTGTAGGACACACACACGCACGCACGCGTATTAATTGCATTTCACTGGATGAGACGTGAAAATCCACACCACCCACAGGATGATCTGCTTAATCATGCAGAATCACGCTAAATGAAATTCACAAAACCACGAGTAGGGAGCCTCACCATCTTTCATAATCAGCAGGCAAGTGTAGACATCAAGTGTTCATCTGAAGGCCGACACGGCCGCCTAATTGTGGAGGCAAATTAATTTAATTGTAACTGAATAAGAAGGGCACCAAAAAGACAGCGCTGTCCTTGAAGGATCTGAACTTAATACTTTTAATCCCTTGAGAAAGAGGTCCAGAAGTTTCAGCTGAAGATCCACGTGCTCCTATCATGCCATGTTTTTGTCCCGGAGAAGTGACCTTTGCCACACTCCAGGTGCCCTATCACCCCAACATGCTGCCACGTGCAGGTCATCAGTCTTCCTTGCCCTGTCCCCGGGACCCCAGGCAGTCCACAAAGTTCCCTCCCAGCACTCAAAAACCCCGAAAAGCTGGTATAGGTATGCTGGTGGCTGGGAGAAGCGGGAATGTGGACGGCCTGGGGGTCCCTGAGGACTGGCTCAAACACATGCCGACACCTGTTACAAGACAATTAATTCAACAGGAAATGTGCCAATCCCATTTAGAAAGCTGCTGATGACACTCTTGCCCTGTCTTCTGTGCTTTCAGCCCAAATATTCAGCACCAAAACTGACAGTAGGCTGCCCTGCAGAGATCTCAGTGGTTCGCACACCCCCACATGTCGAGTGACTTGTGAATCACGACTTGGGCCCCGGCAGAGTTGGCTCATGAAGCTTTCACAGGACGCTCCTCCCAAAGTCCACTGAACCCCCCCAACTCAAGTTCCACTTTAAAGTGCTGCTCCCACCCCCAGAACACCTCCTTCTCCTGGCGGGACTCCAGTGCCGAGACCCTGGCCGATAATTTAGCAGTGCGCTAAACGTCCCCCCCCTTCCCTTATCAGCGGTAATCCAAGATTGCAAAAATGTCAAGCTGTTGTGGCGAAGCTGATCCTTCCTGTCTTTTATGTGGAAAGGTCAGAGAGATCCTCCTCTTTCAGAATAAACGAATCTGCTGTAAAAGGGTAGGTTAACCTTTACCAGACTCACCAGAGAACATACACTTAGATACACTGCTGCTTTTAATCAATACGCTTATATAAGAGTCTGTTACATCGCCCTATACAGCTCAGGCTCCCTCTTAACCCTTGAGGGCACTAGGCGTGAAGTGGCTTGGTTTCAGGGTGGAGGTGGAGTTAGGGTGACACAGGCAGGCAAGGTGGGGGTGGAGATCCACAGGCAAGGTGAGGGTGGAGTTCCATAGGTATGGTGAGGATGGAGTTCAGAGCTGAGCCAGCTGTACTCACACTGCACCTCCAAGTACGTCTGGGCCTGGAGATCCTTCACTGCCGGATGGTCCACTATGCAGATGATTGGCACACCGTCGTCCTCCCTGGTGACTGTGAGTGAGAGCCGGCTGCTGACGGTGAACATGTGGTCATAGGTCTCCTCCACCAAGGTCTCTCCTGGAGGTGCGAAGCAGCATGGTCAGGAGATGGAGCAAAACTCTCACTGAGGAGGCTATTTTCACCAATTGTAGTGCCAAATGTCCTTCACACACAACAGCACTAATACATAACTTAACGTAATGTTTTGTACTTTACATATAAAATTATATACCACTACAAAGAGTACATAAATAAAACACAAACCAATATCTTGGCAAAGTTCTCAAAGAAGCTCAAAGGACATATGAATATTTTAAAAATCAAATGCTTAACATATTCTTTTGGTGGACGTCCCCTTTAAATATTAAAAAGCTTAATATAACTTTTGGATGGACATCACCTTTAAAGGAAACATCCTCCCAGATGTCTATATGTGTGATTAACATTAACGGGCCAGCTCCAGGTCTTCTGTCCAAGCATCTCTACGTAAAGAGGCTCTGTCTTTGGCCACGCGCCCTTTGCTCAATCACAAAAACTTCACCGAAATGTCACGCCCTTCAAAAGGTCATCGCATGACCCGATATTTCCAAACTATGGCCAGATGCACACGCAGGACAGTGATGGTAGTGTGTGGCCCTGCTGGGGGCCAGGAGCTCAAACGTAAAAAGAGGCACTGGGTACCCCAAAAGGAAGGCACTTTACATGGGGGTCTCCTCCACGCCCGGGCCCTTGTGCACGATGCCACGCCTGATCGTAGCAGAGCTTTCTAAAAAGGACTATAAAAAGACATGATAAATGCAGAAATCGATACCATCTCCCAAGGCACTAATCCAAAACTATTCCCAGCCTCAGGTTGGGTATGGAGTAATTCTTGACATTAAGGGAGCAACATGAGCTTCCTCCAACCCTGAAGCCTGGAAGTCCAGGTCCCAAAAAGGCCTTTCTCCTGGTCGACTAGGTCAGACCTACCAGTTTCTGGTGACAGCACACCGCACCCCCCCCCCACATCGAGCTTTACAGTAAGCAGGAGATACAAAATGGGAACAGCAGTACTGCAATTTAAATGAGTTCAGGATAAAAATGACTAAATTATGTGGAAGTAAACAGCTTTGCATATCAGGATGGCAGTGTTTACACTCCCTAGTTAAGTTGCTATAACCTTTGAACAATATTTTTTTAAAAAAAAGAGGCTTAAACATCTTATAAGCAATTAGGTTGAAAGATGAACATGTTTAATTAAATCGAAATCCCCCAGCAGGACGGCCAAAAGCAATTTACTGGCAGGGACCACCGAGATCCGTGCAGCGAAGGAGAGGCTTGCTGCTTCACGCCTCCTCGCCGCTCCGTATCTCTCCTCACCATGGCGACGGGGTGCGCGCACACAGACTGGTACGGGCATGGCAGCCCAGCTACTGTAACCTCATGTAAACACGCGGCGGCACGCTCAGGCTGCTGCCACCGGCCCACAGCCCCTCCTACGGTACCTCGTGTGACTTTTAATTTCATTTTTTCAAGATTCAATTTTCATTCAGAAAGTTCTTCTTGCAGCAGAAAATGAAAAATAAACTGACACACCAACATCAGAACAATATACTGAACCACAGTTTGGCAAATGGAAAGTAATTTTAAGAAACTCATGTAATTAGCAAGAAGCTTAATATTTGCAAATATTTCACCCATGTCATCCCACAGCATATCCAAGGTGCTTCACGAAGCAGACCATGTCGTACTGGACCTGAGCCAGCTGTTGGAACTAGTGCAGGAGCCGCAGACAATACCCTGTGGCAAATACCCTGCGGCAGATACCCTGCAGGAGTTTCTCCTGACCCCACCCACTGGGCTCCCTGCTTGACAGGCTGCATCGGAGCAGCTGACCAGGTCGGCCCGATGAGGCATCGCCTGCAGGCAACCCACCTTGCAGTTCTTCGGGGCCCTTCATCCAGCGAATGGAGGCGGCAGGCTTGCTGCCCATGGCGGTGCAGCTCAGCTCTGTCTCATTGCCCTCGCTCACCAGGTCGTCCCGCGCCTCCAGAATGGGGGGACTGGGGGGAACTGGAGGGGGGGCAGAACAGGGCCTACGTAAACCTTCATGCATGCAAACACGTGTGTATGCATATAAATGAGTGTGGGCCTACATAAACATTCATTCACATGTGTAAATGAGCATGAGGCCGTGCAAATATGCATGCGTGTGTGTAAATAAATCCAAGGCCAGACACACATGCACGCATGTAAATTAGGGAGGCCATGTAAACCATGTGCATGTAAACATATGTATGAGAGAACCTGTATAAGAATATGTATCAGACTGTAAATATGCATATACAAGAGTCAAGCATGAGTATGTTGTCGTACGTGTGCTGCAGAGTAAAGATATTAGTGATGCATGCATGCACACGTGTGTGCGTGCCTGAAGCCCTACCCAGCACAGTGATGTCGGCGTAGGCTTCCTGGGGTGGGTCGGTGTACAGCTGACAGACGTATCGGCCCTCATCGGACAGGGACACGTTGGACAAGGACACGCGCAGCTCGTTGTCCGTGAAGTTGACCAGCTGGAACCTTCCGTCCTTCAGGGCTGCAGAGGCAGATAGGCGGCATAGAAAGCTGAGGAATGCGTCTCTGCTCTGTGAATATTTCATGCTGCCTTCATGCCAGCGTAGGGATGGAGTCTGGGGTCAGACTCGAGAACTATAAGTTCACCCGAACAAGCAGAAGCACAGTTGGGCAATTCAATATTTTATGAAGTCGTCCATTTTCTTTGTTTTTTTTTTCCTCTACTGAGGAAGTTTTGGTCAGAAATGCAGCAGTGAACATTCCAGCTCTGAGGTCTTACAGCTGGAGTGCGGGTTACTCTCTCTTAATGAGACGGGAAGTCGAGGAAACGGACGAACTCTCAGAGTTGCCATCCCTCAGGAATGCTGACGAGCCCATTAGAGCGAAATGTCCGTGTGTCTCAGGAGCCCAATGACGGCGGCGTGTGAGCCAGCCTATGGCAGCTACTACGTGCAAGCAGCATCTGCCAGTTGGTGGGGGGCGGGGGGCGCGGGGGGCAGATAAGCCCACGTTTGAACACAGGTGCACTGCGTTCTCCCTGTGCCCTGCTCCTCAGTCCCAGCAACGGTTATCTCAAAGGAAAGTCCCCAAAAATCACATTAATAAACAGCATCCAGAATCTGTGGGGGTGTGCCACAGAGACGGGGAAAGAAGAGGAGGAAGAGAGGTGAGAGGGTCTAATTAATAAATGACCTTTCTTGAAATTAAACTGCAAAGAACAAGAGAGGGTCAAAGCTGAAGGAGTCAGGGCCTCAGATCCGTTTTACATACTTCCCTGGTGCAGGTATTTACCTGTAGAAGAACAATATACAAAAGTGGACAAAACGATAACTTTGTCTTCGGCTTAATGTTTCCATATAGTCTTAGGAATAGTATCTATAGTGTCCGATTGGATATTTTTCATCTCATCAGTTTTTTTCGGTGACCTGCTTCCTTCCATAGTGCATCGAAATAACACAGGGCTACTTAGAGGCACAGGTAAACAAGGTGATGACATCATTAAGAGGGGGGTGCTAACGGTCTGACTAAAGGGGGGGGGCAGGGCAGGGCAAATGGCACTGCAAGTGATCTACATGACTAAAGTCAAGCAAAAAAAATTAGAATAATTAAGTCATTAGTGAAATGTGAGTGACTGTAATGACAGGACTGAGACAGGAAATGTGGGAGGAATGAATAGGTGATGGCTTCACACCCACACCTAAAAGGAACCAGGGATCCCATAGCGCTGAGGAGGACACATCCTGGAACAAAAACGCAGTAGCAGCTTTCAATGACAGCTGACTAATATTTATTATTAAGTAAATATTCATTATTGAGGTAAAACAGACTTTAACAGTGTTAAGGACTAAAGGGGCGGCGCTGTTGCTGGTGTTAATGCTGGTCTTGGTGCAGGTTCAGAGGTGTGTGCGTGTAGGTGGTTTTATTGGCGTTGGCGGCATTATCCAGGTCAGGGCTGGTAGGGCTACTACTCTGGGTGTTTGTGGTGGTGGAGGGTGGTGGTGTTAAGTAGTGTCAGCAGGAGCAAAGCTCTCAGAGAGAGAAACAGTCATACAGACAGAAAGAGACAGAGAGAGAGAGATAGATAGAGACAGATAGACAGATTTAGGGAGAGAAAGAAAGAGACAGGCAGCGAAAGACAGACATAGACAGAGAGAAAAAGAGTGAAAGAGGAGAGATACAGAGACAGAGCGAGACAGACAGACAGGCAGACGAGAAGGGGGGGTATGGCAGGCTCTACCTTTTCAGGGGCCCAAGCAAAGCTTTCCTTAGGAGGCCCCCTACCAAGAGTATTGACTTCACTTCCTCCAGAAAGCAGTAATTCTGGGCCCTGGGCAACTCCCTATTCTGCCTACAGGTGGAGCTGGCCATGAAGAGGACATGTTGAGTGGACACTAATTGGGGCTCCAAACTGATGGTAGCCAGGGAGCCTCCATCCCAAAGCCATGCAAGAGCCTAACCATCTGTCACCTGCTGTCCTAAAACCGGATGCATACTGAAATACACATCGAACCACATCACTCTGAAAGTGTTTGATTTTATTGTGCAAGTGAGGTATTAGACACAGAAATGGAGAAATGCAGAAAATGTTTAAGCTGTATTAACTGGGAAATGGTAGCGGGGTACTGACTCACTGTATGCATCTCATGATTTATTTATTTATTTGGGGGGGGGGGGGGGGGGGTCCATCACCAGCTGGCTAACTATGATAAGCAGGATAAACAGGTATATACCACAGCTGCCTAGTCCCAGGTCAAGGTAACATTGTGAGAAATATCATTTGAAATGGATCCCTAACACATCCCGCTCTGTGCAACTGGGGTGACACAGGAATGGGGAGCCGACCAGACGTACGTCGCACGTCCTTGAAGTAGATAGTCTGTCTGTTGGGGTTGAGAAGCTGGATCACGGAGTCGTCATTGTTCCTCACTCTGCAGCTGATGATGGCCATCTCTCCCTCCACCACGGAGATGTTGTCCGTCACCAGATTCTGCCCCTGAACTGAGGAGAGGGGGAGATGTGATTCAGGGCCTGGGCTGACAGAGACACGCACAGTCACACAGAGAGACACATAGACATGTGTATAGACACACAGATACAGACAGACAGAGACACATGCAGACACACATAGACATATACACACACGTGTACAGACAGACAGACAGACACCGCAGGGAAATCACATGCATTTCCCAAAACCCGCCTTTGGTGCACATATACTTTGGCGCTTCCTTGTCTCCCACTTGAAGGGATGCGAAAGCAGACGGCGCCTTGTTCTAAATTTACCCAGGATCCCCCACAGGCAGGGAGGTGGATGCAAATGGAGAAAGAGTTTAAACGCTCCGGAATTTTCCCCAGCGGGACATGAAAGCCCACAGCGCAAAGCTGCGGGACCTCAAATGTGGATGCGCATGGCTGGCTTGTCAGACGGCCCCCACCCTCACTGACACCTACAGGGCTGGAAGAGCCAGTGCAGACACATTTGGAGAAGAGCGGAGTGCACAGCTCACATGACAGTCCATGCAGCTTCACCCACAGGGAGTCAAGCACCCATCTGTATGACCTCTGACCTTTTTCAGAAGGTTAAAAATGAGTGGAAGCTGTCTTGAAAGCTGGTGTGTGGCTCCAAGCTCAGTATCTGGGCAGTAATGGCAAAATGGACCAATCACAGAGCACAAGCAAGCTCTGTCAATAGACAATAAAAATGCGCCTCAGTTCACAAACAAAGATTGAGGTCCTCGATGATGAGGCTCTTGATTCTTAGGGAACTACAGACAGAGGAACATCGCTTGATTGGCACACAATCTTATCCAGAACAGGGTGAACCAATTTATCAAAACAACTAAAAACAACCAAAAAACATCATCAACCTGGATTCTTTTGTGGTCATATTTTACTAAAACTAAATAAGAGTTCTGTATACACACAGAGAAACAATGCAGTTTTTTATCAAACAGATGACAAATCATTACGTCTGTGGGGCTAACTGTGGTATTACTGATAAAGAATCAGTTTGACAGCTTTACCACTAAAGTAAGCAGAAAGGAAGCTACATGATAAATCTCGGGAGAACGCAGTTCTTAAGAAAAATGTACCACTAGAGGGCACCATATTGTCAAAACCAATTAGCGTAGCATTTGTTTCTTCTGTGTGAAGTATACCCACGTGGTGACTTGTGATAAATGTGACGGATAGGCTGTCCAGCTTGGATTGTACCATCCAGTTTAATTACATTAATTTCTTTTAGATTCAATTAACATTCTATGTGTCTGGGCGAGTTTGTCCTTTCTAGACTCTGTCTGCTCTCTCTGCGATGGCAAGGTAGTTTCAAAAGCAAAGAAAAGAACCTTTGCCTTGAGAGGGGCAGTATACCTCTCATTCTACCGTGACCCTGGTGTCCATCTCAGGTGGGGTCGCACTACATATTTCCTGAGTGCTGAGAGAGCTCTTCAAGCAAACCAGTTGCACAGATGTCTACAGTCCTGGGTTTGAACGTGCTGCAAATCCAGGAGATGATCGAAAATCCACAGTAAAATGACCACACTTCTCTACATAATGCATCTAGGCAAATTCTCCCCCACCAAAAAAAATGAGTTCTTGAATAATGAATAATTTCAATGATCAGTTTTAGCAGGGAGTGTGGTCATCCCAATGTTAAAAGACCTAAGACTCAACAATTGGTCCCAAAAGTCACTGCTTTGGGAGTCACTAGGGAATTGTGTGCAATATTTATCACATGGGTTGCTATCTAAGGTGGCAAAGGCACTGTTATACAATGGTGTCAGACTGAATAATTGACTTTTTGATAGTCAAGCTCAAATTAGATCAATGAACAATATCTTTGGTCTTTTTTCACAGAAATTTTTGTTTATACAACTGCAAAACTGTGTTCCTGTGACAGCATGCACAAGAAGAGCCCTCAAGCCATCCAAGCCATGGATGCAGACATTAATGCAGATGTGCTACCACGGCTTCCAGCCATGCGGCATGTCTCCAACGCTACGTTGTCTTCAGTTATGATCTATGGCCCTGTTTTCTGGCTTCACCCAAGTCCTGCCACAGCATGAGATGTATCAATCATATGGAGCAAAGGGATCTACTAAATTAGTGGCAGTGTGAGATCAAAAACAGACAGTGAATAAGAAGCTTAGGTGATCAAACAAACAGCTACACAGGCATAGTTCCATCATAGCTAGAGGCCATATTCTGACTTCTGAAGTCCAGACTCAAAGACTTCTAGAAGGAAATCTCAGTACTGGGTTTTCCCTCCACAAAAGCAGATGTTTATGCAAAGTTCCTGTTAAAGCCAGAGGTTACATGAAGTATCATATGGAGCACACGACCCCCCCAGAGCCCATCAGGAGAGCAGGAGAGGTGTCATTTCAAGATGTGTACATGGCCTTGAACATCGGATTCATTTGCTGCTCTGCAGCCAGAAACTTAGGGTGAGCGGCAGGGGACACTAATCAGCTGGTCAGGTAGAACCCGCCAAAGCCCAAACACAACAAACACTTAATCTTCGCTCTCATGAGAGGCGAGCAGTCGGGACACCCATGGGACATCGTGAGGAAGCTGGCTGGAAAACACGGGCCACGTTTCGGATGCGGAGCGCTCAGCCATAAGGCAGCCTCAGACGCGGCTAGGAAATGCAAAAGCACGGATAATGGATTACAAGGAGGTCCCTGCTGAGTGGGACTTGCCATCGCTCCTGTTGAGCGTTAGCTAGCCCCCATTTATTCTCCAGATGTGGCAGTTTTCTGCGCGGTTTCACCCTGTGACAGTCCTCCGTGGCGGGTGACATTTAGCTACCGAGGAACCTGCGCCTCGCTCTGAGAACCCCATTAACTAAACACCGTGTATTTAACAGTGGGGAAAAAAATAAAAAACACAAAAACAACTGAAAGGGTGGAAATAATGAGTAACTGTCAAGGAAAAATACTGCAAATAAATGACAAATTAGCCGAAGCTCCACATCTATAAAACAAACATTCATCTTTCGTGGTCTGCATCAGGCCAGTTTATAAGGGTAAATTTAACTGCACACTGGCAGTGAGGATAGAGCGGCAGCCCCCCCTCAGTGGCGGGACACGGGAGAAGCAGCACAAACAGCCGCGTGTCGGAGAAGCCGACAGGACAGCGGGGAGACATATGCCGCTCCTCCTAGTACAGACTGCTCCGAGCCACTGTCTCCTGCTAGTACAGACTGCTCCGAGCCACTGTCTGTCTCCTGCTAGTACAGACTGCTCCGAGCCACTGTCTCCTCCTAGTA
>JABFEA020000039.1:12967084-12985723 GCA_019775915.2 Cyphomyrus plagiostoma | reverse complement strand
GCTAGTACAGACTGCTCCGAGCCACTGTCTGTCTCCTGCTAGTACAGACTGCTCCGAGCCACTGTCTCCTCCTAGTACAGACTGCTCCGAGCCACTGTCTCCTCCTAGTACAGACTGCTCCAAGCCACTGTCATTGCCGATCGACTGAGCTGAAAGTCACGGCCCAACTGGTGGTCCCAGCTGGTTTGGGTCTGGCCAACTGACAATTTCAGTGGCCCAGTCACAGTCACCTCTGTGATCCCAGTTGTTTTGCCATTTCATTTAAACGGCGTGCACACTAATTACAGTACTACATTTATCTTTATTTTATTGGCCAATTTTTCCCATGCGGCGTGAAATGTTTACAGCTGGATAGCTCACTGCAAGCGCGTTGCTATTTTGTTCACCTATGGAGGGGGTGGGTAGAGGGTGGGAGCAGATATCTCGGCCTGGACGACGGCAGCTGAGTGAGGTACAAGATCACAAGGACATCAGCAGCTTTGACAGGAGAGGGGACAACCGTGTCACTGTTTGCCCAAGGAGAGAATGTGGGCGATAAGATGTCATCAGGACCTGGGGGGGGACGGGCTTCCAGGCTCCTGCTGTCAGCATCCTCATCCAGGTCCGAAGGCGTTTAACGTGACACGGGGAGCATGCTGGGGGGGGGACCCGCAAGGACATGCTACGGGTCCCCGAAGTGACAAAACGCGGGCGGTGTGTGACACAGCCGCACTGGTTACACAGTCAATGGGCGATGAGGAAATGGTGAATCTGTGGTTACACTCATGCCCAAATAAATAACCGGCCGGGCAGCTCATGCGGGTCACAGCTGACGTCACACATGGGATTATCCCAGTGCGCTCTGGCTCACATGACATGGGCGGAACCCGAGGGCTCCGCATCACGATGGCAGGATTCTTGGAATGGGGGAGCATGACAGGTGAGGACATGTAGGAATAAAAGGTGTTCTTTATACCTGGAAGGATCTGAGCTGCTCCTACGTCACCATTAGAAAAAGCAAGGAGAGAAAGGGAAGAGTTAAGGTCAGCTTTATATTATAGTCAACTGCATGGAGCAGGTGCTAGGAGGCGCTGCAGAGTCACGGTATCAGATGATTCAGGTGTCAGTACAGGAAGGATCACTCGATATTTGTCATTGGTGTAAATCTCTTGTAAAGTCTTTTAAAAGTTCTCCCAAGATCACACAACAGTTCTCCCAGTGAACTCCAACTCTGATGGTCTTCAAAATATAGAACTGCCACACAAGTGTTACAAATCAGGCCTGGCAGGGGATAGAACTGGCAGCAGCCCAGGATCCAGAGCAAGGGGGAGAGATGGCTGTCCAGGGGGATAATTCCACAAATCAGAATTTCCCAGTTAGTTGGGTAAACTTAAGCCAAATGTAAAAACCGTCCAATATGAGGAAAGGTAAATATGATTCCTATGGACAATCCTTACTTTTGGCTTAAATTATCTGACTAATAAGTAGATCCTGCTTTTGAGGAATACCCCCTAGAGGCCAAACACGCCTCCCACACACCACTTCACCCAGAGACAGAGTGTATATATCAAGCATTTAACACAGATTTGTTTACCTCCCAGCCCACATGACATGAAAGCAAACAATCAAAAGCATGACAATCCCTCCAGAGGCAGTAAAGGTCAGCTGATCAGTAGGTCAGCTGATCCACACCATGGCCACACCCACCGCTGCCTGACCCTGGGGATCTAATCGGGGAGCAAACGGAACACGCCTTACAGGTGCCAGGGCGATGACGGGCAGACGTCCCCCAGTGCCCACGCAGCCGCAGACTGGCATCTGGAGGCTCAGAGCAACAATTTTACAAAGTGGAATATTAACAACTCTATGGGGCAAAGTCAAAGGAAAACGTGTCCTAATCAGATTAAATCAATACGTACAGCCATGTTTCAACAACACAAAAAAAATCACTCCGACATTTTTATCACATTGTAGATAAAAGATAAAATCTGCTCACAATACCCTAGTCTCAGAAAGACAAACTCACTGGCCAAATTTAGAATGACAAATCACACATTCTACATTTCCTAAAGGCTTTTAAAAGTGTTAATATTATACATTTATATATAAACTATTGTTTCAGCCAAACGAGTCTATTGTGCTTAATTTCTCCAATTTTGAGTTAATGGCAGTATTGAATCCATCAGTGACTCGTATGATGTAAGCAGCAGTTACATTTCAGCCTCACACCTCAGACTGGACCGGAGCAGGGCATCCTGTGGCTGAGCTCAGGGCTACGTGTGAGGGTCCCTTATGGGGGAGGCGGGGAGGGGGTGAAGGAAGGTAGGTTAGTCTGACAATGGGCTGTTTTATTAGAGACTGTATAATTCACAGAACGACCCATCCTTCAGGACACAGAATCTGCAGAACAGAATTGATACGCTGAATGTATTGGTTGTCTAAATTCAAAAGGGGAGTGAAAATAGACCAGAAGTAATACTCTCATGTCTTTATGCATACGAGAATTGTCATTTGAGAAGAGTAAAGCGTGAAGAACAAATCAGCTTGTGATTACAGAGCATTCAGGAAAGGAACCCTTTATTTCTCCAATCTTGGTACGAAAGACAATTCTGGCTTTTTTCTTTCTGAGCCACGAGTCGGATGGTGCCCTGGCGTGACCTCAGCTGCGCTTCTCGTTTTGCTAAAAGGTTGCGGAACAAGATGCAACATCTTAGCAGAATGTTTCAGAAATACCTGAATGTGTGGAGATAAGTCTGCTGCTGGACAATGAGGCATAAAACCATGTGACCTTCAAAAAAACAAAGCAAAAACCTCAGCAGCACAGGATATCCAGAGGTTGTTTAGTGCGATGCTGACAGTTTCCTCATCAAAACTCTGGGAGAATAATGTATGCGTGTAAATATTTCCATTTTTAATGTCCTATTCCACTTTTTGAGTCCCACACATCTCACCACGGAGCATCGTTCCCTCTCACTCTGGTCCGGGGAGACGATCTTTTAAATGCCATGGAAACAGTTTTCAGCCAGTCAGCAAAGCTTAATCCCCTTACAGATAGACAGACAGATCTCAGAGCATCTGAGAGTGAGAGAGAGGCCCAGAAGATTAATAGAGAACTTGCCCCTGCCTGGTTCTGAACTCGTGGACACATTCCTGTCGATCGCGCCTAAACTCCTGACAGCTCAATACTTTTCCCAGCCTCCTCTGGAATGTGTCTCTCTCTGAGAGGCCCATCTGGATTTGAAGCCACCCCCCCCTTCCAAATATCCCCAAGGCCTGAAAATCACTCAGCCAAAAGAGAGATCCGGTGACGGTCGCTTTCAACCCAGGCTGAACTAAACAGAAGAGTCCCAACCTGCCGCTGAGTGACGTAGTGAGGAGTGAGCTGGGGGCAGGGATGGCAGGCGCATGTGTCTGAGGCCCAAACAGAACGAGAAAATCCTGAGCGTAAAAATAGTGCGGCCCCATCTGCCTCATGTCCAATCACGTTAGGGTGCCTGCTGAGCACCACCTGCACGCGCGTGCGACCAGCCCGGCCGCGTCCGCATGCGGCTAAAGGGCAGCGTGCGCTGGGGGAGTGGGGGAGGCCCACCAATCAGCAAACGCCGTTTCTGCAACGTCAGCTTGGCAGGCTGGGATGGGACTGCATCACCTGGACCGCAGGCGGACTCGGACACTGCAGATATGCTCGCCAGCGCCAGCATGTACCACCTCGCAGTGGCAGAGGGGTGCTCAGCTTTCAACGTCCCTCTTTGTCCTCCCTCCACCTCTCTGCTACCCCTTTTTAGTGACCAGGGAGCGTGTAATTAAATCTGGTGAGAAGACATGAACAGATACAAGGAGGATAGAGAAGCAAACATCTGCCACACTGTACAGTAAGATAAGGAACCAGAAATGACAGACCCACTGTTTGTGCTGTACTGATGTGTGTGTGTGTGTGTGTTGTGTAGTTCACAGGTTTAGCTGGAGTGCAAAAATGCTGCAGTTTGCCTTCTATACATTTAAAAATACTACCACAATTTACCAGCACTATTTTTTCAGTGCCATGTCTGTCTTTGTTCAACTGTTATCATTTTCAGTGGGTAGGGATCATTCATTATAGTGAAACTGTGATCAGCCCCCAACACTATGATATTTCGTTCCTGTGTTTGTGTCGGTCAGTGGGTGGGGTGGGATAATCAGGTCGGAGGACATCACTGAGTCCCGGATTTTGCTCTCTGTCCAGCTTATTTAACTGTGCTTGATTGGGGTGCTACTACCTTGATTCAAACCATAATATGCTAGAGCTGAGGTCTGGTTTTTATCTTTTTTAATTCTGTGCAGTCATTAAGAGTAAAACAGTTTTTACTATTTTTTTCTTCCTTCTTGCCCTTTAAAATAATGTTAGAATATTGTGCAGTTTCTCTTAATTAATTAACAACCGTGACCATCACATGCTGAATCAGGCTTAACCTTTGGATCATTTACAAAACTAAGTCAATCATTAGTTTCAGGGATATTAAGTTTCATAAGTACTTGGTAAAGATGGTTGTTTTTCAGGTAGAGAAGCTACAATGCGAATCACATTCGACCATCCGCTATGTAAGACTGCAGACAGAGGAAACCCAGAGCAGTGAGAATCCATTCGAATCAGGATTCACGCAGTCTGCACATCCCAGGGGAGAAACTTCAAACTCCACACAGTGGAGATTCTTCCACCTATGAACTCCAGATTGGGCCGAACCCAAAGAAGCCCTATTCCAGATCCTTCCATTATGGTTTTGCAGTCACAAAGTTAGTGAAGTGTTTCCAAGTGGTTTGGTGTTGGGTGCAATGTGATGGGGGGGGGAGCAGTGTTACTACTGAAAACAATGGGATGTTCCGTCTCTGTTCATGGAGGTGAACGATCGCTTGGCGTTGCGTTAGATGATTGATTGGTTGGTTGAACTGATCTTTGACATGGTAGGGCACCACGGAGAAATGTTGCCTGCAGAAACAACGAGTGTATGAAGGAAAGGGACATTTTGAAGAAGAGGAATCTTTCCAACCATTTAAAAGTCTGATGTAATTAAGATCTTCTAGATCCATAAACAGGGACAGTGACGGTAGAACGCCACCCCCAGGGAGCCCAGGGTCTGACTGGGATGTTGCCAAGGGCCTCATCCAAAACCAATCACGTGACTTTATTTTGCAACTCTCTTACGTGAGGCTCACATGACCTTCTCAATAAGGATATACACACAGACATAGATCCATTCCCTAATATGTAAACATAGGAAATTAACACACAGAATTAGATAAATCTATACAAGCAAAATCAAATTTAAATATGAGCATTGCAAAGTTAAGCATTTCACACTCTGGATCTTTCCTCACTGCTTAATTTGGCCTCTAAGGTTTGAGAGCTGTAGCTGAAATTGGCCCCGCGCAGGTGACATGCCTCGTACTGCGCGGGAAGGTACAATAATGAGCCTGGGTAACCCGGTCACGGGCAAAAATAAGAAAATTTAATAATAATAATAATAAATAAATAAAAAAACTCCGGTCGCTTTTGTCTGGTTTCAGAGAGTCAAGCGAATGGAACAAAATAATAAGAAAATAAAAAAAGAAAGCTGTATTCGAAACAGACACTTTCTGAAGATCAAGGCTGAAGGAACATGAAGGTGTTTGAGAGATCACAGATTCCTGCGCTCTTTGCATCAGCCCTGCGGACGGCAGCTGCGTGTTACACACAGGTGGGGGGTGGGTGGTGGTGGTGTACTGTTATTCCTGCCTAGCGACTCACCTCTCCACTGGGAAAGGAGGCAGCGGGCAGGAAAAACAAAAGCGTGATCACTGCACCAGGCATTCGGGGAGGGTGTTGGACATGTGCACGGTAAGACAGCAAAGGGTGAGCTGCGGCCTCGCAATCCTAGCCCCCGCCGAGGAGGGTGGCCGCCGGATGCTCCCGTGACACTGAGCGTGGGGACGGAGGAGGGGGGACAGAGGTGAACACCATGCCGAAGCAGCAAGTGTGGTGTCAACACTGAGGGGGCAGCCTGAGATTGCACACTTTGCCCGGAGAGCCATGAACCGGGTCAGGCACCCGCATCTCCCACTGGGCATGCTTCCCTGGTCAGGAGGCGCGGTCTAGCTGGCAGTGGGGTCTAGGGGGCGCCAGCGAGCACAAAATACATTAGCAAACACCACCATGACATGCTGCCACATACACGCAACCTATGCTCCATCCCCATTTTCAAGGTCCAACAGCATTTCCTGCTGGGTCTCGATCCTACAATCCTATAGGCTCACACTTGTAAGGCCCTGTGTTTGACCCCATGTCGAACAACCTGGTTCAGATGAACGTAGCTACCAAAACAGAGGTCTCACGAGTGTCAGCATCAGGTCCATTTAAGCGGAATGGTGGGTCGGTACGACCCAATCCTGTGGAGCGTGTCACTGCTTTTCATTTGTGTGTCTATCTACTTACCTTCAACGTGGAAGCAGAGCAAAAACTCATTCCTTTTGAAAAAACGTCTCTTCAGCCACTGGGGATAATTCACAGGGCTTTTTTTCTCTTTTTTTGCTGCCCTGTCAATGCAACAAAGAATCTGACATGGTTCTCGCTCAATACACGGCAGCTTGTTGGTCCTGAATAGGTCACTCCTGGCTCCCCCGCCCCAGCAAAAACTGGAACCTTGTATGTTCTGCGTGCCTTGGACAGAGCTTACCACGTGGTGCATAACTCTCTGCTGTGCAATGTTAATTCATTTGATTTTAATCGTAAGTGTCGTCCTACTTTTGTGTACCAGTCGGACAGGACACATCTAAGCACAGGGGGGTTATCACTGAAGCATGAAAGGAGACTGATATAATTAGCACGTCGGGAACGGCTGATGTGGGAGGGGGAACACTGTCAGTGCGGCTTGCCCAGCCAACAGGGGGCGGGCTATTGATGACAAACACTTCTTGTCTTCAGCAACTCAAAGGAAATGCAATAGTACTGTCGTCTGGTATAGTGCCCGCGGCTCGGGGCTCTGCATGGGCTGCATTGAGCTGGCACTCTTGTTCCTCATCAGAGGACACTTGCACCCAAGCGGCATGGGTGAAATCCAGGCCTCTGGCCTTTAATCTGCGCATGGAAGCATCTTAGCATACAGGGCTGCTCCTATTTACGGCTGACAAGGACAGTTCTTTAATTAACTGAGGGGAACGAGAACACAAAGGGGAACTGGCACGCTGCCGATGTGGAATTCACAGCGGACTCCTACGTGCCACCCACGTTGGCCAGCCACCCAGGCTAATCCCGCGGACTAAAGGAACCCTACACTAACTATGGAACTTAAAAGGACACCATGCTAACCTCAGGCCCAAAAGGGAACCTGATTCTAACTATGATACTTGAAAGAAATCCATGCTAATGTCAGGCGCTAATGAGAACCCCATGCTAACTGCGGCTGCTGAGAGAACTCAGCCATCCTAGCTGATAGGAGAAATCCCATACAAATTCCAGAGGCCAAAGAAGTTCTGTGCTAACCCAGAAAAGAGGAATCTCATACTAAAAAAAAATGATAAGTAACCTCCTCATACATCGCCTTTAAGCAAGAGGTAATCTCTTCACACACACCTTTCATTAGGAAGTGATCTCCCCAAATGTGCCTTTCAAAAGGAAGTGATCTCCCCACGTGCACTTTTCAGTAGGAAGTGATCTCCCCACGTGCACTTTTCAGTAGGAAGTAAACTCCCCACGTGCACTTTTCAGTAGGAAGTAAACTCCCCACATGCACTTTTCAGTAGGAAGTGATTTCCCTACGTGCACTTTTCAGTAGGAAGTGATCTCCCTACGTGCACTTTTCAGTAGGAAGTGATCTCCCTACGTGCACTTTTCAGTAGGAAGTGATCTCCCCACGTGCACTGTTCAGTAGAAAGTGATCATCCCACATTCACCTTTCAGTAGGAAGTAAACTCCCCACGTTCACTTTTCTCCATACAGATATATTATAGCCGGTGTTTGCCACTCTACATCTCATAGTTAGAGCAGTTACTTGTATATAAACCTTTCAGGTCTTTGTCTCTGAAGGCGCCAAGAGACAATATTCCAGGGAGGAATTCTCTCTCATTTGAGTCATTGTATGTATTCTACCTACTGTGACACTTAAATGTACATTGACCTTGCAAAAATGGTGTTGTTAACATCCTCAAACACCTTGTTAGAACCAGAAAAAATGCCCTCAAATGGGTTCTTACTTCATACATCTCATAGTGCAGATTCGTGGTTAAAGTTACAAGTGTGTACATATAGAACTGAAGAGTTTTGCATTATGGGTAATATGAGCATTGCAATATAAGAGCAATTATGGGTGCAAGTGACTATAACCTTTAGAGGTTTCATAACAAAACAGAGTGAGCAATTTACCCATCACCGAAATGGGTCTGATTACAACACAACCAGCGACGCGGCCACATAGCCGTAGGTGAGTCCTACAAGCGCTTCTGCCTGCACCCATTCCATTCGGCCATCCAATCATTTCCCTAACTAATAACATCCGTCTTCCCCAGCACCAAATCATGGGTGACCTGCAGAATGCATCAATTTGTGTGCGATTCAATGCCTCTTTACGAGGTTTAACCAAATACCTAAATACGTGTCACAAACACCTGCTGCCCATTCGATGCTCTATAAACCTGGGGGGGGGGGGGCAGGCCGCGGAGATCCAGCTTTGATCCAAAGACGAAGATGTCGTTTGCATGTGTGATCAGATACGGACCAGATGCACCACCTGGAGACCAAAATGGAGCCTTAGCCTACTGGACAGGCCGTGGTATGGTAACACAGGTACTCCACCCCCAGGGAAGAGTAGCTGGTACCAGAGGCACAGAAAAGGGAGATGGGTCAAATCTATGACCATTATAATTTTCTCAGACAAAAAAACAAAATTCCTTCTTAAATGCCTTGTGTATGACACTCTATGCTAACACTAGCAGATCGCACAAAGTCAAACAGAATTTGGCACAATAAATGTAATATTAATAGTATATTATGAACAGAAATTAATCATTCACAATTTTCAAATATGTTGAAGCCTTTGTGTCTAGAATTCGATCAGATGGCGAAAGGGCAGGGGGGAGCATGGTGATTTGATGGGGAGAGGCGTTATGTAGGGGGGGGCATGGTGATTTGATGCGGAGAGGCGTTATGTGGGGGGGGCATGGTGATTTGATGGGGAGAGGCGTTATGCAGCGGGGGGGCATGGTGATTTGATGGGGAGAGGCGTTATGTGGGGGGGGCATGGTGATTTGATGGGGAGAGGCGTTATGTGGTGGGGGCATGGTGATTTGATGGGGAGAAGCGTTATGTGGGGGGGGGCATGGTGATTTGATGGGGAGAGGCGTTATGCCCCCCCGCTACATGGCGATTTGATGGGGAGAGGCGTTATGTGGGGGAGGCATGGTGATTTCATGGGGAGAGGCGTTATGTAGTGGGGGGGGCATGGTGATTTGAGGGGGAGAGGCGTTATGTAGCGGGGGGGCATGGTGATTTCAGGGGGAGAGGCGTTATATATTGCATAGACAGGATTATTAAAGCAAATAGACCTGTGGGGTTGAATGCTCAGGGAAATTCCATCCGGTAGTACATTCGGGCTCTCAACCTGGTCCTTGGGGACCACCAGTCCATGTTTTTGCTCCTTCCCAGCTCCCTGCCAGGCAGTCCATGTTTTTGCAACTTGGTGGGCCTGCCCCGCAGCCCAGACAGTCACTCGCACTTTGCTATGAAGTCCCCAGCTCCTGTTTGAAAACACCTCTGCTGGAGAAAATTATGGTGCAGATGTAAAAGAGGGGGGTGGATGCTGTTAGCATGGAGCATGAAAGGGACTATGAAATTCAGGGCGAGATGGCGGTGAAATGGTGAGGAAGTGGAAGGACGTGGATTGAAAGCAGCAGTACCAAAGTAAAAATCCATAAACGTCCACAGCAGTCTGACATGAAAACGGCACCGTTCGCTTAATTAAAAAACAAAGGAACGTGCCAAGATACAGAGGATGAGAAATCTCGCCATTACTTCATTTCTCGGCTAATGGCTTTAAAAGACCGGCAAGGTTACTCTTACTAATCAAACCTTTCTTTCTTCCTCCTGAAAGCGCTGCTTCTTCACTTCTCAAAAAACACTGTGGTTACAATAAAAAGAAAATCAATGGACATGAAGCCAAAAAAAAGATGATTAACTGTAATACAAAACATTTCATAGAGAGTAGACATACACTGTCAGACATGTGCACTCACAAAAACACGATATCAGGGGCAGCTGGTAAGCACTAACATGAACATCGACACACAAGGCTGAACATTAATAACAGAGAGTAGCTACCGACACATCAGACAGAACATCAGTTACAGAGAGTGAGTACTGACATACCAGATACTGTAAGCACCGACACGCCAGACTGAACGTCAGTTACAGAGAGTGAGTACTGACCCACCAGAGACTGTAAGCACTGACACACCAGGCCGAACATCAGTTACAGAGAGAGAGTACTGACCCACCAGAGACTGTAAGCACTGACACGCCAGACTGAACGTCAGTTATAGAGAGTGAGTACTGACACACCAGAGCACAGCAGTGTCAGTTCTCACAGTCAACTCTGACACACCCTTCTACCGGCCCATAGTGAGCAGACAGCTGCCCCATGCCACTTCACATTACTCCGGCAAGCCCGCTACGCTCTGTAGTGTAGATTCTGAAAGTCCATCTGTCACTGCCTTCCTCCTGAAACGATGGATGCTCTTCCAGCGCAATGCTTTCAAAGCTCAAGGGTGGCTGGGGCTGCAGACAGGGACTCAGCAGAAGGAAACTGATTTCTCTCCCCCAAAGCTAAACAAACAGAGATGATGCCAGAGGAACCAAAGCCACTTATAACACCAAAACAACATGGACACTTCCATTCCACCGCAGGTGTGACCTTTCGGTCTTTGTGGTATTTTTTTTAATTGTGTCAATTTCAAGAAAAGCCTGATGAGAGCAAAGAGCATTCAAGCATCAACATGAGAACTGACACTCAGGTGGGGGGGGCGTGGCGTGGTGGGACTCTGCTCTGCAGGCCAGAGTCTCCCTGCTCGTCTCCCTCTCAGCTTCCTCCAGTTCTTTTGTCCTCATCGACAAATCTTGGGGCCCATTCAAACACCCCCCACAACCCCCGTGTGCCTGTTTGAATCCCACTGACACACATGGTTGATTTTCGACAGTATCTGAGATTTGCTTAAAGGCGTCTCCATTTACTGGCAGGTATATGTACTACAACAGCGAAATGCACAACCGCAGGAATTCTCTCGTACCAGTCATGCATTGTGACACCCCCCCCAGCAGAGCTACTCCACATCCCCGCTCAGGATTCTGGGTGTGTGGAAAGCACGCACGCCCCTGCTGTCCAGCCCCTTATCAGAACCAATCCTGTTTTTGAAGCTCACGCTGGGAAGCCAGGAGCGGCCAGGAGCGGCGCCTTGACCCAGCCTCGGCCCCAAGCTCCCGCCGGCTCCACCCCGACCAGCAGATTACAGTCGCAAAAGCAGCCAGCCTCACGCTAGGTCACATCCACAATGGGGGGGGTCCTATTCTGCAGCATTCTCCCATGTGGACGAGGGCCAGCTGGAATGCGCCACGGCTTGGATCTGGCCAAACATTTACAGTAGATACCATCATGTCTGTGTGCGACAGCAAACCAGTCCTGCGTCCTGCCCTGGAAACACAAACTGTGCATCAAGCACTTAAATGTGAGGACAAATACTTTGTCACTCATTTTAAAATCATTTCTCCTGGTTCATTCCACTGCGATGAGAAAAAAAAAAACAGGACATTGGTGGCCATTAGCAATAACAGTAACAAGCGGTTTCCAGACAAGTTCTGTGGGGCCGTTGCCCTGAAAAGTGAGATGACCCAAGGAACACAGCGACAAGGTTTTCCTGCTGAGCTGGCAGCTTAGCTTCACCCTGATGCCCGACATGCACACCTACAGAAAACTAGCAACTCAGACTTACCATAGCATGTTTCTGGACTGTGAGGGGAAACCACAACGACACGAGGATAACATGCAAACTCCACGTGCACGAAACCTGGTACCAGAAGTTTGAGGCAACAACACTGAACACTGCGACTAGGTACTTTTCATATTCTTAAATAAAATGGTGAAACCAAAATCCATACATTCCACACCCGTGCTTTTCAAGAAAACTAATAAATAAATAAAACTATGGGCATAAACACCAATACAAGAAGATTCTGCTGAAGAAGAGCTGCTCAGAAATGCCTCCTCATTTTAGGTCACAGTGGTAGCGGATACAGCCAGGCCTGCCCTCAGGTGCACAGACCTCTACATTTCCTCCGGCTTTGTATAAGAGAAAACACCAAATAAAAGACACTGTGCATACTGTGTATTACACTCGAGGTCATTTCCTGCACTCTGTACAATAACAAATGCTACCGTTACAACACGGGGTAGACGTCACATTCGTTCACTTTCACGACACCGTACCACAGATCATAAATAACAGTAGGTTCTGCCCTTTTGCTCAGCATCAGAACAGAAACTGGGACCCTGGTCGCCATTCCCACACCCAGCTGTCATCCTTTCACAAGCCCTGACAGCCATTTCATCCTCAGTATTTCTTTTGTGATGTCAGCAAGCCAGCTCTCTTCTTTTCATCCCTCCCCACCCCTTTTGATAAACCTGTCTGCTCTGCTATTCCATGAGCCTATTCCTTACTCCAGTGCTCAGGACGAGTCATTCTTTTCTTTTCTTTTTTTGTTGTTTGTCCTAATTTTTTGTCTTGAAAATATGACATTTTCAGCTCGGAAGTCTTACCGAACTGAATAAGACACAAAGTCAAGCAAAACAAGATAAAGTTTACTTTGTGCTGCTATCATAACAGCCCATTGGGTATATGGAGTGGTGCATGCTCTGTATGTATGACTGCAAGCACTTTTAATCGGGGGGGGGGGCATGCAGTTTGAAAATAGAGAAAACACAGTAAAAATGTATGAGACAAACTGAGGAAGAAAAAGCAGCCGCTGACAATGCACTGCCTGGCAGAAAGAGAAGATGTGATGCAGCCAGGAGGACGCAGGCACTTGGAGAACATCGCTGAGACCATCACTTCAGCAGATACAACCAGCCGGCAGCAGCTGGGCCACCGGCTGTCGGACACTACCATTGTAAATTAGGGCACTGAGGGGACTGAGGCAGGGATTGATGAGGGAATTGATGAGTGATGAACGAGGAAGAAACTGGGGGAGATGGCTAGTGTGTGTGTGAGGAAACTGGGGATTAATGGGGGATTGATGGGTAATAAATAAGGAAGGAACTGGGAGTGAAAACAGGTGTGTGATGGAGATATTGGGATGGGAAGATGCAAGTGACTGGGGGGCTTAATGTTGGGATTGATGGGTAATGAATGGGGGGGGGGGGGGGTGACTGGCATGTGATTATTTACAAAGGGGCTTGAAATGCAGGTTAGTACAATTTACATTCACATTTTTTAGCAGACACCAGCTGGCCCATTGGCTGCCAGACACCATTCCAAGAGCAGGGAGAGAGGCAGGCATTGGTGAGGGGATTGATGGGTGATGAATGGGGAAGGAACTGGTGATGACTGGTGTGTAAATGGGGAAATTGGAAACTGGGGAGGGGAGTGACTAGTGTACTGGGGATTTATGAAGGGTCTGATGGGTAATGAATGAGGAAGAGGGAGAAATGATTGGTGTGTAATGGAAAAGCTGGGGGTTATGAGTGACCTGGGAACTAATAACAAAGGGGTCAATTATGATCATTTTACTTTAAGCATTCACTTTTTACCCAAAGAAATATAAATTTTTGAGAAAGCTGGATGAGTCAATCCCTCTACTCCCTAAGGTAAAGGGCCCAATAGTTAAATCACTCCCAGGGATTTGAAACCGTTAAAGGGAGGGGGTCCCAACCTGCTGAATGGCACACTGCTCATAAAAAGGTTTTTAGTAACATGTGACATGTGAAGGAAGACGTCCGGACATTACAAAGCAGGGCTCTCAGAAGTAGGCTGCTCTTCAGCTGCGCCTGATGCTGCCTGATGCACACATCCACAGTTTAAGAATATTATTATTTTATCAGTGTCCATTCTGTGGGGCACAGATGTGATATGCGTGTACCCGCGACTGGAGAGGGCAGCTCATGCCAGTTATCGCCCAAGAAACAGGCCCTGTTTTGGGGAGCCCTCAGGCAGACAGAAGGTAGAACAGAATGGGCATTTAGGGCCGTGGTGCTCCTCCTTCCTAATGGGCGCCTGCTCCGAGCTAATGGGAAACAAACGGCTAATTATGCCAGATGACCACCAATCTGGTCTTTTACTTTAAATAAATTCAATTATTTAATATGGCTTGACTACCCTCTTGAACCCGGCAAAGTTTGGCAGGAGGCAGGGCCAGAGATATCGCCGTCCAGAGAACCTTGCAATGTTTTGTCATCAGTCAAGAAAAAAAAATCTACTAACATCTTTCTGTCTTTCTGAGGCGGAACACCTAAACCCTGAGAAGTCAGCGAGCACAGAAGGGGCTGGCCGAAGGCTTCTGAGTCCAGCTCTGGTTCCCCACATGTTGATATATACAGAAGCGTCGATCCACATGAGGTGCTGTAGGGGGCAGCGGAGACACCAGCAGGCGTGCAGAGCCGGCCGATGGCTGATGTCACTGAGTGGCAATCGGGGCTCAGTGCCGAGGCTCATCAGCCAGTGCCAGGGCGGGGGCGCTCATGTCAGGCCCCCCGGAAGCCAGCCAGCCTCCCCCGTGCACCTTGGCGGAATGAGCAGCCCCACAGGGCGTGTCCCAGGCAGTGAAGCCCACGCTCTCGCCAGGGTGGGTGGGACATCTGCTCCACCGAATGATGACCAGCAGCCCCCTTCTGGGCGTCGATCAGCAGGGAGATGCTGACCAGCTGAGGGCCGGCTTCCATGCAAGCGAGGAACCTACTGGCGCCATTCGAAAATCAACTGCCGAAAGTCTTCAGCTGTTGCCTGGAAACAATATCGCCGCAGAATAATGGAAAAGAGGATGGAAGGATATGAAGCGTAATTCTGGCAATCCCTGCGTCCACATGGAAGGAGGCAGCCTGGAGTCTGCTTTGGGCTTGCTCAGGCTGGGCAAGCACCAACTGGGTTGATTGAAACCGGTTTAGGTCAGTTTCGGCAGGTTTAGCCCGGTGACAGGCTTTCGTAAGCACATCCCAAGAGGCCCTGTGTGATACTCTCCAGCTTCCCTGTGTGTGTTTTTTTAAACTCCAATCTGTCAGCAGCATTTGCTTTTTTCTGATCCGAAGCGGCACCGTCAGGCCCAAAGTGTTCTGTCATTGCACTGCTCGGTGCTTCCAGCGTAACATGCAGGGAGAAGGGGGCACCCAGCCCTCCCGCAGACACAGAATTAAGCATGACAGACATAAGACTAATCACCCTCCCCAGTACAGTCCCGGATTCCTCTATTCGCTGGCTGGTGACCCAAGAGGTTGCTATGGTAACAAAGTTCCTTTATCAAAGACTCATTTGCATTACTGTTTGATAGTGGCGGTTTGGTGTCTTTTGTTGGGCTTAATGTTAAATGCAGCACAAGAGGAACAGATTTGACGGCGCCTCCTTCGGAGGAGATTCGCCGTTTACTTCATGTGTAATCTGCCCGACTGCGAGGGGGGCGGGGCACACGGAGTGACGGCCTCGAAGCGCGATGGCCACCACCGGGCCGGTCCTGGGTGGCTGTCCTCCCCGGAGTCACACACAGGCAGAGATGTCACTAGAGATTCTGCTTCCCATGAAAGCATATCGCCAAACCAGAAAAGTCCAATTCCGCTCCAGATTTTTATGGACCCTGTCATTCAGGACCCCTGGAGTCACCGTAACCCCCCCCAGGAGGCACCTGGTTGACTGTAACACGTGAAAAACCCCAATCATGACACCCTTAACCTCTACCCATCCCTAACCTTAACCGTAAGTAACCAACCCAAATACAAGACTTTTGGCATTTTTACTTTTTTGATTGCATTCACAGAATTTTATAAAGCTGAAGTTATCCAAATGGGGACCTTAAAAGATGTCCCCAAAAGTAGGAAAATTTCAGGTTTTACTACACTTTGGGGACAACTTGGTCCTCAACTGTGATCTATGCAAAACCCCCCCAAACGCGCGCGCGCACACACACACACACACATGCACACAGTCTCGCACTCATCAATTGGCTGCCACATTCATGAAAAACAACACAGGGCCTTTTTGATTTCAGAGACAACAGAAATAAATTTCACCTCATTTACTAATGAGATTACTCAAGTCTATTTCAACGATGCAAAAAAAGGTGCCCTTTAAGCTTAAGAAAAAGAAATCTGCTTAAAGTAATCATGCCTTACAAAGGACAAATTCATTCCCTTTACAGCACTCTTCGATTTAAATTAATTTACAGTCACTCAATTAGTCCTACATTTAGATCAGGCGCAGTCAGATAATTAAATCACGGCAGACCTCATTAGGAAAATACACAGCCTAAATAACGAGAATTATTAGAAACAGACAAACGAGCCAGGTATTTTGAAGGCTTTAAATGAGGTGTGAATATCAGAGCGGTGTTTACAGAGGTGTGGCAAAACGTCAGCTAAGAGTTAGTGGATGTTTCATTCCAGCAAGTGGATCATTCCAGGTGAACAAGACACAGATAAGTGGGGATCTATTAGAAGGTCTCTGGACAGGAGGGAGTGAGAAAGAAATTTTTACAGGCGATAAAGACTTAACACAAGATAAACTATCCACGTTGATCTGCTCCACCTGAGAGTAACGCAGAGCATTCTGGGTAAATATCGGCAAGCAGGAGCAAGCCAAGAGCGCTTGGCAGAGGTGATGGGGAGTTTAAACACAGTGTATAATCCATTACTCAGTCCCCTCTGCCGAGCTACAGGGTGGGTCAAACACACTCCGGCAGCAGATCCCGGCTCACGCCTCCGCAGGCCGGTTGCAGAAATCCGATCCCCCTTCTCTGAAAGGACCTGGGAAAAGCACGCAGCAAGGCACAATTTCGCTTGAAGAGCAAGACGCTGAGTGTTCGGTTTACACAGGGGAGAGAGAATGTGGTGTGGAGGCTTGGCATGCACAGCTCCTGGCGGCCCCTCCTGGCCGGGCATCGCAAACCTGCCTTTCGTCACTGAACTGAGGGGCAGTAGGCTAAAGAGAGTGAAGTGCCAGCCCGCGGGCTGCCCCCACCAGCTGGGGCCACGGCACTACTGGGGCTGAGCAGAGGAGAGCCATAGCGGCCCCGGCTTAAGGACAATGCCACTTATCTCACACCACAGGCGTCTGCGACGGTACCAAGTGCCCGGCGACCACCCAGATATCAGCGTGAGATGCTCCACGACCCAAAGCCGTGCCACCGGCGCTGCCACTCGAGCCAGACGAGCTGAAACCCGCAGCCAGCCCGGGATCCACACGCGAGGTGCTGTCACTGCTGGTCAGGCAGGACCTGAGGAGGATGGGGTGTCCCTGCCTCTCACGAGAATCGCCTCTGACCTGAGATCCATAATTACCCAAGAATATGCGTTGAAACAGGCCAGAGCCTGGGGCTGGCACAGGGGTGAGACCCTGGAGGGGTAGGGGAGGAGAGGGAAGGAGCCGAGACGAGGACAATAGGCAGCCATACTTTTGTAAAAAAACACCACAAGAATGGCACATTTTGGAAGTAGTAGCAAATGTCTGACAAAATAACCTAACATTATATATCTGCAATCAAATATCCAAGACCGACACGTCTCTGAACTCTACCCAGGCGAGCTTGATGGGCCGAATGGCCTCCTCTCCTTTGTATAGTTCTTATGCTCTACTGCAGGGCGTGGGGGCCCAATGGTTTGTAGCCGCTCCCCTCAACTTGTGGTGGGGAAGGACACACCCACTCCACTGTCGGAGGGCCCCACTGTTTCTGACTGGCACCCACTGGTCCTGGTGGCATCACGGAGCACTCAGTAGCACATCTGATACACAGCTATCGCCACTGGCAGGCAGGGGGCTGTGGCTTGGACCTGTTACACTCAGAAAATGCATCCTAAACACCATCCTGATTGTGAATCAACAGCCACTTCAGATCAGGGAACATTCTGGTAGGGTGCTTCACAGGGTATACACACAATATAAAAAAAATGATTTTGGAAACCCCTAGGTACAAACTCAAAACAAAGATCAGGGGCCGGGACTCAAACCCACAACTCCGCAGGCGTAAGGCGACAGCACTGCCCAAAAATTCCAAAGAAAGTTCTCACATCTTCCTATAGCGACTCGAAAGGAGAAGCCAGGGACCTGGGTGGTGTGCGGCAGCTCTGGGCCTGAACGTCGGCGTTAATCAATTGGGGTCACCAGCACACACCAGTCCCAGTGAACATGGAGCTACTGATGAGGCCGGCAGAGAGATCTGCCCCCGCCACATTAGCCCCTCATTTATGCGCCTGCTTTACCCTCCAGACAACAATCCAGCACATATTAGTCGTGGCGTATTTGTGTGTGATAACTGAGGCTGGGTGACATCTGTTCCTCAGCTGGCTGAGTGAATGTAGGCCTGTCAAAGCGGGGCGGGTGGGCGAGGGGGGGGGGGGGGGATGTAGAAAATTTGTTAAAGAGGGGATCCGGGACATAGTTAAGGCAGAAGGACGCCTGAGAAGGGGGGGGCGG
>JABFEA020000039.1:12938365-12949791 GCA_019775915.2 Cyphomyrus plagiostoma | reverse complement strand
CACCCTAACAGCCTGCCCTTAGCCCAGTATAAACATCAGGAACACCCTAACAGCCTGCCCTTAGCCCAGTATAAACAAACATCAGGAACACCCTAACAGCCTGCCCTTAGCCCAGTATAAACATCAGCAAAGCGCACTCAGGTGTTCATGAAAGCCAGTGTCTTTGCGGCTCAAAATGTCTAGTCGCCCCCGTCTGGCATCTGGCTTTGACCTCATAACCACCCGACATGGCTGGGAAATCTTGCCTTTTTTATCATCCTTTATCCATTTCTGTTTTAGATTTTGAAGCTGTTAGGCAAAGCACCTGCAAAATTGGACATTAGCTAAATTGAACTACGTGAGGTGAGACGAACAGCTGGCTGCTGATTGACTGTACAGGGAGCCATGTACAGCCCCATAGCATGCAGGGGATTATGGGAGACAGGGACCCTGCATGGCGACCACTGCATGAGCTATGTGAAGCAGGAGGCAGTAAGGAGTGATTCCTTTTCATTTCTGATTATTGGTTTCTGTTTGTTGAAGTGTGTCAGACTACGGTGAATGATGTTTCATTCTGAAGTGTTTTTTATTGCGAGGTCACGCCAAGCCAGCCTTGATCACAAGGCAGCAGAGGGAAGGCCATGCAAACCAAGGCCATTTTCAAAAGGCCCTTCAGCGCTGCTGCATCCTGCCCAACCTTTGCATGGGGAACCCAAAATAGAGAATGAATACCTTTCGCGTCAACGGTAACTGACTAATGGAATGTTCTGCGGGACAGCGAGTGCAGCGAGTCCAAGACAATGGAAGGGTCGCCTTGGAAGCTCAAGGAGAGGATAAGAGACCTGCTGAGGAGGCATTTTCATAATAGCTTGACATCAGTACAACACTGTTATAAGGCTCCTTCCCAAAGACATTCATCAACCCCCATAATCAACACGGGTCTCTCGGTTAATACATGTCAGGTTGGTGAGGGCTTCATGCAGACAAAGTGCACAAATGCGCCTTCGATCCCCCCCGATCATGTCAGCCATTTCCTCACTCCGACGGACACCAGACCATAAGCCGATATTCCGCCTCAGCCGTTTCCCATAGATCGGCCACGTTTTCGCTGCCTCGCGCCTCGAGCCATGGCTGGCGTCTACCCTCGACACGGACCGCTACACGGATAAACACGGCCCGATAGCTCTCGACAGCTCGTACGTGAAGGCTATTTAGTGTAAGGAATAAATCAGAGGAGATGATGAAATAAATAAATAAGTTTAAATCCAGGGCCGGCTCAGGGTTGCCAAGGACTGTTTATGGGAAGCGGCTTTGAGATCTTAACGCGGAATCTCAGCGGGATTTAATTCAGGAATTTGACTGGACAACTGAAGGGCGCCAGGAGACAGTGGCTCTGACTTTATTCTAGGAAAGTGGCAGGTGAACTTTTCCAGAAGTTTGTAGCCATGCAAGGGCTGATGAAAAACACAAACTTGTCAAATTTTTCAAGTATTTATTATTTATTATTAATAGAGAAGTCTCTGCCATTGCAGTCAAGATTAAATGGTAATAGCAGGGCGATGTCGATGTTGACCCCAGTCAGTTTGTTGCGGTAATGTGATCACAGAAACATCTTAAACAAACTCTCTAAAGGAAATATCAGGGTGGACTTCTGCTTCACTGTGAGAAATACTTAAGATTTTCTTATTTTGCAATGAAAATGCTTGGCACTGGAGCTGCTGGTAAACATCTTTCGCTGCTAATAAACGGAGCGACAGGCCTTAAGCTCTCCGGCCCGCCGCTGGCTGCTAACAAGGCGGCACTCATCTGGGCTGCAATTTTCATTTGCTTATCAACAAGCATGCTAATGTAACCTTTAATATCGCAAACAAAATTATTAATGGGACTGAGGACTGGGCACGAGGCTGCAGAGCTCTGTGCTCCTCTTCTACTCGCACCTCCGGCCCTCTCTACGAGGATGAAGGAGCTGCCCCCTACCAACAATGAGCGCCATTTCCTATTTATTACGCTATGTGGCCCCGATTTCCCCACTATGTTATAAAAACCTGTAACTTTCTACCTTGTGGAGACATTTTCCTCCCCACAAGGGGAAACTCATTTTTTAAAAAATCTGTGACTGCAATCAAAAGACTAAAAATGTCAGCAGTCTTGTATTTTGGTTGGTTACTTATGGTTAAGGTTAGGGCTGGGTCGGGGTAAAGGGTTGTGAGAAAGACATGAATAAAAACGTGTGCGTGTGTTTGTGTGTGCATGTGTTACACTGCCACCCCACTCTACCCAGGTCGTTTCCTTTCAGATAACCCAGTAAGCTTCACCTACACTTCTCATACACTGACTGTGTATTGAACCATATTTTTACACAACACACCACCCTATGAGATACATCAGCAAAACAAACACAGCCCCCCTCCACCAAAACCGTGGCCAAAGTTTTATCATATCTGTGAATTTCCCCAGTTACAAAGAAATAGGATTAAAAAGCCCTGAAGTGTACCCAGCGAGCCCCCCCCCTCCCCCAGCCTGCCAGCCTCTCCTACATGCAGACGTGTGTGATGTCACCGACGTGGAGATGAGCACTGAGAGAACCGCAGAGCATCAGCCACACTGAGGTTAAGCTGCTGGCCCTGAGAAAATCAGACATAAATCCAATTAGCCGCACAACCGTGATACAAACGAATGTGCCTGCGATAACAAAATATATATATATAAAGAGCACACAGTGCCTGAGCCCAGCCAGACATGAGCTGGCTGCATGCGAGACAAGTTCAGCAAGGTGCTTCTGGGGTGGCCTGGAGCGGTAACGTGGGAGGGAGGCCAGGGTCGCCGTGCTGATGTAAGGCAGCGGATATGGATAGGCCTTACTCAGAACCACATATGCACAAGCACACAAAAACTATCACCGGGAGCACCTCTGTCTGAAACGATTGCAATTGGAAACCTAACATTACAGAAGCAGCAGGTCCGGGATTGACAGCAATTCATCCAGAGTCATCAAACATCCACTTGATCAGAGCTTCAAACTGCCATTAGGATTCCTGTCAAACACAGCTTGATATGTGCTGGTTACCGGAGATTGGAATGAATCTGATTCGCTGAGCACCTCAAACCCATTTACATAAATAATTGTAAACTTCTCGCATGCGATGATTGGCCCGATTCAGACCGCTGGTGCTTGAGGGCGTAATTTTTAAGTAACGGGCTGCTCAGAGTCTATTGTAGCTTCCGCCGGCATCGGATGATGAATCAAAACCTTCAGGATTTTGCTCCAGCATTGCTTTCTGAAAGAGCCCAAGGAAGATGTCAGGGGAACTGCAATCCCGTTGGAACACAAACACTTTTTAGAAAAAAAATGACTGACACCATAAATGCATCCGGTATAATAACCGGGGCAACTAATCTTAACCAGCTCTGTTCTGGCAGCTGCTGACATTAGTTTGTAACATTACCTGGTGTGAGAAACACTCATTATTTAAACACAGAGGGCAGAAAATAATAGACGCAACTTTGTCAACATCTTCATTTTGTCAGCAGGATTTAAAAGGGTCGGGTTACATAACTGAAATTCAACACAACCTGTCTAAAATCCAACCAGAAATCTCCAGAAAGCTACCAGGTGATCATAACAACACTAATAAAAGACAGAAACCTCCCTATTCTGGTACTCGGAGGCAATATCCACTGACTTCCTTCATTTTGGGGGTAAACAAGACAGCGAGCGGTCCAGAGGAGACCTCATCTGCAGAGGTCAGCGATTAAATAGCCCTGACATGCGAACAGTGCCCCCGCCCCTGACAGGTGACTGCGTCCGCGCCCACAAGGACAAACACGCCACGGCAGTCAGCAGACTACGGCAGGCTGATAGAGGGACTTGCGGGCGTAGGCTGCCATCTGCTTCACGCCATGTCGGCAGGGGATAGGAGGAACCCCCGGCACACACGAGCGCCCACCCAAATGGCCCCCCTGCAGCCTCCATGCCCCGCCCTTCAGAAAAAGACATGTGATCAGACAGTCAGGGCACTGTGGCTTCCTGCTGGGCAAATACTATGCAATTAAAGTGCAAAAGACACGACTCTCCTGTTCTGTATCAGAAATCAGACCCAATATCGACGCCGTTACTGATAAAATGTAGGATGTCGTCTACATTGACCCACCGCATCCTGTCAGTCAACCTCACAAGGCGTGTGGAAGCGAGGGGGGGGCGGCCACCCCGCTGCCCCAATCAGTCTCACAACCCCTGTGGGATGAGAGAGACCAGCCTACCCCGTCACCTCAATTAGTCCCCCCGCAGCCCGGAGAGTGCAGGAGCCCAGGCCGGTGTCCCAGAAGCCACTGCAGTTACCGGAGAAGCAGGACAAACTGCTTACCTAGAAGAAAAAAAAACAAAACAAATAGGATTAGCAATGGAGTGCATGCTAATGGCATCAGCAGATGGGCTGCTCTTCCAAGCAGTGCCCCATCCCCCAGCACTGCGACGGGTCACATGACAGGAAGTGAGACCAAAGCAGCAGCATGGATGCTCGCTTGCTTGCTGCGTGTTCGTTTTTCTTTTCCAGGTGACTGCGGGCCGATTGTTTTCCCCAAAACACAGATGTTTACGAGAGTGGCAACGCACCTGCGCACGCCCGGTGACACTGAGCCGCTCGATAAGCGCTTACGGTTATAAATCGCCGCTGCCTCTGCTCTACTGTTGATTTATTTGAGCACAAAACTCTGGGGTGAACATCCAGAACTGGCAGATAGATTGCCAGCGCGACATTGCGCCACTCATTTCAAGGGATGTTTATCTCCCTGGAAAACGAACGCGGGAGAAAAATGATTCACTGTCTCCATATGAGGGCATCTATAATCCAGGTAAACAGCTAAACATAAAAAGCATAAGATACCTCCCCACATTATTACTATGTTTAACATATGCAGTATTCTTGCTTTTCAATGTCAGATTTCCCAGAATGCACACAAAGCTATATCTGTCTGAATAGCAGTATGGAGCTGGGGGGTCAGCGACATAAATATTTATGCATATTTATGCATTTTTAATGCCTATTTTGCAGCCCCTTTGTTACATAAATAACTGGGAGGCATATTTACAGTGACAAGCTGTGGCTTGGGAGGGGGGGGGGGGGGGGGGCAGGATCCGGCAGAAGTCCAACTGCCGTTTATGAGGCCACAGATTGGAGGCCGTCTCCCGAGAACTCCCAGGGTTTCCAAGGAGCCATTAAAGCAATCAGTGTGGATGGGAGCCCGGCGGCTCCGCCATACTTCCAAGGACACCCCCGACCGGTCCCCGCCCCCCCATGTGGGAAGGTACCTGCAGTCAAGCCACTCACACTCCACATGCTGTTCCCACACCGAGGCCAACAAAGGCGGGCGGCTCTGGCAGTAAAGAGCTCCGAATCGCCTCCCCTCCGCCACTCTCAATCAGCCGCCTGTCGGTGGCACAGGGCTCGCAATGCCAGCGGACAGCCGGACTGCCTCGCCTGCCCCACGGATCTTCGAGGTGACCCCAGTACCCCAGGCACGAATGCCCCAACTCCTCCGGCTATCCAGCCGCAATCCCCTAAATTACACCCGGCCTATATGCACCGCGCAGCCACGCGCTCTTTACGTCTGCAGGGAGAGACAAAATGAGAGCGATAGAGGGAGTGGGAAGCATCCCTGGGCAGAAACCTCAAAGTCAGCAGCCGGCACAGAGCTGCTGCTTTACAATGGGCAGAAGCACATTGTTTAGTTAAAGCTGACAGCATCAATGCAGTCAAAAGAGTGAAAAAAGCCCCCCTTTCAGCTGTATACTTATACGCCATAACAGAAGAGCTAAAGACCCTGACAGAAGCTGACAGCTCTGCAGACGATAATTTGCTTAAGAGGCAGCGCGCGGCGCCCAATCAGCCGCTCACCTCCTCCCGCCGTAAATGATTCATAGCGGTGATGGCGCGGTATTGGGAGGTAAAGCGCAGGCTGAGGACGGCAAGCGGCAGGACAGCTGCGTACACGTGCCTGCGCCCCCACAGCTACAACATCACCATGTTGGCTTCACCGCTGCAGCGCGAGGGGGTGAAACAGGACACTCTGTCTCACCCCCCCCCTGACCTTGTCGGGATCATCCCAAGGGGGTGTTCCGGTGGCGTGTTACTCAGGTGGGGCTGCTTCTAGGTCATTACAGAGGTACAACCCCAGACCCTCAAACCACCGCTCTCTGTTTACCTGGACAGCCCCTGCCTCAAGAGCAGAAGCCTCCAGCTAAGCTCCATGCTTGGAGCCATGTCTGGGTGTTTATCCCACCTCACACCAGCATCAGCTTCGTTCCCCGGGGGCGGGGGGGCAGCCCTCCTCCTCCATGACAGGAGGCAGACTCACAGGAGGTTAATGGGATGGCTTTCAGTGTGGAGACTTTCTTATCTCCCCTGGTGCAGCTCTATATTTCTGCTCATGCACCCTTTAATTGTTCTCGCACCCGACTCCCAGAAGGCTGGATATGTGCAGCATTAAAAGCCTTCATCTGTCTCCGGGAGCTTCTGCAGCTTGATGCCTGCCTGTGTTTTCAGAGTCCCTCACACAGAACACGGCGTCCATTTAACAGGCCCGTCTCTAACAGCCTGCAGGATAGATGTGGTTGCCAGGGAAAGTGTCGTCCGGGGGCGTCGGGGAGCTGTGAGGCAGGGGGAGGCTGGCAGGGGAAGAGACCCCCCCCCCCCCAATAGAAGAGACCCCATTATCGCTCTGTACACCATCACACATCATGGAGGGGCATTGAGGGGTTCATTATACCACAGCATCTCCCACTGCGGCCTCCCCAAAGTCAATCTTGGCGTCGTGACACAGGAGCAGACGTGACATCATGGCGGTTCCCTGCCCCCACCACCTCAGCATACATAAATCTACCTGGCCAGCCCCCGGGTTAATTCCACTACGGTGTTTTGAGTGCCACGCATTGCTCCCTGCGGCCCCTGATGGCACGCCAGTTACCCGTAGCTCTCCTTATTTATATGACCATTTAGGCACCAGCCAGCCCGCAAGACTCTCAGTAATATAAACACCCGTGATGTGACCCCCCCAGTGCCGTTTCCTCAAGCTGCCCAGCAGCTCTGGCCCTCCACTACTACCACACGATTTACTGAATGTGATTAAATCCCCAAAACTGCCCTGCGCACATCCTTCAGAAAATGCCAACCTTACAGGGCACAGGAAAGCATCTGCAAAACCCAGCACTGGGAATCCTCTCCCAGAATCTTAATAAAACCAAAAGGGGACGTAGGTCAGGCACAGAACTCTACCGGAGGGAACGAGTAACATGTTCCAGTGTGGCACCTTGCTGCTACGGAGATGAAATATTCCAGCAAATGAACCAGGCCTTCAGCGTTTGATGCAACACTGGTTTAAACAGTATGGACAACATCGCCGATCAAAGCTCCTAGTTAACAACATAGAGAACTCGTGAAGCTTTGGGTGATGGATGTATAGAAAGGGCACCAGTAAGTATAGCTGTGAGCCAGGCATTGAAGAAAAGTATAAAAATCATAAACACAGCTATGAGAGGGCCTAATCCGATAATTTAGATAACGATAATGGGATAGATGATTGTTATGACTGTGATGGGATACAGCTCAGATAAATCGCCATTTTGGTTAAATATAAAGTGGAGAGAACCTTCCTGTCATGTATGACTGTGGGGGAGGGAAGCCCACAGATGATTAGTCACCCGCAGCCTGCTCTCGTTAGAAGGGGCTTGGGTAGGTGTGAACTAAGCGCCGAATTCAGGAGTAACTTCAGCAGTGGGAAGACCTCCCAGGGGACCATATAAGACAAGTAGTTTGTAAGCGTTTTGTAATTCCCTTTGACAAGCATCACATCCAGGCTTAGGTCCAGATGGTTCCATTTCCATCCGATGCATCCCGTCATGCCTCAGGGAATTTCTCAAAAAAAAAAGAAACTGCAGAGTTGGGTTTCTCTGGGAGAAGATCAATTCCACATTAAAGGCCCATGGTTTGCTCTCCTGAGGCAGGGTGGGATGGGTCTGACAGGCAGCTGCCTGATGGCCTCCATGTCCACTGACACTGCCCCCTACTGGGGGGAATCAGCCAAGCATGGGCATCGAGAGCACATAACTCAGGCTCTCTCTGGAATGCCCCCCCACCACCACCACCACCACCACCACCACCTGCCTGCTGGCCACTAAGTCGTGAATCTGTGCACAAAGGATTCATACTTATTATGCCCTAAGTTTCTCATACTTCTGAGTCACCTTAAACAAACAGGCTCTCCGGCAGCTGTCAGGAGGGCCCCAGCTTCGCCATCTGCCCCGGAGTCGGCATCCTGCAATTCCGGGCAGGGAAGGGGCCCGACCTCTGGGCCAAAGGGCTGCTGTCGCGGCCTGTGTCACGGCAGCGAAGCACGACGCCTCCGGAGCCACCACACAGACCCACTCCGCTTCAACCCCTGCCATCGGCATTAACGACCCCGACTGCTTAATTAAAGTCAGCCAAGCTTTCCCTGCCAGGATTGGGGGGGGTGCACGCCTAGGAGCCACTGGAACGTGGGGATGGGTAGGGGAAAAAAAAAGGAAAGAGAAAGGTCTGATATTTACTGGCCATACACTGCTTCCAACTGCGCGTCTCTGCAAGTAAACATCACAGGGAGTGCGGACATACAATCCAAACCCAATTACCAGCACATTCATTACATAACCCAAAGCCAATTAGAGGCATCACACACAGCCTTCATTACGTAACCTAAAGCCAATTAGTGACAGATCTCGTACCATCTTCATTATGTAACCCGAACTCAAATCCTGCCAGATAACACTCCCTCTTCAGTCTATAACCCAAACACTGAGCCCACCAGCACCATCACGATTCCAGGGGTTTTACATCGGCAACTCAACACCTTCCGGAAAAATCTGAATCCCCCAGCCTGATTCCCTCCATACTCGTTCTACCATAACAACAGCAATCATCCTGCTGACATGAGGCCGTCAGCCTTTCTTTCCAACAGCCCAAGAGTGAGACCAATATGAGGTTTGTGAGCAACATCAATTCAGATTTTAAGGAGCTAAAATTTCTGATAAGGCATCATCTACAATCTTAAATTGTCTATAATCTTAAAACAATAACGTGAACTCTCACAATTTTGACTCTCAAGCTAAATGAAATTTCACGTAGGTCTATACTGTCAGTTCTACTTAACAAAAGCTCATTAAAAACATGTGATATGGCCATAAAGTTGGAACGTGGTATAATGCACTATTTGGGGTGTGTGTGGCACTGCAGATTAGGACTTGATCTAAAGGTCGCTGGTTCAAATCTCTTGGCTGGGAGAGTGATGTCAGATCTGGGCCCTTGAACAGGACCCCTTACCCCTATAGCTCCGGAGGTGCCGGGTGACCCAATTCTCTGATCCTCACACGTATGTCGCTTTGGATGAATGTGTCTAATAAATGAATAAAATGCAAATTTATTTCTATTCCCAGTCAAACTCTTTGGCCAAACTTACTGATAATCTCAGGCTATGAGCTTCTATGAATTTTCTCCTTTTCTCACTGTGAGTATATAAAGAGACATCACCGCTACTCTATTGACAAGATGCATTCGCAGGACTGTAAGGCTTAAAACTGCATATAATCAGTTGGCCTCTAGTTCACATGACCATCTGGACAGCACTGTTATAACAATGAGATAATGAGAACGAATCAGAGGCTAGAGGAGAGCAGAGATGCATCTCATTGGTGAAAAAGGGGCCAGCAACATATTAGATGTAGAACAGGCATTAAAACACGCATGCAACAGTAAGCCTGGTTGGTTTGAGCGAAGGCCGCTCCACATTCAGAGCCAACAAGATGAATCACAGACAGGGCAGCTGCCAGGGGTTCACTGTGATCATTTACTGACATGAGAAGCCCAAGGGGTGAAAACCGTCCTCAAGAAAAATTAACATGAAAAATAAATAGAGTGACCAGGAAGGCAGGCACTGCATTAAAACAACATCATTCATTATGGTTAGCATGTAAGGGGGAGAATTATTATTTACTCGCAGGGAACGTACTGTCAGCATTAAGAGGAGCATAGTGTGACACTTGTTTAAATTAATTATTGTCACTTGTGTTGTTTTAATTACTTTAAAGTGACTGGAAACAGGACAGGACCTGCTTCCTGGGGCCACAGTGTAATATTTTAAACAATTTAAACTGCTATTTCTATGAATATAATCTCCTTCCACTGTCGCACACACAGACACTCACGCACACACACCAGCCCTGAATGGCTGCCACTAACTGAACATAAATTTGTCTGCTGGGGGGGCACCCAGGGGATATATAAAGGTGCAGTCTGTCCACAGGGACGATTTCATCGTTTAGCCATAATGAGGGCATGACCCCATCGGCTGTAGGGGAACAGTCACCGTGGAAACAAGAATGCTCCCTTATTGGCTCCAGTGGAAGGTGTAGCAAAATAAGACCAGAAACAGCCAGTTAATTAATCCCCCTTAATTTATTGCCTAAATGCACATATAAATATATACATTAATTACACATATTGACATTGTGACATCAGGAGGGAGATGGATGCTGGAGCAGCAGGGAAAGCACTCAGCTCCCATCATCAGTTAATCAGTGACATGTGGGGAACGGAGTGGGACGCAGGCCCCGAGAGGTCGGGGGGGTGCATCACAGGAGCGACTGGGAATGATGAGGCCACACAGTTAAGAAGTAATTAGGGGCTCCTCAAAAGGAGGAGAGCTCCATGATAAAAACTCAATGTGGCGAAGTTTGTAACCCTACCGGGAACCAACACTGCCCAATGTAGGAAAGGGCCCAGCTAGGTGGCAGAAAGGGAATCTGGAAGCGGCCGGTCTGAACCTTTCAGAACAGGCTGAGAGAGAAAGGCTCCTTCTGCATGGAGTAGCCAGTCGGAAGGAGCTCAGCAGCTACAGGTTTAACAGCTGGTCCTGCGGATAATGTTTTTTTTTTTTTTTTTTAATAAAACAATTTTAAAAATAAAAGCAACTCACAGCAGAGGTGATAGCGGTTGATGAGCGGCTTGGGTCAGTCACTGACACATTGAAGGAGGTGCACACTCACTGCAGTACAGACATGTTGAAGGAGGTGCATACTCACTGCAGTACAGACATGCTGAAGGAGGTGCACACCCTCCAGAGTATAGACATGCTGACGGAGGTGCACACCCTCCAGAGTATAGACATGCTGACGGAGGTGCACACTCACCGCAGTGCAAACACGCTGAAGGAGGTGCACACTCACTCCAGTAAAGATGCCCTGAAGGAGGTGCACACTCACTCCAGTAAAGATGCATTGAAGGAGGTGCACACTCACCGCAATGCAGATACGCCAAAGGAGGCGCACACTCACCGCAGTGCAGACACGCCGAAGGAGGCGCACACTCACCACAGTGCAGACACGCCGAAGGAGGCGCACACTCACCACAGTGCAGACACGC
>JABFEA020000039.1:12913184-12930511 GCA_019775915.2 Cyphomyrus plagiostoma | reverse complement strand
CCCACCCCCCCCCCCCCCCACCCCCCCCCGCCCTGCCCCCCCCCCCCCCCAAACACAGAGCAGGGAAGGGGCCAGATAAGTCCTCGCTTATCTCCTTCGATCGATTGCAGTGGGACACCCTCTCCCTACTGGCATCTCTGCTGTTGAGCGTGAACTCGCAGAAAATTTTAATAATCATTCCTCGGTGGCTTAATAGCCGAGTCTGCCCAAAGCGACTCTCACACAGCTCTAAGAAACTCCCAATCGATATGGCAACACATGTATGTTTGTTAACAACGACGACGAATTGGACGGAGACCGGCACAGATCACAGCTTAGGAGCCATTAGCACAGAAATCCTGCTCACAATTGTTTTTCCCTTCACAGATAAATTCCTGGGTGCAAGGTTGTATGCTGAAGAAACAGGTTTTATTGGACAAACGAAAAGTTAAGTGTTGGGCATCTTTTACAACATAAGAAATTTACAACTTTCATTGAATGCACAAAAAAAACATCTACCATTTCTGTCACATGCGGCAACACATGTGATCCCTAAACATCAAACTTTTTCAGCATTTTTTGACATCTTCTGAAACAGTTTTATATCGTTATTCTCCACTTAATGGCTTACATAAGTATTCAGCCTTAAATTTTTTATAATATTTCCATAAAAGGATTCCATCCTCTCTCATGCACAGCCAGACGACGGAACCCATGGCAGATTTTCACTGGATTCACGTCTAGCGGAATCTGTTTTCAAAGCGCTTACGAGTTTTAATTATTCTCCATATTCCGATTCACTCTACAGGATTTTGTTCTGCACTAACACAACAAAAAAAGTAAAATAATAATAAAAAAAAAAAAACTTTTGGTTGCCAGACGAAAAAAAAGAGAAGCAAGTTCAAAAGAAAACAATTGTCTTGCTCAACGTTGCGTCAGAAGGGAGCGATTCTCTGTCAGGGTTGCAGGAAAGTACATCATCTACAAATCAGGGACGCTTAAAAACATCAAGGAAGACCTGGATGATCTCTTTATGGTGTAATCATCTTCTCTTCCTCTTTCCATCATCTCCTCTATGGCAGCTGAAGGGATGCGACTGCTAACCGATAATGGGCAGTTAAAACAGACAGACAGACAGAGACAGACTACAGATTGTTTTGAAATAGCCACCTGTCCAAAAGTGGCAGATGGAACTGCAGAACGATATGGAGGCCGGCATGGTCTCAGGAGCGCATGGCAGGTGAGCAGGTTACAATCATTACGATCTGGAGGTGGGAGCCAGAAGTATTCTGGAAATCAAGCTGGAAGAGTCTCTCTCCTCAGAGGACAGTCTGTCACATGTGACCAGCGGGAATACAAACAGGCACAAAGCATAAAGCACAGGATACTGCAGCAAGCTGTGGGCGAGGCCAGGTAAACGAAGGATGTATGGATGGACAGACAGAAAAGGACATTAAGGAATTTGGTGACCAAGTGCGGTGTAAATAACAGTAACCCCTCTGCGTTATTCTGTAAGTCAACCGCATGCTCACTCACAAACCTGATGAGTTCCCCCCACAAAAAAATAAATAAATACGGCTTAAAAAATGCTGTGGGGAAAATTCTAAAAATAAGTGTCCGTGATGAGCTGCAGCGATCACTACAACGTGGACGATGGAGGGATCCCAGGTCCCCCCGTGCAGCTCGGCTGCGCAGTGCGGCTAAGCAGGTTAGCGCGACCTTTGGCGCTGACGCCAACGCGTGCCTCTCCACCTTCTGCTTGCGCATGTGGTCGCTCGGCTCACCGTGGCTTAAGGACGTCACTCGCACAGGCCTGAGGAAGCCTCCCCCCCTTCCCCTCACTAACCGCACGTGGCCCCCACACAGACGTAAATACAGGGCGTTTCCCCCCCTTCTAGGGGAGCATAATAGGACCTTTCTATTTCTGTATCAGCAGATGTGGTCATTTCATGCTTCTCCCCCTCCCACTGGAACCCTCTGTCTCCTAGGAGACGACCAATGGGCGGCACTCAGCTGCGGATACTTGAGGTCGAGACCCATGACACTGAAAGCAAACTGGACCCACAGGTATGCGCTTTGTGCTAGCGGTGACCACAAGAAGAGGTGGACTATTTAAGTTTCTCTTCTGTCAGCAGGATATCTTCTAGACAAGCTGCAATTTGAGGGTAGTGGTAGCAGCCCTGGGTCACTTATCTATTGACCAGATGAGATGTGAGGAGGACAACTCAGCTCGCAGAAGGAGCAGGCGATGAAGGAGAGTACTCAGATCACCTCTCTGTGGGGGCCAAATGGCCCTTCACTGACCGGCTGTAAGGTTAACCAAATATGGGGGCTGTAGGCAGATGTGGGGCGAGATGCAGGGCCATTGGAGGTAATGTGACCCTCCAGCCCATGCAAAACGGCAGCACCAAGCTGAGATGATGCCTGACGCCAGATGGGGGAATCAGAGCTCCGGTCTAAGGAACCACCTGCAGCCAGAATGAGATACTGAGGGCCAGGACTCCGCCCTTTACTGCAGAACCAGGACAAAATGCCTCAGCGTCGCAAAATAAGAGAAGACAGAAGGGTATTTTTACTGGATACCCAAACGTTTAAAGCACTCTTACTTATACACCATCACTGTGTACGACATACACCCTTAATTACATTGTGTTTACAGAATCTGGCATGACACACATTCTAAACTCGAGCACACACAAGGAGATCTGGGAGAGATTATGTCTTTACATTTAATTATATTAACAGGCCGCGCCGTAGCCGAGCACTGAGATGACATGTAATCGGTAAAGCGGCTCGTGTGACATCCCCGGTGAAGCAGACATTTCCTGCCGTTCTGCAGGCAGGCAGACATTCTGTTGTTCTTCACGCTTTAATTGGGATCACGTCAGGCAGTTTAATGCCGTTATTACCATGTCAACCCATCAGTTAGACCGCGCTAAGCCGCCTGTTTACCGTGCACAAGGCCAGCCGGTGCCAACTCGCGTCTCCCGAAAATAAGTGCTCGGGACGGATGGCGGAGAGCTTTGCTTTTCCGCAACGAAAGATCTCAGATCAAAACCGGCTTCATTCAGCCTCGACCCTGCTGCTTAATTCGTTTTTTGATTTGTCTTTTGTCAAGCTATTCTTTCGCCCAGGTCAAACTGCGACCCACAAGCTGATCTGAGGACTTATTCTCCGCCTCCTCCGTAACCCACGGCGATGGAGAATCAGCCCCGTCCGCTGTAAAGGACTCCCTAATACCACACAGAAGAGCAAACCTTCTGCACAGCCTCCAGCAATCCTGGCGGTTTCCCCTGTGCCAGAAGGTCACTGCGTACCCTATTCTGATCTATTATATATCTGGAGCGCCTCTGAGCATCAAGTGTAGCCGCTCATCAGAAATGCAAGGAGCTGCTCAGAGCTACAGCGCCTGCTGCGGCTAAATAATGCAGCTATCAGCCCCTCCTTCCAAGCTTGTGGGGGGAAAGCCTGTCGATGACGACGCAGCCGCCTGCTTTCACGTGGACACCCACAAGTGTCCCCTGGGCTCCGATGGGTATCGGCCGACGTGGAAGTGGGGATCGTCGTGACGCGTCCCATCTGCCACGCCGGCATGCTGGAGCACCGTCTGTCAGCTTTGTGAGCATCTCATGATCAAATGACAAACAGAACAAATGGGCGCCCACACCCTCTACCCCCTAAGCTTAGCACATGGTCAACCTGCTAGTCAATCAGCAGCCCTTGAATTTCGGGGGGCAGCATCAGGAGATACGGCAGGTTTCTTTGCGGCCAGCTCCAGGGACACTTGCTCCTTGACCTATGTAAGCCTTTGATGGTGCAGCCACACGAGCCAATCACTGCTGCAGTTTTCCTACACCTCACCCCAAGGCCAACAACATCCAATCACAACCACAGGTTTCCGGATAGTCCTCTCCTAGGCCAACGCCAGCCAATCACTGCCATAGTTTCCCTACACAGTCCACCCCATAGCCAACACCAGGCAATCAATACCACAGGTTTTCCACACTGCCCAACCCAAGGCCAACATCAGACAATCATTGCTACAGACTCTTCAGCCTCCTTAGGGCTTGTCAGGCATTTCAATGCTTGATATGTTTCAACCACACATAAAAATAACTAACTAACTACATCTGAGGACAGTGATATAGTGGGAAGATTACATTGAGACTGCTGTACAGTGAGGTGAACACTACTCTACAGTTCATAGACAGCTATTCTGTGTTCCCATTCATCCCTTAAAAATGTTATTCTTAACCCTTTATTTATGGGAGACATTCCGTAATGAACTCTGGTACCTGCTCAGAATGGATGAACGCCAAGAAGCAGGTGTGACCCCCCCCTTCCGAAAGCATACCTTTAAGGCACTGCCTTTTTTAAAACAATAAGAGGACACTATGAACTAGCATCCCATGCAGTATGGACTCCTGCCTGTAGCCCATAAAGCTTGGGATTACAAGATGTCATCCAGGATAAGCATTTACAAAATGGATGGATGTTTATGGATGAAAAATTGTCTGGGCTACTCATTGCATAGTTTAAATATCACAATATAGATTGATCACACTTAATTATTTTTCAATAAAGTATAAAAGTATCAATTATTTTGATTATTAACTTGAAGCACTGTCTGGATTATAGACTGTGACATTGATGCATCACAATCTAGACGGAGGTTAGAGGTTAACTGCTGCTTCCCTCACAAAGCTGACCCAGGCGACCACGGCAGAGATCCCAGACGGTGCCTGACTGAAGCTCGCATGATTCCCCCGTCTCTTATGACGACGAGCTGAGCCTAGAACAGTGCTGTAGTCAGTTATCGTCATGCAAACAAAGACACAGATCTCACCGAGGTCCACAAGGGTGCTGTGAGAGTCAGTGATGGACGTGCACATCACTTTATTTTATTTTTTTACTTATTCTGTAGCACTTTGAGATTTGTTTTAATGAAAAGTGCATTAGAAATAAAATGCATTATTATTATTATTATTATTATTACTACTACTACTACTAAGTAACCACTGGAAGCATGAGCAGGGTCAGAGTAAGATGGAGCACTTTCAGCTCATGCTGTTCTCCTAGGTGAGCAGACTGATTGAGCAGAACAGCACTGAGGCAGTAACAAACTGTCAAGCTCTATAGCTGGAGAAAAAACAGCTTTTCTTCTCCAAAGGAGGCTCTGGGAAGTGGGTAGGATCATACCGGAATGTGACAAGCTTCCCAAACACAGATTACAGTCATTTATAGGTGTTCATTAAGCCAGCGGGACCCCATGGAGCTTCGTGCGTTTCCCGGGAACATCGCACGCACCTCCGGGAACCGATGAACATTCATGGAACGTCGCAACATCCAATACGCTGACGTGAGGAACTGCTGGAGCTGATGCCTTTCTGGAGTGCAGAGCTCTCCCCTCCGACCCGTCCGTGCTACAGCCACGCATAATTACACAAGGCGGTTAAATGCGGAAACCTGCCACACTATCCGTCACGGTAATGGGACCGCCGCCACAAATCTGTTGCTCCAGCATGGTGGCGTGGCATTGAGGGTTGGTCACCGGCTTGACTGAGGGCTCCATGCAAATGAATCAACCAACTGACAGCGCCCCCAGCTGGATGATGCATTTACCGCAGCCCGCGACACGTGGCTCAACGGCAGTACAATGCATTGGAATTCTAACAGGTGAGCTCATTTTCTGGGAGTCCCCCCATGACAAAGCGGTGGCCAGGGTGGGATCCTCTAAACGACACACCCACCCACCTATCCCGCCATAACATTACCCCTCATTACCAGTCCCCAGTACTTACTGCCTGGTTCGGGGGGTTGTAAACACGAGTGAGATTTTAGGTGGGAGGTAGCACAGCCAAAGGATGGGGGAGTCTGATTCACGCTGGGCACCATGATTCTGTACTCTGCTGCCCCCGAGCGCACGGAGGGCGGGAGTCGGCCACCGGAGCAAGGCAGACGCGTGGCAGCTAAGGGCCCCGCTCTGCTTCAGCGACCAGCTACTCGGCACAGTACCACAGAAATGCTGCTCTAAATATATTACAACACAGAGGCAGACATTCAGTATTAAACTGAGCTTTAATTCAGGCCCCCAGTAGCCTTTTGAGCAAAATAAGCATAGAATGGAGGGGTTCAGTCTAGTTGCAATAGGGCTGGACGATATGGACCAGCAAGCATCCCCTGTGTTTCTAGGCGGAACAGCAATGCACAACATTTATCTTGGTATTTTCTCAGTTGTAAGTCAAAGCCACATGTGACACTTCACAAACACGTTCATTAAAGCTGTGGTTAAAAACAAAATGCAAATACAGGGTTTCCTTCCATCTTCCATGTTGGTAAATGAAGAACTATTCAGTAGAAAAGTATATTTATTCCAGAAGTTTCGAAATACAAAAATAAATAATGCCCTTAATTCAGTGTTGCATGAGTCAAATAAAGCAGCTAATAAAAGCATCAAACTCCACTGTCCATCAACAGACGGTTTTTCCCCTCAGTTCATGACATTGAATTTCTGTTTCAGAAGCAATGTTTTGGTACAAAAAAAACTACATCTAAAACCTATCTGGAAAATGGCTCTTAAAAACAGAATTCTGACAAGCATTGAAAGTGTATTTAATAACTGGAAAGATCCTCATTTTAAGGTAACAGCCTTCGATAAAAAAAAACAAATGTTGCACATTACGATATTTTTAACCGGTGAAGCGTTTTGCTGTGTTTTACTATGAATTGAGCTAGATAACGATGCTTTTTTCTCGCCTTTTCCCTCCATCAGCCCCCCTGTAAGGCGCCGCTAACTGAATGGTCTCTGGTTAGAATGCAGCTGTGAATTTTGGGATTTGGTGCATCATCACTACTGAAGGAATAATATGCGTTTGTATTAAATATATTTGACAGAGCCATAATTTTAATGTGCGACAAGCGTATGTCGATATAGTCTTATTCTATATCGCATCTGAAAATATATCGAAATACCTAATGTGTGGTATTGTCCCGTTTGTGGATGGAAGGAGATCCTCTCAGGAGTGGATTCGGGGTCCACACATCATCCGAGTGGCTATTCAAGTAAGCAGCAGAGTCATACTCCGCTCACAGAGACTTTGTCACCTATTGGACTGCAGTAGGAAACTGGAAGAGCACAGAATCTGCACAGACACAGAGAAGAGGCAGGGTTTGAACCCCCATCCCCCCCGCATCCATCCAAGAAAACTGATCTTATATCCTGGTCATTCCCCGTAGGATGACACGGCATGTCCTATTACATCCTTGGAGGTTCACCATGTCATTTTCTGGGGTGGCAAAAAAAGAAAGCATTCCGTCAACACCGGCAGATTGGTATTACACAGGGATTATGGGAAAATGTGCTAAATGCAGGGCAATCCACTGGGCCACTCCGATGTCTTACGGACAGCCTGACCCTCTAAACAGTATCTAAACAGCTCCAGGGGGAAGAACACTAAAATTAACTCTACCCATAGTTCCAAGGCTGCTGAGGTGACACCAAAGGTGGCAGCAGCCGCCGTTACCGTAGCGGCAGACCGGCAGGTGGGGTTTATGCCACCATGGCGACAGTGGCCAGAAGCCACCCTCTGCCAAACAGAAAGTGCAGCTCCAAGGCACTGAGGGAATTAAGGCAGAGCGGGTGCTCTGCTCCCCGTCATGCTGCCTTGGGACGGCGATGCGCAGACAGCCGCGGTATCACATCTCCTCAGAGCCAGGGAGGTTTAACTCTAAGACCCGAGGCAGTGAAAAGCTGACAGGATGAGCTCTAGAGATCCTCCAGTTCACATGACCCCAACTGCTGCCTGGGATTCTGTTGAGCGTCCCTAATCAGTGGCGTTTAATTTAAATGTCATACATTTAAAAAGCCAACAGCTTCACAACAATTACGTAATGCTTGGGGTCTCACTGGGTAGGTTAACTGAAGGGGGGGGCGGCCGGAATCCAACAATTCAGCCAAAAATATTCCCATGTGAGAAGCATAAACCATCTTCTGATAAAAACACCATTCGGCATCATGCCTTCACAACAGTTGTCGGGAGGAAAAAAAAAATCATACTTGAAGACTTTGCCCTTTTAAAGTTCTAACGAGTTAAAGTGATTTAAAACCAAACCAAGCAGCAAACTAACTAAAACCACAGCATCTCTGACAGCAGGAAAGATTAAGTGTGTTTAGGAAAACGAGAGGCTGAGCTAAGCCCGCACAGAGGTTGCCTCCATCTCCAAATTTCCATTAAATTCTGCTCCCATTTCATTGTGAGAAAGCGTGCCATGCTCACTCAGATTAATCCAGGGGATAAAGAGAGCAAACGAAAGCAGAACAACATGACTCCAGAGTGACGAAGTCTGGATGAACTTATAAAGAGACACAGTAAAGAAGTGGAGATGCAGTACTGATGCCACACAGTAAACAGGGCATGCACTTCTCTGCACCCCCTGCAGCAAGTGGAGGTGACTGATGCCCAGAACTGCCGTGTGACAGAATCAATGAGGGCCAGAGGAATCCCTCCGGTGTCCATCAGGTAAGGGAGGTGTCAGCTCCCAAAGTGTCAGGCCATACAGGACAGGGATAGGAAATCACCATCCATTCCAGCAAAATACACCTCATCCGCAGATATACAGGGCAGCAAATCAGCAATTAGCATGGAGGCAGAAAGTCTGATCACTTCCTCTTTATAATTTGCACACTGATTTTCCCCGCCATCTTTGAGCAAGTACCTCCATCATTAATACATAGAGGAAAGCAATATTACATTTGAGAACACATGGAGAGATACTGCAGAAGAGGAGATACCGTGAAGGGGGTGCAAGAGGAGATACCATGGAGGAGGTGCAAGAGGAGATACCGTGGAGGAGGTGCAAGAGGAGATACCGTGGAGGAGGTGCAAGAGGAGATACCGTGGAGGAGGTGCAAGAGCACACACTGTGGAGGAGGTGCAAAAACAGACAACATGGAGGAGGTGGAAATGGAAGCACCATGGAAAGTGGCACGTGGGGAGACATGAGGAGACTCAAAGGAGCAACAAGAGGAGTTGTCGCATAGGAGGTGTAAGAGGAGATGCCATGGAGGAGGAGAAAAGGAGAAAACTGTAAAGGAGAGGTAAGGGATGACTGACGTAAGAACAGGGGTCAAATATCCCCTCACTCCCAAGTGTATTTGGCCTCTGTGTGATCTCACACTGAGCGGCATGAGATCACCCCCCCCCACCCCACACACACACACACACACACACTCTTATGTAAATGAGCCTCACTGTTGCTCTGCCCTGCCCCTGCAATGATGAAAGCCTGGCAAGGAGCGGTACACCCCCGCAAACGATCCAGCCTCCACGGCCACAAACCAATTACAGTGACCGAGAACCTCCTTCCTGTCCTGGGGGGGAAGCAGCACCATGCCTACACACACACAGCGTATATTCCTATCATGGAGGGGACTCTCCATTCACTTCTATGAGCATGACCTCAATCCTAATTTTGATAACCTTAACCCTTACCTAACCTTAACCATAAGTAACCAAATACAGAGTTTTTTATAAGAATTTTGATATTTTTAATTTTTTGATTGCAGTCACAAATTTTTATAAAATCAAGGGTTATATTCTACGCACCAGAGAAATGTAACCATGAGCTAAAAAGTTTAGGTCCACTGATCCGATATTCACATCAATATCAGCACCAATCCAGGCTTATTCGACGGATCAGGTATCAACCATACGTGGCCAATCCACGCCCAAAACGTACTTATTTAATTTTCAGCAACCTGTAAAAAGATCGCTCCTATTTCTTGTCAAATCACTTTGTACAATCAGTCACATGACAGCCCTATCCTATTTCCGATGTTTCATGCATCCAAGCTGAATGCTAATGGCATCAGATAAGAGTAAGAACATCAGATAAGATAAGATAAGAATTTTATGATTTTATCAAGTAGCACAGCTATTTGTAGTCTTTGTTAAAAACAAAGTTCTGAGAGGTGGAAGTAGTGTTTAGTGAAACATTTTATATTTATTGCATTGTCTGAAAACAGCAGTGGATGATTTGGGAGTTACTAGCTTGGGCTGTTTTGCACACTCCCTACCGCTTGGGATACTCCAGGGGCTGCTGTCACAACTAAGTGTAATTGACACTGCTGTCGATGGGAGAAAAAACTACGTAGCATTTTCAGCACTCACCACTTGCTTTAACGATATTCAGACTGAGCTACAAATGATTTAAAAATGCTTAAAACAAGACGTACAAGCGAGATGGAACAACATTATGCAAGTTTCGAATAGCCTAATTAAAGATTTTTGGCATACATTTTTTTCATTTCTATTTATTAGTTAAAAATAATATATAAAACATAACTATATGTTATATACATTGAATATATAGAATATTAAAGTAAAAAGAGCTCTTGTATTGGAATCAGAATTGGCAGTTATGTATCAGACTTGGATCGGAACAGAAAAAAATGTGGATCGGCCCATCCCTAGTAAAAAATAAGTTTTACCACATTGTGGTCCATACAATGCCACACACAGAGACACTCAAAGAGCTTAGCCCGCTGACACCAAACCCCCGGTTATGCTAAACACATTATTTACATTTCTCACTGTGACTTATTTACATTCCGCTATAAAAGTCTAAAGTGATGAATGTCATCTCAGAATCTCCAAGCAGTAACTCACTCCGCTCTCTTATTTTTTTTTTGGTGGGCAAAAACTTTTCGCGACGGCAGACATCTGCAGACTCACAGGATCAGCCGCGCCCCGGCAGCCCTGGTCTGTCACACTGGGAATCCAGGCCTCGCTCTCTCTCTCCACAGCCCACCTGGTCAGCAGCCATGAGCGCTAATTTCATGCAGCATGTTATTTAAACATGAGAGGGGAAATCTTCAGAGTGACAGAGTGACACGGAACGATGTAAGAGATGCTTCACCTTCATCCTCCACAGCCCCTGCACCCCCCGAATACATTCAACCGCCTCATCCTCATGCCTCAGGGGTGTGGATCTTCGATCTGTCCCACTCGTGACAGACAGCAGGGAGGGGAGGGCCCCCCCCACGCCCTGGGTCAGGGTGCGAGTCCCTCATCTGTTTCAGCCAGATGGCTCCCTTTGAAGGAGGAGTCAATGGAAACTCGGCACTAAGAATAAGTCTGCACATTACTGCCTGTGTAGTACTGCGTGTAACAACAGCTATAAACGTGTCAACTTTGCTCTTGGCTTGTCTTGTCCAGGTAAAGTGTCGCCTACGATACCAATTAATCTAAACAACTGTTATTCACATTAAGGACGTGTTCACTCACAGCAAGCAGGAACACATTAAAGGGGGCTAGGAACTCAGCACAACCCTTTCAGATGGCTTCTGTAAGCAGAGTGAGTGCATCAGGCTGGGGTCACGTGCAGTATTAACTCCCCATCCAGCCCGTCTGTGCTCACTGATCTCGAGGAACTAGTAGCAGCCCGGATTAAGCAGAGTCTGTGAAACCACAGGGAGGAAAAGCAGCTCCCTAGCCTGACTGATCTGGAAAATGCCGATTTAACAATGTAAGCAATTCTGAGAAACAAAAGCTGGAAAATCAGGAACTCTGGACAAAACGCTGTCCAATTTCCTCCCAATCTATATTGTATGTAGTATGTTTCCTGTAACGGACAAGTGCCTGCTTTTGAAGAACAGGCACCCCCGCCCAGTATCTGGCATGGCCTGGGACAGTCACCCCTATGCTGGGTGCTGTTCTGATGAAACTGCACCCCCCCCCAAAGTGCAATGTGACAAAACTCATCACCTGCACAGAAAACTTGTCTTCTACTAAAACAAAATCAACAACCCAGTTCTGTCAGAGACCGAAAAGGCTCCCCTCCCAAAAAAAAAAACCTTAGCAAGTTTTTACACCATGTTTATGCTAGGAAGTAGACAGGAACTGCTCCATTGCCTGAATCCACAGTCAAGTCAGCAAAGTTTACAGCCATTGCTGAAATGCATGTAATTACAGTACACATCCTTAAAATCCTATTAGGACTGAATCAACTCAGGCATCTTCAGTGGTCTTTTGTTTTGCTAGAAACTTCCTACTCGAAGACTTTGAGGAAGAATTCATTTTAACCCTGATAAGTTTCATACATTCTCATACATTTCCCAGCTGTCAGCATACTCACTTCAACATTTTTACATCAAAAAAGCCTGAATTCTGTTTAATAAAAAGGCAAATAAAATCGGTGACATTAAATTTAAAATGACAAGCTTCCCCCGCCCCTCCAGCTGCTCTCCACCTGGCCGGCCCCAGTCCTCTGTGGGCCTCAATGTAAACTGCACTTTAGAACTGTTCATCAGGCTTCTCCTGGAGCATGCCCTACCCCCAGGCTCACAACAAGGCCCCTGCTGATGCCATGACCTTCTTCCCTTACCCCATACTGACAAACAAGCACAATGAGACCCCCGATTCAGCTGCATGAGTCTGCGGTGGAGCTGCACGCTACAGGCACACGCAGGCCGGCTGCTGGCATCTGAGGCACCCCCACGGCACGGACCCCCGCCATCCCCATCCCCCAGTTCTGAATGAAGATGACACAGACAAAGCAGCGTGGTTGCTGTCTCAGCTTTTGGAATCCGACTCACTGAACCCAAACCGAGATGCATGCATGGCTCGCAACCAGCAGGCTGCCAGCAAAACACCTTCAGCAGAAAACCTCAGCAGTAGTCCTCGGCACCCCCCCAGGCCGTATTTTTGGGCTAGTCCACCACCTGCATGGCTGATCCAGGCAAGAGCTGGGGGAGTCGAAAACCAACGGCATAAATGTTCTCTTGTGCTCAATCATCTCAGCAGCTTCACAAAATCAGCCTCAGCCCCCTTGCAGGTACTGCTCCCCGCTCCCAGCTCCCCGCTGACCTGCCCAGCAATGACTGCAGCCAGGAAAACACCATAGTTCTTCAGTAACATTGACCAGGAGTCCCTGGTGACTCATCGGTTTATCATTCGCCAGAGCTCCCCATCCGCGTCGGGTCAGGCTGGGGATTCCCCCCTTCCCCTCCCTCCCCCCGCCCCAAGCGAGCGGGCGATCAATAACCTGGATCGGTGAGGGAACTTTCATGTCGTGCGGAGATTTGCACTGTGACGACTCAGTGGCAGTCATTAGGACGGACTTGCAGGGGCAATTAACAATGTTCATTAAGTTGTCCAGACCCCACGAAAGAAAAACAAATCTGAAGCGAATACTTCAAAACAAACAGCACAGTCAAAAAGGGTGCCCAAGTACAAAAAATTTTTTAAATGATAATAAGCGTGTGATATGTAAAAATGACAGGTACAGTCGTCCGTTGGTATCGTTGGGGGGTCCTAGAACCAATCCCCCACGGATACAGAGGGCGACGGTGACGATCCCTGGATACTCAAGTCCCTTATACAAGATGTTGCAGTACAGTGGTACCTCAGAATTTGAACTTAATCCATTCAGAACTCCGGATAGAATCCTAAAAAGTTTGAGTTCTGATCGAATTTTCCCCATTAGAAATAATGGAAAACGAATTAATTGGTTCCCGGCCCCAAAAAAAAAACAACGTCTACATGTGTTTTTTTTAGCATTTAAACACAAAATGAGCCAGATAAAACAAGAGCAAATACTGTACTAAGCACATTTATCAAAACAGTAATTTGTAAAGTAAGAAAATAAATGTATCCAAACAATGCGCAAAGTACAAAAAAAAAAAGTTTCCGTTAACCCCGTGTGGGATCCCCATGTGATCAGCTGTTTCTGGTTGTTGTCATTAGTCCTCTGTATTTAGTCCGCGTTTCGGTTTGTTTCCCCAGTCCGGTCATTGTATTGTCCGTCTGCATTTTGCCTGCCTCACCTGTAATTAAACCCCGTGTTCCCCGATACCCTGACGTCGGGGCCTTTGTCTCTTTTCCGTATTTGTTTGGCACAACACATATTATTATAATTAAATGTAATAATGGTTTATTATTAATATTAAAATAAGCAATATTTATTTTTAAATGTATTTTATTATATAATTACTGTTACTGTCTATCATTGTCTAAATGTATTTTTACCGTCTAAATATATGTATTCAGTTAGTGTAAACATGCACAACGCTATCACAGATAATGTGAGGCTGAAACTGAAGCTTTACCCTTTGTTTACCCATTTCCCCGAGCATACAAGTTCTTAGGCCAGCGTTCACGGTCTGACTTCTGAGATTCAGATCGAGCTCTAGGTATTTTTTTTTTTCGAACAGATTGGTTCGACTTTTAAGGAATTTGAGTTCTAATGAGTTCGAGAACTGAGGTACCACTGTTTTTGCATATGATACACATCCTCCCATGTACTTCTTCTCTAGATTAGTTATAATGCATAACACAATGTAAATGATACGAAAATAGTTGTTATATTTTGCCACTTAAGCAATAACAACAAGAAAAATGTCTGTAGATGCTCAGTAAAGACGCATCCATTGTAAGCATAACTATATGGTACACTTCAGCAACAATGCAACATTTTGTTTCAAAACTTAGATTGTTTTTTTTTTTTTTAATGCCCTCAACACAGAATACAACACAGAATATTTAAAATACAAGCATATATACAAAATATAATTATACATAGAGAAAACAAAAATTCATTTTCTCTCTCTGGAATTTTTTCAAATTATTTTGAAACCGCGACTGGCTGGATCCACAGGTTCTGCAACAGAGGGCCAACTGTAGAGACAGAGGGAACATAAGCGGTATCTTACGATTTCCGTATGCCAGAGGATGGAGACGCCGACATCATTAATGGCCCGCAGGATGTGAAAATACCATGTCGGCGCGACGCCTCGCCCGCTGCACATCAAACAGGGAGGACGCTCCGGAGCCGCTCCCCTAGCTGCTGCCTCTTTAAATCTGTCCATTCTTCTGTTCTATTACAGTCAAAGTCACCCAGGAATGTTAAAATAATCATGAGAACAATATTAAATGCCTCAGTGCCTTTTTTTGCAGGAAGCCATGGGCCTCAGGGCTCAGGAGACAGTAAATAACCATTTAATTTGCCTACAGCCTCCCCCCCAGTCCCCAAAGTGGCTTTGTGTTTTAAAACTGTGTTAAATACACACACCCCGCTGGTTCTCTGTTCTCCTCGCCTTCCCCACACAGCCGTGGCAGGCGATATGGAGAGCAGACACACGGCATAATAGCCAGAGACCTTGTGCTTTGAGCGCGAGCTCGCTCCTACTCCCAACGTGACACATTTTTAATCTTGGGCATATGGAGGAAGAGGAGAGCAGTTGTGTGGGCCAGCACTGAGGGGCAATCACAGTGCTGTACATGGGATCTGTAGATTTTTCAGGCATAGACCAATAGGAAAAATGCTGAAAAATGCCAATCTACAGACAAAACAGGCAGTTGCTTAGAGACCTCGAATTACCTGGTTTGCAGAAGTTGTTAAATGATCATCAATTTTCTGGGTATAAGGGGGCCTTCCAAGTGAAATTTTGTCAAGGCCCCAGAAAATGTTGAGCCAGCCCTGATCATCAGTGACATTGTTAAGAAACAGTACCCAGAAAAAGATGACCCACTCCAGCTGACCTGCTTCAAACGAAAGACGAAACAGACAAGAGCAACAGACAACCTACTCCAGCTGAACTGCCGCAAACGAAAGACAAAACAGATGAGAGCAACAGACAACCTACTCCAACTGACCTGCTGCAAACGAAAGACGACTTCACTAGACATTTCCTCCCTAGAACCTGAACATGGGGTCAAACACATTTGGGTCCTTGGGTACCTGAGAAAGCCAGAATCTCAGCTGCATCAGAATAAAGTCAAGGTCATCTACCACAAGCTCGATTACTATCACACAATGCCCTATGTCTCCATGACATCACAGCAGAAAGAGAGAGGCAAGCAAGACCACATTACACTTGATCTGGAATTAAATTAAAGCCCAAGAAGAAAGAAGAGATACCAGAATGGACGAAATCATAGACCCGCCATAATTGGCCTGTAGAAACTAACCACATCAAATACATCTTCCACGAGTAACGCTCTTAAATTATTCAGTGCTCCTCAAGAAGTCCACTTACTCATAACCACAGTAATGGGGAAGTAAATGGAATTACAGCAAAAGTGATTAATGAGAAAGGGACACACCAGAGAGGCGGCAAGTAACCAAAATCAAGGTGACATCAGTCATGTGACTGGGCCTCATCATGCATGCGGAGGTCTGATGTATGTGGACAAGAATCACAAAATAGGCAAAAGTCATTTGTCCACTGATACCTTGGGAGTTTGCAACAATTGCCTAAAACGGTTAAGCTTGAGAAATTTAAATCAATAAAAAAGTGTAGAACAGAACAGTGACATGAAATGAATGGATCCTCTACCTTATTCCTGGAATATGCTGTAGGCTCGCCATGATGTGTGGTTGGAAGAGAGATAGATGGATGGATGGATGGATGGATAAAGCAAAATATAGGTGGACACTACGTAAGATGGAGCAGATAGGTGGCCCCACAGATCTCAGAGGTCACTGCTGTCATCAGAGGTGCTGTGAACACTCAGCAGCCAACTCCATCAGCAAAGCAGATATGTTGGGTTAGTCACTCCTGCCAAAACGCTAGGGATTCACCAGTCTCCTGCGGTGCTGGGAGGGTGACAGCTTACCCACAGACACATTCTCTTCTGCCACACTTGCAAAGCCCAGCTCCTCATTACTTTCTTCATTCCTCGGTATCGACGTTCAGCTGTAACAAACAAATCTGCCCTACATGCTAACTGTGTCATCACACCGGGGCTCTGACAGACAGCAGAAAAGGTCTCAACAAGGTCAGTGTCTATGCTGCAAGATTAGCCATAATTTCATTATTAACCCAGCCAAAGACAGAATAACGGCACAGGAATGTCTCTTGTGGCGCAGAGGCAACTGGTCACCAGCTCAGCCTAGTCAGACCCAGCCAACTCTGACCGGACCAATGACCTTGCCAAGGTATATACAAGATAAACCGGACAACTCGAGGAGGGTTAGGGAGCCAGGCCTGTAGGCCATGAGAATGGTGTGATACATGTGGTTCAATTACCAGAATGACATGTTTACTTAATTAAAAAGGGCACTTTAATTATATAGGTATCTACATATTGATTTCATTGATTTTGTTAAAAGGCCCCACTTTGCGAAGGATCTTTGGCCCCTCAGCTTCTGTTAATTGATATTTCATTTTATCGGCAGACATAAAGCAGAGCTGCCAAAGTTTGCAAAAAATGGAAAGGTATCTTCATTTCTGTATGCATCATGGTATATTAACATTCACAGAAAACAAACAGCCAGAGTGTAATTGAGTTTGTCCCCCCTCCCCAAGCAAGGGGGGGCTGAGGGTCGGGGGTGCCGGTGGGGAGCGG
>JABFEA020000039.1:12882248-12902373 GCA_019775915.2 Cyphomyrus plagiostoma | reverse complement strand
CGAAATACCTTTTATTGTGTGTTAAAACCAAGAGTATTCCTTCCTGGTTGGGAACAACACGAGAGCTTTGGTCGTGACGTTGGTCAGACTGCCGGAATTCACAGCTAAAATCAACCCCAGTTTCGCAGCTAGTTGACGGAGGCCAAGAAAAATTGGTACTTGTCTCATTTCATTGTAAAACATTGCGATATTTTTAACCTGTGAGCCATTCGGCAATTTTCAATATTTGTTTTATTTTGTTGAAGGCACTGGCTTGCATTTACAGCTATGAAACAGTGCTTTTTATTTTCTAAATAAAAGAAGATATTTTAAAAAAGATGGTAAACTATTTTCATTTGAAAGAAATGAAATATGTATAAACTAATGCATTATACATAAAGCCATAGGTTATTAAGAGCTAAATAAAAGCCTAATAGTTAGAACTGTCTCCTGCTTTCTCTCTCATACGATGGTATTCTGTACATATACAGATGACTGCACACTTCTCTTTGGAACAGCAACATTACGTCTATCATTTACATTATGTCTATTATTACTATGTTGGCACAAGGTGGTCATTACTGTATGCATTATAATCTGGGCTCATTTCACATTAAAAACAAACTTTATCCAAAAATTACTATTTTTAAAAACTGCCCAAAATTTCATAAATGCCCCCATTTGCCCCCAAAATAGTGTTTAAATCCCCTACACTGCCCCACATGGCTGATGTCCCTCACTGGCTGGGATAACCCTCCCTTTAACAATTTACCGCTGAGCTTATAATCAATGATGGATCACGGCAGTGGCGGCACCCTTCACACAGAAGGGTGTTTTACAGCACACAAACACCCCCCCCCCCCCCAAGGCACTCTCTTCACCCACAGCTAACTATGTGCTAACAGTGCATCCTGGAGAAATCTCGTTAGCACCAATGACAGGGGCTTCCTCTGACGAGCACACCTCGTTAACGTGCCCCGTGGTCCGAACATGCTGGCCGAAAGCAAAAAGCAGGAAGAGAACCGACTACATCTTACGTTCTGAAGGAAAACTGACTAGACAGGGATTAGAAAAGGATAAACGGGATAAAACGGGTGAGAGCGTGAGGCCCATGGGCGTGCCTAAAGAAACGAGCCATTTCAAAGCAGGCGTCCCCGACGTGGAAGCCAGACAAAGCGGCCGCCCGCCGCCGACGAGCCCCGCGGAGCACAGACCTTCACTTTCATTCTCTCTCTCTTTCTATAAACCAACACCCCTCTCCAAAGAGAGCAAACTGGCAAAGAAAACAACTATTTCAAATCACTGGGCAATGAGGGCTTTCAGATAAATGCAAGAAGAGAATAATACAACTGGATATTGTTAAAAAGCTCATTAAAAAAAAAAACATTTAACTGGGGAGGATACTGTCAATTATATTGACTGGAATAATCATGTACAAAACTGAAAACACCAACAAACGCCAATCCTTTCCAAAAAATAAACACGGTTCTTTTTCCGATACAAATCTATAAATGAAATAACATGCGCACAGACAGACACATGCTCACACACACGCTTTGCAGGAATTTTAATTATTCACGGACACTTTTAGGTTTTGGCCAAAGGTTTCTCCCATCAGATACTCTGGACAAAGACAGAATACTAATGGGGAATTCTTACAAGGAGCTGCGTAAGTTCTGCGATTGCATGACACGTGTTGGGACTACAGCTTTCTTCTAGGTTACCCAGGTACTGGGAGATTACAAAAAAGAAGCAACAAATATTACCCGTCAGAGGCTCTATCAATAAACATGTCTGCCCATTCATTCCACCGCTGGCAGGGAAACAAACTAGGGATACTGGGGTAAACGATGGATTAACTGGAATCCAGGACTGATTTTTCAAGTCCATCAGGAACATTTATGCAGATCCATCACTGAGCCTGCCGGCATACTCAGGAAGACACACGGCAGGTACGCTGTGCTGAGGATATGGCTGGTTGTCGTGGGTTTGAATCCAGCTTCTCTCGGCCGTTGAGAGATAACAAGCTCTGCTCTTCAGAAAGGACAAATGCATGCGGGCTTAAGCCAGCAGTACCAACCTTCACCTGCCTACAGGTGTCATAAGAGGCAGGATTCTTCACCCACAGGTCGTGATGGGCTGTAGCATGAAAACAGGCATGCCTGAAACACTCCATGGGAATGTATCATACCCACCATATATACTCCATAATAAGCTGCACCACGCAGGAAACTCCCTAAACAGGAAGCCCTGTTTTGGACCGGCAAGCTTCTCTCAGACTCTCTTTAACTTAAGTCTTTTCAATATTTATAGCTTAATAATAATGATGCATAACATTCTACATCTAATCACATGACCATTATTTACATTATTTATATCAAACGACCACGTACAGGACGCAGCGGACCTTCCGAGAAACCACGTGAGCATGCCGCATGGTGGCCGTCAGCGGAGACTGGAGATCCCCTGGAAGTCCCCGGATCAAGGGCATAGGTTTGGTTTCAATATTGGAAGGTAATAATCAGCCGCGAACGCCGCCCCCTTAAACGCACACAGTTTCCACGTAATGGGTAGAGACATGCCCTTAAGGTCCATACCCAAATCTATGCCCTTGTCCCGTATATCAATTATCACAGAGTCTGTGCTGCAGGGGGGAGGGCTAGCGCTTTACATCCACGACTTTTTTTTTTTTTTTTTTTTTTTTACTTTAAATCGATGGGACGCTATTTCGATTCGGGCCGGCGCTCGATAAAAAAAGATGGTCCCGCAGCGCATATCTCTGTTGTAGGTGCTAAGCATGTAAACAGGCTGCCTTAGCTGTGCTCGCCGACCCAGGAGTCCAAGATAAGACTCACCCCCTTCCCTTCAACAGGTTTTCGCAACCATGACACGTAAGCCCACGGAGGAAATCCCGAACCAGACAAAGTGAAAATGCTTAAGCCCAGTGGCGAAATGAAAATACTGTAATGTGATGCACATTGGTAAAAAAAAAAAAAAAAAAAAAAAAAAGAGTAAAGAATCTCTTTTTAGTCCGATGTGACACGGTACCGTCCTGAACCCCTTTGTGCATCTTAACTTTAGTTTAACTGGCAAAGGCGCGGTCAATACACCACAAGAAGATCGGCATAAAACGCGTGTCGCACTGCAATCCTCAATATTGCGATTTTATTCATTCATTTTGTACACCCCCCCAGACACTAAGTCAAATCAATCACTGCTCTCTTAATATCCGACAAAATCACAGATGAGATTATTACGCTCTAGGAGGCTATAGCCCTGTGTTCAATCCAAAACGCACGTAAATGCAAACACATACACACACGCGCGCGTGTGTGTGTGCGTGTGTGGAAATGGCACTAAAATACGACACAGTACGCATAACCATTTGCTTCGGTATATTCCCTACCTTACAATTTCACCCAGGCAGCTCGCTGCACGTGTAAATAACACTTCCGCAAACCAGCAAGATATCTGCCATAGTTATTTCTCCTCCAACTGTTGCTTGCATACCGTGATGGTAAATGCATTAAAACCTCTGAACACATACGATGCAATAACCCGCTACGTCTATGCAGTGCACTTAATTCGTACTCCCTTTCGCAATAACGAAGCCTTCCTTATTAACCGTAAAACTACTTTGGAAACTGCAGTGTCACCCCTGTCAGTGCGTACAGAAATTGAAAGCAAATAAATTTTAGATTTGTAGAGCCGGTGATTTGCAATCTTCACGCACGCAGCTGCGTTTCATTCCTATAACACTGGCTGCCGGCATCCTGAGCTACAAGTGAGGTCTCCCGCATGAATAAAAAGCACCTCCTCGAGGCATTTAAATGCCCAAAAAGCGCCCGACTCTGCATGTCCAGCAACCTTAAACTGGATTGGTGAGTGTCCGCAAAGGGTGTCCCCGTAGCGGGGTGCTGCACGGACAGTAACGAGCCAGAGCTCAAAGACACAAGGACACGGTGACGGGACTCAGGCTGCTGCATCCCGGGGAATCCCGTGTACCCAATCGGTTAAGTACCGCAAGCGTTTTCATACACTTCTCTTGAAATTTACACTGGGGGGCTCTGTTAACCTTAAGTTAAACAATAACAATAACGATGATGACATGAATCCAGCTGTGAGACTGGAACAGATGTTTCATGTTTACGTCTACGTTAATCTTCTGCTGCTTGCGGACTATCTGCAACACTAGTTAACCATCCTGGACATCTGTTTCTCTGAGTCAAACACGGGAAAATGTGCAGGGGCCGACGCGATCGCCGCAGTGGTTTCAACAGGCAAGCGTTCGGGTTTGTTTCACTTGCCAAATAACTCGGTCTGCTCCCTTCTGCCGTCGCTCTTACGACAAGCGGTCACTTGTTAACTCCGTTTACCTAGAAGCGCAGCCCTCCACCAGGATGAGCCTGGTTCCCCATCCCGCTAGCGCGCATCCCTCCGGTCACGCACCGATCCCTCCTCGCATTTCTGCGGACGGCACACCGCCGACGTGTCGCTATTCTCCATTTGCACTTTCTTAGGGGTCTTTCCTGTCACTTTCCGACCTACCTTTGAGAAGAATAGCTGCCGAAACCAGGAAGAAAGAAAGAGTTGTGGCGAGACACCGACTCCCAGCGTTCGCCATGTTGAACACCTGCCTTAATGTGGCGGCGCTGCTGGTTCACCTAGCGCTGAGCATGGGCTAATGAGATGCGGGGGGGAGGGGGCTACCGCGTTTTCGGGAGCAAGGGATGCGGGAGGCAGGCAAACGACAGGATAATAAGGTGAGGAGTAGGAGGGAAAGCCAGAGGATAATAACATGCAAAGATTTGAGGGAGGACGTTGGCGTGATAGGTTGCAAGGGGCGTCCCAGTCGAATACGAGAGCAGAAGGCACGGAAGTTTATGGGATAATATGATAAAAAAGGAGGAGGGACGTAGTAGGGGGCAGCGGAACATGCAATGCAAAGGCATGAAACGACGAGCTAATTAGATGCAAAGGGGGAGGGGGGAACTACGGGATAATTAAATAAAAAATAGGAAGGAAGGCGGTGGGGGTAATTATATGCAAAAAAGGGGTGGGATAATGCAAAGATAATCAGGCAGGTACTATGAGTTTCACGAACAGGGTTAAGATTTTTCTATTTGTACTTGTCTGTTCGGAAACACCTATATTTGATTAGCGCGGTTTTTACCGGATTTATATTCACTACATATAAACCAGTCTTTCACGGTGTTTTTACATCGGTTTAGCGAAACTTAATTTGTTTTACTTGTTGTAAGTAAATTGTGTGCAAGTAACTGAATATATAGAATCGGTACGTTAAACTACTTCCTTTCGCATAATATACAGTTGCTGAATATACTGTACGTTTATGCGAAAATAGTTCAGCAGTCTAAGTTGGGAAAGAAAATCAAGCCTTTACATGTAAAGGTAAATAGCGCCACCGCTATTTTTCGGTTCTGTGTTGGGAGGTTTTTACAATAACATTGTACTGTTAGGATTACGCATTACAGTGTTAAAATTAAAAAGCGTCCAGAATGCACCACAAATTATATATATATATATATATATATATATATAGTATTATATTTAGGTAGGCTTATAGATTGCTTCATACAATTTTCGTTGTCTTTATCGTAAAGTGAGTGTTTTTCGTAACCACCTGAGTTTCAATATGAGTAACAGATTGCAGCCAGCACATTAAGTATTTACATTTTGGACTGATTCATCACAGCACTTCAGCAAGTATGATCGACTCCTTACAGGAAACTTCCAGATAAGCCATATACGTTTTACTGCATTCCTAGAATTCAAACTGAATATTTAATATTTAAGGTTAAAGTATCCATCCATCTTTAAACTAGGAGGAGTATATAAGAATGCAACATTTAAAAACGTATATAGCAGTATTCCACGTTCTGTTTTCAATAATATTTTAATCGGATTTGCAATTTGTCTCTGACAAAAGAGGCTTTTAATTTTTCCTTTTTAGTGTTGTTTGCATGCCCAGTGTTTGAGTCTGACGCATCTAAACAATAAAATGATCAATTTTTAGTCCATAATATAACTTGATATTGCTTCCCTGAACACCAGCCTTCAGAGACATCTATATTTAAAGAAAACTGCGGGCTTTCTTCTCCCAGCTGCTGGAGGTTTGGTTCTGTTTTTACACTGTAATTTATTTATCACAGTGACATAAAAATTGATGCTGGAGAGTCAATATTGTTTTTTCTATACTCTATACTGTCTATACTCTAAATATATTTACATGTGAAAATGGTTGAGGAAAGACAGAGTACATTAACTGATTTCATATCTGAACCACAAATTTGATAGTGACGAACTATACGTCAGTATAAGAAATTATACGTTTTATAGTATATACCCAGAATATGACACTTGATGATGAATTATACATTAATAAACGATTGCTAAACTTTTTCATGTAGCATAAACCAATGGAGCGCTCTACAGGTTTTGCATTTATTAGTGCATTATAGCCATGGTTTTAATGATCTATTTTGCTTTGATGATATTTTGGACATGGAAATGAGGAATTATATTTCAATTTTTTTTCCATAATTGGTATGAGTATCAATCAATCATTCACATGGGATTAGGGGCTGGTATATCTCAGGGGGCTTCATCTTATTAGTGTTTTTTTTAACCCTTTATATTAAAGTGGCAATTTGAATTAGGCTTAAAGACAGTTTCTTGCTTTTCAAAATGTTTCTATATTCTAGCTGTTTCCTTATCCCCATATATACTTGCTGCAAAGAGGTGATGATGCTTTCAACAAGTTAAAGTTGATTTGCAAAAGAATTGGCACTTTACTGGGGCTGGAGCAGAGGTGGGGACTCATCACTGACTTAACACAGAATTAAATCACAAAGTTCATGACTTGTGACTGGACTCAGCAAAGCTGATGGAAAGACTTGGACTTGACTTGGACTTGAGGGAAAATACTCAAGATTCTGACCCAACTTGGACCCTGTGACTCGAGAAGTCTTGAAATTATAGTCCCCCTCTGGATTCCATAACATTAATTTTACCATTTCAGGGTATATTAATTCTCTGCTATCTGCATTTTCAATTGGCTGAATGCAAGGTCTCTTGAGATAGTTTGTTGTAGAGATGCATAACTTTATCCGTATACACTGTGTGAGCACCACTGTGAGTGGATACACTCATTTCAACCTCTGCCTGTAAAGAGTGTATCCTATCATGTACTAAGGCTGGGTTTTGCTGCAATAAGTTTTAATCACTAAAGGTAAAAAAAATGGACATAGGTAGGGACTCGAGTTACATGGCTTGCAACTCAACTTGGACTTGAAATCGCAAATTTGATGACTTGTGACTTGATGGCAAAAATGATGGAAAGACTTGGAATCATCTTGGACTTGAGGGAAAATGACTCGAGACTTAACTCAGACTGCAATGTTTTGACTCAAGACTTGACTCTGACTCGCCAAGGAATGATTTTTTCTTCTGCAGAAGAAGCCATTTAAAAATGCTGGGTTTCCACTGTGAACGAAGCCGCCATGTGACCCCTCACCTCACAGGTGGCAGTGATGTCCAGTTTAATTTGACACCTATATCTGAAAATCCATAACTTGACAGTTAACCTCTCTGTAGAATACTTGATGTATGTCTCCAGGAAGAACACGGGTGACACTTTTCCGAACAACAAACATCAAGGGGGGGACAGGCATTCTTCTTCTTTACCCAGGGAAATGTCTACATTTTTCCTGTTTTCCAGACTAAGATCATTCCCATAGTCATATTTCATACTATTCACTTTTACACCAAGATAATAATAATACTTAAACACGCACACACTCCAAGATATAAATAATGACCCAACATTTAGTACTCAGCCACCCCATATAGTCAGATAAACGAGAACGGCTCCACTTTGACCGCCTATGGTCACCCACGACCGCGGCGCCATGGTGTTAAAAGGTAAATGGGAGCGCTTCATGGAAACGCAAATTAACGGAGCATGTGTCATCACCGCAACATCCGTGTGTCAGCAGTTAGAAAACTAATGACCTGGAGGAGGCATCAGCAACTGGAAAGCTGAATAAATATCCCCGATGAAACGTCTGCACTCCAGCCGAACATGCCTGCCGTGTTTACAGACGACTTAAGCAAACGTGTGTAATGATGGGACAGCGCATGTTAGCCTTGTTTGTTTTACCTCCTCCCTGCTGATTTATGTACCTAATGGAGATGGCACCTGCACCCCCCAGGTTTATATGTGAACTGATATGGCGGGATTTGTAGGATTTTACGATATTTAGATCCACAGATTCACAGTCCAGAAACATGCAGTTAGGCCAAGAGATGTCTCTAAATTGCCCACGGTGTGTCCTAGGAAGGACCAGCATCCCATCCAGGGTGTTCCTGGCTAGTGCCTTGTGCCTCCTGGGACAGACTCCAGGCTCTTCACGATCCTGTACAAGCAGTTGGATGAAGGAAATATCAGAATCATTCAAATTCAGATACTTAATTCATATGTAAAAAGAGCACTTGGTGATTTTTTCAGAATTGAAGGAAACTACTCTACCACATAATACAAACTGTTATATGCAGGCCTCTATCTAAGACCATTCAGGGCAGATTTACTGGTAGTTTTTTGTCAAATGTGACACATCTGCCATAATTCTGGCCTGCATCTTAGCCAGCCTTCAGTAGACTTTTAATATAAAACTGTACATGAAAAGGCTGAAAAAAGTAATTCTCCACCTCATTTAACACGCACAAACTCACACAGACACGATACGTAAGTGTGCCGAAACATTTAAGGAAGAAGAAGCATGTTGTTCCTTTTCGTGCTCTAATATCATGAATCCCTCCTGTAATGGCTTCACCCCACAGGGACTCTGCTCCTATGGCCTTTTAACGAAACAAGGAAACAAATAGAGTGGAAAAATGAGCGGCTGCACAGAATTCTTCCCGCGTTGGTGACCCTGACAGGAGCGAAGGTGCGGAGGAGGAGATGGACTCGGACCCAGAACGTCGACCTCGGCTGAGTCAACACGGGTGCGTTTGGTGCAGCGCCAACGGCCGTTACGGGGCTGTTTGGCCCACAGGCTGTCAGTGAAATGCAGGCAACCGCTGCCATGGTGCTGGACATGACGACTGGCCCCTGCCGCCAGCAAACAGCAGCTAACACGTACGACCCTCTCATTAACAACCTCTTTCTTGTTAGGCTCGAGATGCAACGGTACGTCACCCCCGTTTGGGTCAACGCCCGCTTGCTGGAATTACAGATTCCCCGACAGAGGGGAACAGATGCTACTTCTGTCCAAAATATCACAGATTAAAAAAAAAAAACTAAAAAAAAAAAATCAGCATTTCTGCACTCCAGCTTAGAGGAAGCAAGCCGATCTACTCGCAGGTGAATGTTTGCGAGCTCGTCGCCTTATGGGGGGGGGGCACCGGCTGCCCGTGGGCGGCATGCTTCCCATAAAGCCTCTCCACTGGGATTCAGCTCAGGTAATGGCGGCTGTCCGGCCGGCCCTTTGATCATGCACCTCTTTAGAAATTCCGTTTGTAAATCGGCCGTCCATCTGATGTGCGGCTTCCTCCGCTTCTTTGATAAAACGCTGCCCCGTGTGCCGTGCCCGGTGTGGTCCGCTGTCTGTATAATGAATTGTCTGTTAAGGCTACCTTTCATGTGCCCATGGAGGCGCCGGGCTGCCTTTGGGCCGCACGAGTGCCATCCACGCCTTGCCCACTTCCGGCCTGCCTTTGGGCCGCACGAGTGCCATCCACGCCTTGCCCACATCCGGCCTGCCTTTGGGCCGCACGAGTGCCATCCACGCCTTGTCCACATCCGGCCTGCCTTTGGGCCGCACGAGTGCCATCCACGCCTTGTCCACTTCCGGCCTGCCTTTGGGCCGCACGAGTGCCATCCACGCCTTGCCCACTTCCGGCCTGCCTTTGGTCCAGGGTTTGCTGGCTACTGGTACCATTCGCAAACTAGCACAGCAAAATATATCCTTTCCATTGCCATTTGATTCTGACACAGAGGACGGTGCCCGCAGATCATTTACATGCATATAAAAAAGGTATTTTGGGGGAGCCTTTTAGTGATTTCTCAGAGCCCTGCCCAGCTGTCAGTGCAGGCTGAGAGGTGAGCCCGAGCAGGAAGCAGTGAGTGTTCGGGCAACGGACAGCAGCGCTCAAGCTGAGGATACCTACAAGCCAGTTCTGCCAAGAGGCTGGGTGACAGCACTGCAGATACCACATGGTGTCTCGTTCAAAGCTGGGCCAGAATTCGTTTTCACTTCTTTTTCATTTTCGCCCCGTTGTCTGAACGTCTACCTCCGTTCCAAAAGTGTTGATTTCTTTTCCTGCCATAGATGTGTGAATGGGACGGATTTCGGTCACCTACCAAAAGGCTTTCAGTGGTCCCTCCCCACCACCTTATCTAAATGACCACAGCTAAAAATTAATTCAAATTAAAGTGCTAAAAAGAGACAGTGATCAAAGTAAAGACAGTGCTTAGCTAAAGTAAGGAGGGAATGAACGATTAACAAATACTGTATGAAGAAGATGAACTTCAATCCAATTCAACCACTGTGGCAACACAAATGTATAAACAGGAGCAGCTCCAGGATATAACTGCATTTACTTTATAATATAAGCAAGCTTGATGCATTCCCCAGTTTCAGTAGCTGTTGGAGCTAAGATGTAAGTTTCTGTGCTAATCCAGGTATCTCCTCGCTTTCAGACTTAATTATGCAAATGTGCTGTGAAGGTTCGAAGGGTGAATGATCTGGTTTCCCCATGATGAACAGGGGTTGGGCTACCGTCTGCCCCCAGAAAAGGTCGCCTGAGAGATGCAGCCTAACTCTCATCGCTTATTTCATGTTGCAGTCCTAACGTCAGTGATGAAGTTATTGGGAAAACCAGTAAAGTTGGCCCTTAAAACACAAGGAGAACCACCAATCTGAATCAGTCTTCCTGACTGGACAACTCTCCTGCCAGCATTTGTGGACTAATATGTTTATGGTTGCTGAGCTCTGCAGTGTGGTCAGTGTCTGGCTACGTTATTTCAGGGGTTGAAGAGCACAATGGGAATGGCCAGGTCCTACAAAGCCGCTTATCATCAAAGGTGTTTGTGAGAAGAGGGCAAAGCCCTTTATCCTACACTCTTCTTTAGAAGAAAAGGGCAGAGTGCAGGTCATAGGCTATTTTTTTTCTATTTTAATGCAAATTAATAACTTATCAGGAATGCACTTTGTTCAAAAGGAATTATTTACCAATTATTTACCACACAAACATCAAGAATTGATGTTGAGCTAATAGTTACCATATGTGACTGCTTTTGCACTGGTAAATATTTATGTATTTTGAGGGTACTGTATATGCAGTAATATTTATTTGTAATTTTTGCCAGGTTTTTAATCATATGTACCTCTGGTGGATCAAACTCTTAAATCTGTGGTTTCATTAGCACTGGGGGCTCAGTGAATGCAAACCAGCATTTTATTTTTCAGACTCTTTGGAAGGAGAATGATTTTTCCACCCCCTTTACCTGTCAGATTGTTAGTCCTATTCCTCCTGATTTGTAAAATCATCACACTGTCATCAGGGACTGTGCACTTTGCTTTTGATTGACCGTATTTGATCACAAGGGACCTTGATGCCCTCGTAATCAGAGGTTTAACCCCTCGTCACAGTGGGCTCAGGGTTCATCTCTGCTACTTGCATCTCCCGGGCTTCTGCTTTCCCATCCCCAACCCCCCTCCTCCATACCAGCACACGACATGACATTTAGCCCAAATCCTGAAGCCAGAACCAGTCAATTTAGTCTAGTTTTTATCTAGGCTTTTCTCACAGGGGGTGAAAAGAACAACCTGTTTCCTTTAATGGAATATTTCAGTTCTATATCGATTTGCTTCAGTGTCTTGAGTTAGATAATATTTGAATTACATTAAACAGTGTGTATTTAGTACAGTGTGCCAGTTATTGTTTAGCTTTCATATTAATATTTGACTATACTTGATATTCATAAATCCCCAAGAACTCACAGCACAGTGCATGCTTTTAAAAATTAAAATCTTTTATGCTCCTTGGATTATAGCCGTGAGCAGAAGGAATCCCTACTTAAAAATAGCTACATGCAAACAAAGACCACATTTTATTTAGAGTATCTTGCCGGGATATGCATTTTTTAAGCGCCCACATAAGTCATTAGCCAATTTCCGCTCTCTGAATCATGAATTGGTATACACCATTTATTCTTATTTATTTTTTCCTGCGGTTTCTAGTTTGCATTTAAAAATGCAGCGAGCGCGATGTAGCAAGCATGCCAGTCGCTGCGCACTTCCATTACGCCTTTTGCCGAAGGCTGAACGTTTCTGATTCAGGCACGAAAGAAAAGATTAAACTATTTTCAGACTTGGGTGCGGGAGGCGGCGCCAGATGAGCTTTCCTGCCCCGGCACCACCACCCTCTTCAGATGAGATTAGCATCTGAATGTGTCACGCTGGATATATGGGACGAGCACATGAATGCCCCTTAATGGAATTAAGTTGCCCACTTCAGAATCTCTCACAGTGAGTTTTGAAGTCATAATTTAGTGAACAGTTCCAAGCATGCTTTACCTTAGTAGGGTGTGTGTGTGTGTATGTGTGTGTGTGTGTGTGTGTGTGTGTGTATATAATGTACCTGACCAACTTGTCAAAAGCAACATAGAATCAAGGATCAGAGAGCAGGATCAACCTGCATCCCTGGAGCAAATGGGGTTAAAGGCAATACAATGACTCTGAGATTTGAACCCACAAGGACAGGGGTACAGTTCTAACTGATTGAACGACACATATTAATCACATGCATTAACTGACCCAATAGTGAACCCGTGCTGTTTTTCTGAGGGAGGGATGAGTCTCCACCCCTCTGCTGACCATCCCTGCGTTTGGGAGATGGGGTGCTGTGAGTTGTTACCTCACAGAGTGATGCAGCTCATACTAGTTGGCATGGCGATATTCTTACCAGCAGCGTGTTCCTATAAGATAACAGTCACACCTCAGTAGATTTCAACAAAGCCTAATTAGGTTTAGTTTCGAATAAACCTTGTCCAAATTTGTGATTAAGTGCAGTAATACACCTAAGAGGATCTGTGATATATTCCCTTGATGGAGATATGTTTACACTGGTAATAAGGTCATTTATAATCAGGGTGTGTGACACACCTCGCAGTTAAAAACATGTTTACACGCAGATTAAATGTGTTGGTTTTTTCCCCTTCGTTCTTTGCCACTTGCTGGGGAAAGAGGCGCTTGTAGTGGACAGGCGAGGCCCTCGGCCACGACTGCTCTACTCTGAGCATTTTTTATTAATGTTTGCTTTTAATTAATGGTAATCCAGTGTGAAATTCCTGACGCAAACAGGCCGCAGACGTTTACTCTCTGTCGTCCAGTATGCCTTACGGGCTTGTTCAGAGAATCAGCTAGCTGTCTCCAGATGGAGCTACGCCTGCCACCCCCTACATCCCCCCCCACCCCCCGTGCGTTTCTGATACGCCAAACATGGCCAGGCGGCTGTTTGGGGAGACGGGTAACTTGTGAAAATATTCCCAAATAGAGGGGGCTGGTGTGACGGGACTTAACGGCACCCTGAGTAAACATAATTCCTAATCAAGAAGGGGGACAGGGGGTAGGAATCTAATTGTCCATCCATCCGTAACCGCTTCTCCAAAAGAATGTTCTGGTGAGCCTTAAACATATCCCAGGAAGTCCAGGGCAGGATGCAGGAGAAACATCCTGGACAGAATACCAGTCCAGCACCCACACAATCTCTAAACAGCCTTTAGTTCATGATGATTTCAGACCTTGAGAAAAACTGCACATGAGGAGACATACAGTATGAAAGCACCCCACACTGAGCTGGGAATGGGATTCAAACACCCAACACTGGGTGTATGAGGTGATACTACCACCCAATGTACCACTCTGTCAACCTCCATCTTTAAAAATGGAAAAAATTATAACCAAATAAACTGCAGTCTCACACTGGATAAATAAAATCATTCTTGTAGATCTCTGGATGAAAATGAGTGTTGTGATAGTATTTTTTTCTCCTTCACAGTCTTGTGGTGTGCAGACAGGTCCGCTACCCGGGGCTGCTACAGAGATCCAGTTTCTGATTGGCTGTGCCCGCTAAGACAGGTCCCCTACCCGGGGCTGCTACAGAGATCCAGTTTCTGATTGGCTGTGCCCGCTAAGACAGGTCCCCTACTCAGGGCTGCTACAGAGATCCAGTTTCTGATTGGCTGTGCCCGCTAAGACAGGTCCTCTACCCGGGGCTGCTACAGAGATCCGGTTTCTGATTGGTTGTGCCAGCTGCAGATTTACTTTTTTATGAAATGTGAGTGAAAACATGAGAGAATAAACAATAGAAATGTACATCGCTGAGGGCGCCTCATCTGCAAGAAATGGGGGAAAACACATACACAGGTTTGTAATTATATCTTTGAGGGGACGCTCCAATCATTTCCATGGGGAAAATCACAGTCCCAACATCAGAAATCTTAGTGGGTACCTGAGAAAAGGATCCTACAACAGAAAAAAGCAGGTTTTTATTACATTGTGGGGGACATTTGGTCCCCCTCCATTTAATATAAACATAATCCACACACACATGCATGCTAATGAGCTATCTTCAGGATGGGTTGGGCTTCCTTTTCGGAATCCCTTACATGGCTTTCATCCCAGGGCACGGCGCGGCTCTGCTTACGCGCCGTCAGAGCCTCCGGATCTGTGTAACCCCCTCCCTCAGCCTGTGCCCACCCCCATCCCGTGTTATTTTAATTGCCTGTGCTTTTGCACTCCCCAAACACGCCCGAGGGCACCTGTCAGTTCAGCATAATCCCTCCTCCGGTCTCAGCTCCCACATTCCGGCAGCAGAAACCTTTCGAAAAAGATTTAAGTGGAAAAAACCCTGAAATTATTTACCCATATGGGCAGAGAATTTGAAAATAAAGTTTTTTTTTCTCTCCATGGTGATTTCTCAAATGCCCTGGATGACAGACTGTTTCCATACCCAGAAGCTTTGGTTCCTTGCTTCCGTTCAATGACCAATTAATCCTTACCTGTGCACTCATACATCATGACAGACTTGAATTCTCCATGAAATGTGAGCTACTGATGGATGATGAGATGTGACCATTTTTATTTATCTGTCCATTTTATAAGGATAAGTGATTGGAAGATAGATTGATGGATATATGGATGCTCAGTTTATTGATAATTACAATCACTGTTGCAAAACAAGTGGTTGTACTAATATACAAACTCAAATACAAAGTGTAATAAAATGTGCATAGCTTCTGTAGCTATATTTAAAACAGAAATATTGATTAAAATGATACAATTGAGAGCTCTGAGAGATCCTGTAATGGTGAGGCTGATATTTATGGGTATTTTGTGGTGGCATCATGACAAAACCCAGATGCAATAGCATATTTGCTGAATAAATTAGCCTTTATCTCTCTCCTGCAATCATATATAGCTTGCAGCCATTAAACAGCGTGACCCTGCACACAGTGGCTTGGTCGGGCCTGACCAGCGGTTGCCTTGGAAAGGAGAGTGGTGCGGACAGGACCTCCAGCACTGGAGTCAGAACAGATTTGCTCATTTAACGGACTGGACTCATTTATGCCAACCCGACGCAGAGGGACGTGGGAATGTCATGCCTGCTCGCGGGCTCTGTGGCCTGGAGCTGATGGACGTAGCGATCGGGTCTCTGGGACATGCTGGCGGGTCACTGCAGAGCCTTTGGCCAAAGTGGGCAGTGTGGCAGAGGCAACCATCATTATTCTTGTATTTTAGAAAAGAGTATCTTGGGAAATGAAGTACTATAGAGTCACACTGCACAGTGCCGTAAAATACGACCCATAAGTCAGTGCCATACAGTGAAATATAAAGTGCAATACAAAAGTACCACATTCATAGCACAGTCTCAGCAGGCACTGTATAGTGCATTGCAGCACACCGTGCAATGAAAATAAAGTACATCAGTTGCTCACTGTACAGTGAAGAGAAGCAGTATTATATCAGCATACAGCAGTGAAACTGGGATAATTAACCGAGGCCGCATGCAGCAGACATGCTGTTCATTAGAAGGGAATGTTTAAATGGAATGTTATCTTTTTGGAATGACTATTGATTGTTCTCCTGGAAGAACCATCTCCACTGGCTTTACTAATGTAATGAAATACATAATCCTCACTGGTTTAAATTAAACCTAGCCCAAAGTTATTCCAAGTGCAATAAACAGATGCTCAGAGCATTGTATAAACTGCTAGTGGATCAAGAGAAACACATTTAAACATTTTAAAAGACAGCATTAAGAAGATAATCCTCTTCAGAACCCGATGATGGATAGTGGCATTCCTAAAAGAGGACTTTAACCAAGACACCAATTAAGTGGTGGAAAGGGGAGTTATACCTCGAGTGCAGTTCACTGAGTGTGGATTATCGACTAAAGATGCACTCCTATCAGAGCCACCACGGGCGGGTATGACTGACAGGCTTCAAGTAGCCAACATGGGCTGTGTTTCAGGCATGTGACAGATGACTCAGGGATGGTGAGAGAAAATGGAGGGCAGAGTATCTCACAGTACATCGGAGAGGCAGATGTCAAGCCAAGCTCACCTATGTGGTATCCTTTCCCTGACAGTGAAATGTAACTTATTATAGCAGAAAATGCTCCCTTAGAACCTTCTCGGAACTGAAAACAAAGTGGAAACAGGATATTGTTTAGATCAGCACAGTCATAATGCATTACTTAATAGTGGCGCGTGGGATGGTAAAGTGGAAAGATTATGTAATATCACTCAGTCTAATTTCATTCATACAGTGTGTTTCCATGAGGAATTTTCCAAACTGGAATTTAGAAGCAGGAAATACATTTATTTTTCAAATTAGAGGAAGCATTCTTCTTCCCCATTCCCCTTTGGAGTGACAGAACAGAGAGAAGCTTTGGGAAAACCAGGAGCATAAAAGCTCACGGATCACACATCAGCACTCACAAATAACACAATGAGTTATGAGCATGTCATTCACCTCGTAAAAAAGGACAGTGATCGGGGTTGGGAGATCTGATTGCTGAAAAGGGAGATGATGCATATTTTAGGGATCAGATTACTGGAAATCGTTGCAAGCCAGATATGTGGATGTTGTTGCAAGTCAGATATGTTGATGCTCCCAGGATCAGATGACCCGAAGAAGGGGCAGGGAGTGGGCACAGAGAATGATTAATTATTTTCTTCCTTAATAATTTAAGTGAGAGGCAGTATGGTGGGTAGCACAACTCCAGGGTTGAGGGTTTGAAACCCTGCTGTCTGTACAAAATTTGTCCAGATTCACTCCCTGAACTGAAGTTTCTGCTTGCAGTCAAACTGCTGTCTATAAATTGCCCCTAGTTTGTGCGAGTGCCTTGCAGCATTGCCCTGTCTCAAGCCCTGTGTTTCTTGGGAAAGGCTCCAGATTCTCTGGAACGCTGAACAGAACAGGCGGTAGTGGTAGGATGGATGAAGATTGTACCTAAGTGCAATGTGGAGTAACCCAGCTAATCACAGCCACAGCAACATGATTAAAAAGCAAAATAAAAACTGGGGCAAAGAAGACTGAAGACCATTCAGGAAGCCTGGGAAGGTCGATACCAATAATGCTAACGGGGGGTATTCTCATGTTAGACTGACAGCGCCGAATGCTTAGCTAACAAACTGCTCTGTGCTCAAATTGCAAGTTTGATCTTAAGCACAGAGATCGTCTCATAATCCTAAGGAAACGCTAGTGGATTATCACAAGAAGCAGGAGTATCCCGCAAAGGAAACATCAGAGGAGATCACGGACAGTGGCTCTAGTGAGAATCCCTGCTTCCGTACGAGTCGGAGAGGCAGTGGGGAAGCGTTTTAACAGCGAGAGAACAGATCATCACACTAATGAAACCTTTAGGAGGGAATAACTCAAGGAAACATGGCAGTTACAGAGAAAATTCCACAGTATTTTAGAGCACTTAGTCTCTGCTTTAACAGAGTAGCACACGGTCTTATCTGGTGTAGAGGAATGGAAAAAAACGTGGAGGAGGATTCATCTAAAGCCAGTGAAACCGAAAGTGGTGTGGACAGAGACCACAGGCCATCTAAAGCTTAGACCATCATAAAAGGACAAAGGCCAAACTCTATAAGAGCCACATTAGCAGTGTCATACAATCATGACATGGCTATATTACATCATGGCCTATCTCCATTTATCACTATCCATCCATCCATCTTCCATAATCACATCCAGCATGGTGCATACTGCATGTGATTATGATCATGGTTGCATCATCATATAACATTACAGTCACTCACACAGACCGCTACTACTATTATTATAATTATTACATTATTGTCACATAATGAGGCTCGGTAGCTCAGTGAGAAGTAGTCTGGCTTCAAACCCCCAGGGTTTTGTGTCCGATTTCCATCTCTGGCTCTGTGTATGTTACCTTTCCCTCAATTACATGCATGACATCACTGTTATGTAATCTTTACCTTATTAATATATATTTTTAAAGCGAATGTGCAAACACTGGGGCTACTTGGCCAATAGAATGAGATTTATTTTATTGAAGGTTATTTTATACTATCTTTTATTTCCATTCCATTATTTGGATATAAATCAAGGGAGGGCTGGGCCATATTTATGGTTCCCATAATGTATTGCATGCCGACCTTGAGAGAAAGAGGCACCTTTTCAATCGTTGTTGGCATGAGCTGAGGGGCACCATGGGGACAAGGGATTGCCAAGCAGGCCTCAAACTGACAAGGCTCTGTTGGAGAGCAGGTTAAACTACCTAGTGACTGTCATTGATTTACAGAATGAGCTACTAGCTAAAGACACCACACAGGGATGGGAGGATGGGGGGTACCTTAAAAGGTAATTCCACCAAGAATCTTCAACACCGCTCATCCAAAAGGAGCTGGCTTCTTTTTCCAAGGAGGATTCTCACACTGGCAAACACACAGAGAAATTTCTGGGTCAGGTCTGTGGAACGGGCAGTTTCACCTGCTCCGCAAATTCCCAGCGCTTTTCCTGACCAGCGGGTGAAGAAACAGCCTGCTGAAAATTACCCAGGCCTTTAAGATGTTAAATATGAATCGCACCTGAAATATTGAATAAAAGGAAATAATTTCCAGCTCGCCTCAGGGGTTTCACTCTAGGCTAGCGTCCAGGTCAGAACTTTTAATCTGCTATGGGAGTGGGAGTGTGGGCTCCATGTGGCTCTGCGAGAGGAACTGCTCCATCAAACTGGACCAAACTTCTGAACCTCTGCACATCCCCCCAGGCTGCAGGTCACTTTGTAGATGTTACTCAGCCATCCCTGTTGCCCTCCTGTGCATCACCTGCCTGGCCATGCTGCAGCTTGCAGCTAATTAGCTTAGCAGCTATCGGCTAGCTTCTTATGTGCTGAGTTGCTGGTTGGGCCCCCTGGGAATTGAAGTTTATATTCAGGGCTGGTGCTGCAGTGCGTTTCATCCCACTCCACCTCTCTCAACCTGATAAAAGATCTCACTAGAGCTACTTCGAGAAGCATCTGCACAAAATTATTGATGAACTTGAGACTATGGAATATTTAAGACTATAATTTACTACTGAAGATGGCTGTGTTGGATAAACACAGTGAAGGCAGCAGATTATGGGGCTTGGAGCTTCAGGCAATGCAGAGGCTCCTGTGAATATAACTCATTCAAGGCTCATAATAAAACTTTTTAAATTTAATATGAAGATGCACATTGTGCAGTGAGTGATGCACACACAGGAAGATCATCTGAATTGAACTCAACCGTGGAATGTAGAAGTCAAAGTAGTTTAAATGATACATAAATTGCAAACAGAAAGACTATGGAATTGTATGGCTGTGGAAGCTAGCTGTTAAAATGATATATTTGGACATCAAAGCATCTGTGATTCTGATGCATCTAGGGCTTTTTGTCCATTTTAGAGACACGTCCTAATCATGAGTTTGTCTGAAATCTTCTCAAATTCAGGCAGCGTCATAGTTTTTTTAGTCCATCCATCTTCCAAACCGCTTATCCTACTGGGTCGCGGGGGGTCCGGAGCCTATCCCGGAAGCAACAGGCACGAGGCAGGGAACA
>JABFEA020000039.1:12863616-12877273 GCA_019775915.2 Cyphomyrus plagiostoma | reverse complement strand
CTGCTTTATTTGGTTAATCATCCAGTCTGTGAAGAAGGCATTCAAGTAAGAATTGCATTGTAGTATGACTCATTTTCAGGCGCGTACAATCTATATTAGGTCAGCGTTCATGGTTCGAGTTCTGATATTCAGATTGAGTTCTAGGTCAAACTAGTTTGTTCGACTTTCAAGAAATTTGAGTTCTAGTGAGCTCAAGAACCAGGGTACCACTGTATATGGCTGGAATTGAGTCACTGATTATTCACTGAAATCATCTGTGAGACAGAAAACCACATGCAGAGGTGTCGTAATGGTGAGAGGAGGAACCTTAGAATGAAAAAACCATAGCAACTGAAGAAGGCATGGATAAAAACTGGAGGCTTATAATTCTGAGCAATCGAAATGTATAAAAGTTATTTTAAAAGCATGAGCCCGTATGACAGGCTAATGGTGCCATCAGGCCTCATTTGAGAGAGACACACACAAGCATTTCCTGTCAGGCACACGTGTGTTTATGAATGTGAATGCCAGTGTGGCATGCTGTGGGTGCAGGACAAGGGCGACTGCGGAGACGTGCGTGTTTCATGTCTCATTTCTACTGAAATACAAGAGAGTACTGGTGCTGAGTTTGTTTTAAATGGCTTCATTTTTCCAAACAAGATGAAAGTGTTCTAGCAGTATCCATAAACAAGTCTCCTGGTCTGTGATCTGTGATGTAATTCAGTTTGGGACAACATTCTGAGAGGTAATATGCTCTATAAATATATTTAGATTATGATATTATAGTATAATTCATTACATAATTTTTGACATGTCTTTAGCAGTTATTATGCAACTTTTGTTTTTGCAGAAATATTTTTTGGAAAGTATATCTCTGTAAGTTTCTTCTTTGATCCATTTGCCATAACCCCTTATCCAGAAAAGGGTTGTTTTGATTGAGCCGAAAGGTCCGTGTGTGACATCACAATGTGGGACTCCATCACAGTGTGTGAGACAGCACCTTTAAGGTAGATCTGCATTGCAGAAGTTACAGATAGGACCACGTCCTTCAGGGAAGCCTAATCGCAATGCCCAGTTCATTCCCAGTACAAAGGGGAGAATGTGCCTGTGCTAATGCTGTCGGACCATATCGCCTACTGATAACAGTTACATAATCCAGTATGTGGGTGCATCTACTTTGAAAGCAGGTTGCAATGTCCCACCTCTCATCACATGACCCCCAAGTGTGTCAAAGTCTACTGCAGAAAGACTGATACACATCACCACCCCCATCCTGAAAAGATGCTGTCAAGCCTTTAGGTGAGCAAAGGGCTGGAGACTTGCTGAAAGACTAACTTGTGATAGTTCATTATTATCCTGCGATGTCACCACTTAAAATCCCATCTGAAATAATGTCCACGTTATGCTTACTCTAGGTATATTCACACTCCATTAAGGGCTCATTAAACAGCTGATCAGTGGGGCCTTTTATTCAGAGTAGCTTTCACAGTCTTTAATTCACAGCCTTTTATCTTGTACATACCATACCCAGATTTAAACCTTTACCATCCACCCATCCGTGTTCCATAACTGCTTATCCCATAGAGGGTCAAAATTAGCCATGGAGACTCTGCCTGAAACAAGGGAACAGGGCAGTGGACACCCTGGGCTAGATGCCATTCACACACACCGAAACACATTAAGAGCTGCTTAGAGACACCAATTCGCCTGGCCGTATGTTCTTAGATCGTACGTGGAAACTGGAGTAGCCTCGCAATCATGGGCAAAACACACATTTCACACATTGTGTTGTTTGAATGTCACAGAGATTTTGATTTGTTGGCTTTCGCAATGGGGGGTGAGGAGGGGGTGTCAGAACCATAAACAGTGATTCTGCTGAGCTCCTGTGGGCTCAGGCCTCACATGCGGAAATGGCATCGCAGGAAGATGGTGGAAGGACAAGACCCCGGGGCCACACCCCCTGACACGCAGCTGGACTCAATTTATCACTTTAAGCCGGAGGTTCTGAGGGGTGCAGTCTGCCCCCCCAGATCCCTGTCCCTCTGAGAGGAGGAGGAGCACCTCCTTCCCATCGCTGGCAGCAGTCATTTTTTCAAAGAGGATTAGGATGACTTATGTCGTAATGCTAACCAGCTGCTCTAGTAAATTTTATTGAATTGCCCTCTAGAGTGCGTAGAATCCCTGGATTACCTACACTTAATTACTGTAGTCATTAACAAGTGGTTGAGTGTTTTTTTTTTAATTACACCACCTTTCTCCCAGTGTGTTATCACCAATCCTGTCTGATGCTCACCTGTCTCCAGTGTCAGACCTGTGAGTTCAACCAAGTAGCCAGGCAGCACCACACGTCAGCTGGGGAAACGCTATTCTTCTGACTCATGGTCTTTGCAGCCAACAGTCACTGGACACACTGAAGATCACATGACAGGCCATCCATAGTGAGGGTCATTCCATGTCATGCTGGACTGACCTAATGGTCCTAATGGGTCTTTAAGATTATCCGATTTTCACAGGTTGTTGATGGGTTTTTAAGATAAACTGATAAAATGTACCTGGAACTGCTGATTCCGTATGTGGTTTTAGGGATCCCTGATGATGAGTTGATGCCATCTTTCCCTCCTCAGTAGTCCTTAGCCAAGTTCTTATTCAACAAAGGTAATGACTTTAATGACTAGCGTCCCAGACCACGTTTTGTTTCTTGCAGAAAATCCTCACGAAATTAAAATATTTTATCTCACGCAACAAGTGAATATGACGCTAATCCCATTAGGAAGCTTGGAGTTTAAAAGAGTTGGCAATGGCAAATCCGCGCCACTTCATAAATCTTGCGCCAGTGTTCTCGTTTAACCGAACGAGATTTAAAGATTACATTTAACCGCGATTGTTTCTGATATTTCCCTAAAGCGAAGAGCGTATAAATGAGACCGTGACACGCTTCATTGTGTTTCCCCCAGTTTAAAACGCAGCGTGGCGTCACGTTGAAATGAACCCTTTGGTGTTATAAATTATGCAATTCAGATTATCCGCGGTAACACTCGGTGATTCACAGTTAAATAAAAAAGCGCGCGATCGGGCGCGCTCCGTCACGCGCCCCGCTTCCCCGGGCGGCCACCGAGTCTAATCTCCGTGGATTCGGTAGCCGTCGTCTTTAGTTGTCCTACAGCGGTGATTTTATACGCGGAATAATCACACACCGCAGTTATTTTTCGGTGTGAATGTGTCAGTTGTCCAATGTCCACCTTATCTAATGGGCAGAGTAATCTCAGAGGAGCCGCCGAAGACCTGGAGCGCTAATTCCCTTAGTGGAAAGTTTGTTAAGACGTTGCGCAGCACACACGTTACAATAAACTCAGAAAACGGAGCCTCACTGCCTAGCATCCAGAGGGCATGCAAACCATTATATATCTGATTTGTATCTCAGTAAACATATATTTCTTTATCATAAAAACTGGCTGTTATTGGTGGTAGCGAGGGGTAGTCTTTCTATTGAAAACAGTTAGCATTGAATGCTTTCAAATAATTATATTATGTATTATATTTGACATATATATATTTTTTTTTTATTATTTTTTTTTTCTCAATATACAATTCCGCTGCTCAGGACTCTAGGTTCGCGAAACTGAATGCTTGTCATCGAGCCAGCCAGGATCTCCATTACAATTCATCTGGTTTAGGATGCAGCCCTTTTCTCGGATACCCTCACCTTTCTTGGTGTTTGTGTTGCATTTTAATTGTTTCGAGTGATTAGCATTAGCTGTCGAGCTTGTAAAATATTTAGCAGCTCTACTGTATCTGAATAAAAAATTAAATTGCCCCGAATTCTGAGGGCTGTAAATTGCAGAATGTGCTTTACATTATTTTTTGTTTTATAATATTCACCTCCTCACAATTATGATTTCAAAATTACAAGTGATCTTTTTGTTTGCTTTTCTGTGGATGTTAAGAACTCATTCAGGGTGTCCTTTGTTCTGTTCTTCCTTGAATAGGCCTTAGACCAGCAGTTATGGAACATGGATGGAGGGATAGATGTTTTGAATGTCTCTTCTGGCACTGCGCAAGCAGTAGCTATGCAGCAGATATTCACAGCGTTGACACCTACACTGCTACCCTGAGCTGGCTCCCTTGCCCTCCCCAGAATACATGAGCTGCATTCGTACCTGCGTGAGGGCGCTCTAATGAGCTTAAGTGGTAGGTATCCCAAAAGGAGCAGTCACTTCACCAACTGACTCTGAGGTACTTCTCCTCACATTATTATCACGTGGGCCCACAGAGCCTTTACAAGCTGACACAAGTTTACGGCCATCCTCCTGACAGGCTGGGATGCACAGAGGGTGAATGGAGGACAAGCTCTGCGCAACAGAACAATTCATAGTGGACACAAGTCTTCCTGCCAGAGCGTACTGTACTCTAGGACACAGTGAGCAAACACATTTCTAGTCTTCTCACAGTCCTCCTGCTAATTAAAACTCCCTTTACCTCCTGAAAAGCTCCTATACCTTTCTTGTCAAACAGACACTCATGAGTATGAAATATGATCAGAATACCTTATTTAATGGATGTGTTTAAAGGTAGCCCCGGGTTTATCATCCATCTGGTACTTTTCTCAGAGGCATTACACTGAAGTTGAGCTTTTATTTTTCACATGTTCAACACGGAGACTCAGAACCTAAGCTTAATACCATGGCTGGTTTGATGCCATCTGCTATAGGCTTCAGATAAAATTGACCAGTTTCTGGTCACCGCATGCCTTGCCAATGAATAAATACTGTGCCCAGGTACACATGTTTCATTCATATGTTTTCATGTTTTATGCAGCAATTTTTTGTCAATATGTGTAAAAATACACTTGTGTCAAGGTGTTGCTCTGGATAGCCAAACAACATGGCCCCCAAGTCCAATTGATAACATCTCTACACACGCTGCTCCACCTTCCTGTCAAAGGTCTTGTTAGCTTCTTCTGTTCCAGGCTTTTAATTTTCCCAATGGTAATGGAAATGTTTGTTTGTAAAAACAGAAAGCAGCTTCTTTCACACGGAAAACCACTCATGGTGTTATAAAACAGTCGTCATTGCTATACTGCATAGTTATTCTCTGTTACTTAAAGAGTACTCATTGAAAACATTTTATCATGTAATTCCTCTAATAAAATATCAGGTGTTAATATGATATTTTCATGTATGAGGAATGTTTCATTCTGCAGACATGTGCCTTCAGGAAATTTTAATTGGTCTTTATAAATAGCCTAATTACCTCCAGTTGGAGTAGTGCTAATTTATTGGGCTCCTTGAATCAAGTCATTTTGTAATTAACTAGAATTTAAATTGAGCTGAGACAGTTTTCTTTTTTTGTAATCATGACATCTTTTTCGCAAAGTATTTTTATTTGTGACACCACGCTGTGTCAGTTCACAGTATGATGTTAAAATTTTTATGCAGTTGCCTTTATGGCATGATTTTCTTGATTATTCTGATGCGTTGTGACTTTCCTGTTGTTTAATTCATTCAGTGGCAGTTTGTGAATGTTGGGTACGTGTTAATATGACTGGTTCTCAATTTCACTTTCTGTTCTTTGTTCTGTTCTTGCTTGACCTCATCCCCATGTGTTTTTCATATGCCCTGGTGCTGTCGTAATTATAACATGCAAGATAGTCACTCCATTTACTAATATAGAAGATATGATTTGATTTTCTGCTTTAATAAATTTTATTTTTCGTTGGTATAAAGAGTATTATAGTTAACCACTTTTTTGAGAGTTAAAAGTGCAAGCTACTATCTGAAATTGAAGAGAAATGGAGTAACAACCTGATTCAGCTGATTACTTTTTTTGTTTAGAAAATAAGATCCCAGTCTGGGTCTAGCAATGCAAATGAAGATATTGCTTTTGAACAGACTGTCTCAAAACAAATGTAATTTTTTTATGAAATTAGTGTGAACATCCTTAGTTCAATGGTTCAATGTCATTTTTACAGTGTATTGTTAAAGTATTGTTACCTAGGGACGTGAATCCTCTGTGATGTTCAGTTAAGCAATGCATTTCTTTTTAATGTAATTCATATTGTCATTGGCTGAACATCATGCTTTTTCAACATATTATTGTTTAAGCGCTACAACCATGGGGTAGCCTGTGGCCTCAAGCTGTAGGTTTGAGTCCTAGCCCTAGTCCCGCTCCATTTGTGTGGAGTTAGTGTGTTCTTCCTGTGTTGTGCGGTTTTCCACCAGGTACTCCAGTTTCCTCCCACAACCCAAAGAAAGACATGCAGTTAGATCAACTGGATCTCTTAATTACTCCTAGGGTGTAGATGTTCGCCCTGCCTAGGATAGGCATTCACTTCAGGGTGTTTTCTGTTTCCTGGGATAGGCTCCCAGCCCATTGTGACCTTAGGTTAAGCAGAATGGATGTATGTTTGTGGCCCAAATTAATATGTGAGATTCCACAGTGAGTAGTACATGCCTCATTCTCTTGAGTGTTTCTAATGCTTTGCACTACTCTCACACCGACATTTCCACTTCCATTTTATTTTGGCATTTTCCTAAAGCCCTAAGAATGACAAGATAACAAACAACACCTCTTGTATTTTTTTTCTAATTGCATTCCTTTCTCCCAGTGTTACACTCACTGCCGTCCGCTCAAGGTGTTCCAGGATGATTTCTCCATATCAGCACAAATCAAAGAACTGCTGGCGTGTTAAAAACTATTAATTTTGAGAAAGCGGCAAGTTAATTTGAGAACACAAGATGATCAATACCCCAATCTCGAAACCAAAACAACTGGTACTGAGACCTATATTAAGAGAATCAAAAAGAAAATTATTGGGTGTGTTTTATATTGTTTGTCATTATGAATATTGACATGCATTTTATTTAACAGTTTCAATATAATAGTTTGATGAGTCCAAAATTTTAGTATTTAGTTAATATGGTGTGTTTTTTTTTTTGTGCACAACTGTGGACTTTTATGGAACACTGCGGATGGACGCTAAGTGGTGAATATCCATAACAGTATCCATATGACCAGGCTTTAAGTCTAATTGGTCCACTAACACACAGAAATGATATTCTTTTCTCAGGATTTCGCCTGGCTTCTTTCCCTGTCTTGAAGTCTTATACCATATTGAATGTGGAACAGCAAAGCCATGGGAACAGAATCCCAGGGACATTTCACACAGAGGTTACGCTGTTCAAGTCCATAACATCAAGGATGTTCTGGTGCACAGGGTAGCTGCTTCATCAGGTGAGTTACTGTGTGCACAAAAGCAGTGAAATATATTGTTATGGTATAAAAAAATTGAGATGTCCATTGAAAGACATTCATATCCCTAATATTGCAGAAAAAAACACCTGTTAATATTTTCATCCCTGCTCCACTTTTCTTTTTTTCCAAAATGCTATAAACATTGCTTTTCCTCAGAATATTTTACTCGCATATTGTAAATGTGATTTAAAATGGCTCCTTGCTATACAAATACTACAGACCTAACTCCATAAAAAAACAACTGGAGGACATGAGAAAGACATGACTACACTGTGATTACACTCCCTTATAACAACGTCGATCCACCTTTATGATCCTGAGGGTACATTAGATAGATTGTGTTCAGAACATAAAGAGACTAAAAATGGATCTGGCCACAGAGTTGCTTGCATCAGAGAATAACAGGAAACAAAACTGGATCTGGTCAGTGAGCTTCAGCTGTGTGACTTAATATAACAAAATATTTAATAACTTCTCAGAAACCATCTACCAGTGCAGTGCCTAGCTTTATTATGAGGTAGCAAAGTATGATTTAACTCTCAGTGTTCATACATAAATAAATAATCACCCCAAAGTCCAATTAGGACATTCGTCAACCTTATTGCTATTCCTAAGTGCCCTGTTACCGTTACTAAGGTTACTAAATGACGTACGCAGTTTATAACAATGAACTTGCAGTGTCAGTGGGGCATATTAACTCAGGCCTCACACACTGGGGATCAGTGGTTAAGGACCTGGGCTTCTGAAGGAAAGACCATAGACCGTGGCGGGGGGGGTCTTAGGGGGAGTCTGGTATGAAGTACCGTGCAGTTTTATCCACTTAAAAAGGCCATACACTAAATGACTATGATTTAAGTAACTGTTTACATATGAGTGTATGATTTGCATGGGGCTGAGCTTGCTGATATCACAAAAGCACAATGTGAGTAAGGAGGTACCTAGGAGATTATCCAACCTGTCAGGCCATTAGAATGAGCGCATCGTCCGCAGCACTAATGCCGGTCATTATCAGCGGGGACCCGAGCACCTGTTCTGGGGCGTTTGTGTTAAATGCACGCCATTAACCTTGCTGACAGACATGTGCGCGTGCGGGAGCGGGCTCCTGGGGGCCACAACTCGCAGAGGCACTGCCGACTTTGGCCGCACAGAGGCCATCTGGCTGGAGCGATGGAGAAGTCTGCCTGAGGGTCTTGGGGTGCGGGGCAGGGGCCGTGCCCAGCTCATGGGGGGGCAGCAGCAAATCGAAGGCGGTCTGTGGATTACCACGCACCCCTGCCGGCCGCCCCGCTCACCTCCTCCTGGCCCAACGGATATCTGCTCCCACTGATGCTGGCCGCACTTCAAAGTTTGTTCGTCTGGGCATTTTCGGGGTTTGGTGGTTATCAGATGCAAATTGTTTTCGGTGACCTCTGTGAGAGGATTTTCAGCAAATACTTCAAAGACGAGGAAGCAGGATGAAATTATGCATGTGGCATTAAACCCTTGGCTGAGTGCAAAGACTTAAATTCCATTTCTAATTGTTTATTTACATCTGTGTTAGGATTTTTTTAGAATGGAAAATGTAAAGATACCCCTCTGCAATATATACATATACAGTGCATATGCAATATATATTATTTTTTAGACAATTTAGTCAGATTTACTGTCCAATTATTGCTACAGCTACTGAAATTAAATGAGAATTAAAAAAACCTTTACAGTGTATGTCCTTCACCCTTCTGTTGGTTTGACTTAATGGTTTAAATTGCATGAAACAGTAGATTGGGAAAAACATCATTAATCATTAAGTTCATTAATAAAATTCAGTTTGAACTTGGGACAGCTAATTCTTTTTTTACATTGCAGATGGTTTCTGACTAAATGACAGCCCTGATTTTTTAAGTTTTAAACTGTGACAAAAACTTAATTTCTGCTCTGTAATATCTGTGGTGGCCAACAGAAAAGAACTATCCTTGATCATTACCAATGTGGGAATTTACGAGGCAAGAAATCACGCTGTTTATGAGGGTACAGAGACCTTGGTATTCCCTTTTTCACAGGACGCATTACTCTTCCGAATTTCCTTGTGGTACTTCTGTCAACCACCTAGAATGTTGGTATAAGCGGAAAGGATCTCATTGAAGGCTGGCATGAGTTGTTGAACAAGTATTATACACAAGGTCCTTAAGACTTGAGGAAATGGTTAATCCTATACCATCCACTGTAAAGTACACCCAGAAGGATGGAGAAATAGGTGTCAGAAGAAACACGAGAAATCTTATAGGTAAATATTATACGAACGATGGAAACACAACCAGAGGTCTCCCTAGCCACAGTTAAACACAGAGGAGGTTCAGTAATGTGACGGTTGTTTTTCTGCTGGGGAGCCTTGAATTTGTGCGCCGTATAATGAAACCATTCAGTTTTCAATGTATAATGGCTGGAAATGTCTAAGATTAATGAATCTTCATCAAAGGTTGTGGGTCTTTCAACGAGGTAATGATGTCAGAATTCCAGACTCTTCTGTACTGTTCTCTCAAGAGATGAATCCCAACCAGAACAGTAACAGCTGTTCATGGGAACCATTGAAACATTTAAAAAGTACCTTGAAGTAGAGGTGTTTGGCAAATCATCATGGATAATGGTGCAACACGGCAGGCTAATAGTGTGTGTGCCCTGTGATAGATTAGCACCCCTTCCTGGGTTGTTCCCTGCCTTGTGCCCATTGCTTCTTGGATAGACTCAAGACCCCCATGACCCTGCATAGGACAAGTAGGTGTGAGATAAGATGAATGAAGCATTAATAGGGGTTACAGGTATTACTTCCCCAAAGTCAATAATTGTGTTGATTATAAAAATTAAATTCATTATTTTTCCACTGGGCTGTTTTAATACAAATTAAAAACAATAAAATTTGAATTGGTATTTAATACCAATTTATTTTAGAGTATTTGAAAAAAAATATATGTAGAGTATAAATGAATTTGACTGATACTGTACTGAGTATTTACTCAATTAAATGTTTGATATTTTTTATTTTTAAAATTTCCTAGTTATTCTCGCAGTACATTCAACATTTATATATTTTTTTCTGATGGGATGCATATTTTAATATGACTTTATTTTGCAAAAGGGTTTTCAGGATTATATATATAATGTATACATTTAGCAATCCTTAGATAATCACAACAAACACCTTGAAATGTAAATCATCACAGCAATTGGCTGATCTCTTGCACTCCTCCATAATTTCCATTCATTATGTGGAGTTCACAAAGGAACAATAGATCTGATTGAAATCTCAAAATGCTCTGAGCTCCATGCTGCAAAGGATGGTGACAGTGATATTAAAATGGTGAGCTTGTTAAGTCTCCCTACTTACCTGTCAAGACCAAAGTATATTTTGTCTTGGCTGCCAAGGCAGACATGGTGAACATTTTAGGTCTGAAATCTTCTATGCACTTGGATCTCTGTAACAGATGTGTTCTGTAACCTTTTTCACCAGCCCTAATTTGCTTAAAACCAGACCATTATGATCAGTAGATAAAACAATACTTTGACCCATCCTTTACTAACAGCTCCAGAAGTACCCCTAAAGAAGATATATAATGAAGTTGTAGCCCTAATGAACTGAGATTTTAGACAGATAAGATGAATCTCAGTCTAAAGCAAAGATATTTGCAATGTGATATTCATAAACAGTTTTTATGGCCAATGATTTCTATAAAGAGAAATATGACTGATAAGATGATCATAGACAGTTGATTCAGCCAATAAGATTTCCCCACACATGCATAATGATTCCTCAGCAAGAAGGTTTTTAATAAGGAGATAACGTCAGTTGATTAGCAAGCAGGTATACAGCTTGAATAAATTTATAAATGCCCTTTTTGATTAACTATAATTCCAGTGCTTCATTCAGTCCATGTCACTGCTTCACGATGTTTCATTTCTCACAGGAAGGGCTGAAATGAAGCTTAAAACTTTTGAAAACAAGATTAATATGCAGAATTGTGGAAGGTCAAACCATTTCTTATAGGCATTTAATAATTGGTTTAATTTGCATAAGAAAATTGGTTCTATGTATCTTCAAACATCAGAGGGCTACCCCTAATTACCTCACAATACTGTTTTGCTCTATATTTACCACTTAATTTGCATATGTTAATTATTGAAATCAACCATTTGTATGGAGAAATGCATTATTATTATTATTATTATTATTATTATTAACATTATTATTATTATTAGCAACTGTGTACTGGATAAGTGGTTGGGGAAGATGGATGGGTGGACTATTATTATTTCATTATTGTTGTTTTTGTTGCTGTTTCATTGATACTAGGTGCGTTATTGTGGGGTACATACTTTCTACCATACATTTATTCCCCGTCACCATATTATAGTGAGGTTTGTCAGTTGAGAATTAAAAATAAAATTGTAGCCCTTATGACATGTGTATAACATAAACAATCATGTGAAAAATAAACTGCAGACAGCGCCAGGGACATGTGGGAGGAAGAGCCCCCACAGAAGGTGGCTGTGGTGTCCGAATGGTGCAGGGCTAGAGGCTTGGGGCTGATTAAAAGCTAGATATAGGGCTGAGAAATGCACACTCCCTATGGTGAGGCTCGTGCTGCATCAGGGTTAATTCCAATGAACATAAGGCACTGGGAGGGCAGCGTGGTGGCTCTGCGGGTAGTGTCGTGGACCCCCACAGCTCAACTGGGGATTGTGGGTCTCATTCATGGCTCCATGTGTATGACTTGTGAAGTGCATGATCACCCTGTGTTTGGGCGGGTTTTCCCTCATAGGCCAAAAAATACAGGATTAGAGGAATTGGTCTTCTGTCAGTCACACTTGGTGTGTATCTGTGTGTGAGTGCGTGCCCCCACACTGGCTTGGCATCTGTGCTTTCTGGGATGGGCTCCAAACACATTGCAAATGGGTAGCAATAAGTGTCTGTGGAAGATGGATGGATAAGCTACCTGATTTGCAATAGGAATTGTGGGGGGAGTGGAATGATTTACACCGGGAATTGTGGGAGAGCTCCTCTGGTAATATGGCAATATGGGGACAAATTCTGTCTCCCTCAGCAATGTGGGCACATTTTCTCTAATTGAAATGGTTGTTCTATTTTGTCAGCGCTTGCAGAAGTTAATAATGTTTTGCCAAAAACTCAGAAATATTTAAGCAATGATTTACATAAATCAAGGCTTTAGAGAATTCGTTTATACATCTTATTCAGTATTTGTTGGGCGATTGACATTTCTGAGCCATTACAAGTTTTAGGTCCCTTAAGATTTTGTGGGAGACAGTAATAGTGTCTGTAATATTTACATCCCATTACCTCACCAACATTTCCTGTCACCACGGTGATGACTTATTCACAGGTAAATAGCACTCCTTGAGCATTTGCCATGAAAACAATCTGTGGAGACTGTTTATTTTCTGTGTGTAAGCTTCGACTTTTCAGGTCCCTGTTAATAAATGTTTGATCTGAGAATTCATATTGTACATAGAAATGCGTATTTTGTGAAATACAGTGGTACTTTGGGACATGAACTTAATACGTTCCAGAAGGCTGGTCGAGTTGTGATTTGGTCGAGGTCTAAGTCGAGTTTCCCCATAAGAAATTATGTACATGAATTAAGTCTGTTCCAGACCTCCAAATGATTGCCTACTTAAACTTATGTACTTATCTAGCTAATGATAAAAAGCATTAACAATCAATATAAAACTAATATACACATGAAAAAGCACACATAGAAAAGCAGTAATCAGTAAATAAATGACAACCCCATACTCCGAAGTGAGAGCAGACACACACACACTTCCTTCAAGTCTGGTTATAATTGCCTTTTTAAGCTCTACAGTTACTTTCACTACTTTCAACTTTGGTTTGCTGCTATCAATGCTCACTTTCTTATTTTCCGGCTAAACTGAAAATAAACAAATCACAGGGTCCTGATGGCATCTTACCTATAGTTTTAAAAGAGATGAGGGATATTATTAGCCAACCTTTAACTCTCATATTCCAGAAATTGTTATCTGCTGTTGTGGTGCCTTCACATTGGAAGCATGCTAATATAACACCCATATTCAAAAAGGGGATAGAAGTAATCCAGCAAGTTATAGGCCAATCGGTTTAACTAGCATTACTGGAAAAGTAATAGAAGCTATAATACAAGTGAAAATGGTAGATTACCTGGATGCAAATAACATTCTGAGGGATAGCCAACGCGGATTTAGGAGAGGTAGATCCTGTTTAACGAATCTACTTGAATTCTTTGAGGAAGCTACAAGTGATCACAAAAGCCTGCGTTCATAGTGGGGTACCGCAAGGTTTAATTTTAGGACCACTATTGTTCATACCAATACATACAGTAAACTGGTTAAATTTGCAGACGACACCAAGGTGGGTGGTGTAGCAGATACTGATCTAGCA
>JABFEA020000039.1:12827696-12846369 GCA_019775915.2 Cyphomyrus plagiostoma | reverse complement strand
TGTGCCAGATGGGCGTGTCTGCGAGAGTAAATATGACATGTGCCAGATGGGCGTGTCTACAGGAGTGAATATGGCATGTGCCAGATGGGCGTGTCTGTAGGAGTGAATATGACATGTGCCAGATGGGCGTGTCTGATGGGGTAAATATGACATGTGCCAGATGGGCGTGTTTGCAGGAGTGAATATGACATGTGCCAGATGGGCGTGTTTGCAGGAGTGAATATGACATGTGCCAGATGGGCGTATTGGCTGGAATATCCAAAGCATATTTTGTTGTCTCTCAACCAGCTCTTCATTTTATCTTAAACGTGAATTTCATGTACTGGAAGAATGGATGTCTCTATGGGGCCCTGGAAATAATGTGTCCTTTTAATTTGTGGTTACAAAGCTTGACAAACATGATCAACTCTTTTAATAGCCTGCATTGATTTTCAGATCTCTACTCCTCCCCGATAAACGGCTTGCTTTCACCTACTGGATGGGAGACGCCTGTAGGGATAAATAAATGTGCCTTTTCCAAATACTCCTGTTAGTCAGACTGATAAAGAACAATTTTATAGACAGATTTTGCAGGCCAAAACTCCAAAGTGTGAGGTTCTGAAAACACGCGAGGCCGACTCCGTCAGAGACAAGGGGACCATCTGTCGTGCCTGTCACACCAACGCCACGGTCCCCGTTTGCTTAGGCTGAACTTCCCATCTCCCTGCCTGTGCCAGAAAACGACACTACGTCATATATCAATTTTAATTCGTTTCTTAGTTTCGCTTGTCTGCAGTTTTTCACACATGGGCTGTTTTACTCGTGTGCGCCATCAGACACACGCTCCCCCCGCTGGGGTCCCTCTACTGCCTGAAGCTGATTCTTAACCATCTGCTGCCTGGAGCCTGGTGAAGTGATGCAGTCAGAGCAGCATCTCTGTGCACGCTTACACTGCATGTTACGGCAACTCTCAGCAGTCCTTGTTTGGGAAACACAGCAGAATTTCTTGCCGATTACAGGCTTCGGTCTCGGCAAGCGGCTACCAGCCATGGCTCTCCTGTTTCGCTTTTATTTTGAAATGAAAATGGCATCGCAATTTGCATTCAATGAATAAACCATCAGGTCTGCAGAATTAACACTTGAATAAAAACTGGAAAGCTTTGTTTAAGAGCTTAACATTTGAATTTGGAGGTCTTCCAGAGATGATCAGATCTCCTGTTTTGCATAGAAAAAGTCAAACCAGAGAACATGGGCTTAGTCTGGTCAGTAGACCATTGGTGGAAATTCTAGAGCTCTTTTATCAAACCTTCTTTGCTTTGATTTCTGCACTTAAGTCTATTTTGGGGGCACTGGGTTTTTATAGAGATGCTTTAATACACTGTATGATTATATATTATTATAAAATCCATCCATCCATCCATCCATCACCATACTCTATAGTCTCAAACTCCTTCCCTGTGTATCATCCACCATGTTATGTCAAATCCCCAGGCTTTAGGAATCCTGAGTGTGAGTCATGTCGGCAGTACAGAACACAGGTGTACTTTCCTCCATTCTACAGGTACCTCTTTCTGATGATCTCCTCATACATCAGAAAGGGCATATTGGCTCCACTGGAGCCTCATACAGACACATGTAAAAGGCAAAAATATATATATTTTAGGGCCCATTTTATAAAAAGCCCTGAGGCATAAGGTCTTGGATAATAGTTAATAATAGTTATTCCTTTAGGCAGTAGGGGATTTTTATTCAAAATGTATAAAAAAAATGGTAGGTAATGGATTTACTAACAAAGAGGGACATTTTTACATCAGGCTTGATGATAGTGGAAGTGAATGATCTTTTTCTGGGGTCTCATAAGCAGACAGCTGCCTTTCAGCTTTTAAGCTTTAAGGATTAGGGTTCAGTAATCGGACCTTCAAGAATACTTCATATCTGACTAGGAAAATCTTTAAGGAAAGACCAAAAACATGTCTATTACAATAAGGCATATCCTCATAGAAACAGAAAATATAATGTCCTGCTAATAAGGTATTTGTTTTAAGAAACGGGGCAAAAACAAAAACAAATTTTTCTGTCAAGGTACAGAGAACGAGGTGAACCAACAACTTGAATCAGAACCAGTTATCATAACTTGTAACCAGGATAAAATAAATTTACCTCAATACAGTTTGATTCAATGGCTGAGATGGATTCTTTCCATAAGTGCCAACTTAAAGTTTCTATGTGTGGGTGTAGCTCACTGAGGTAAAATCGCAACAGTCAAATCAAACCATAGTAAAATGGCAATGCTTGTCTTTAACCTTTCTCATTAAGACATCATTGGCAAAGGCAAATGTTGACCTGAAAGGAAATCCGAGTGCTTTCTATTTTTAACAACCATGTTTGCCACACTGCTGTTCGGTCATCGTCAGAGCTGACAGGAAGCAGGGCAGGTAGCATCGCCAGCGAGCACAGATGTTAGACCAAACAAGAAGCCCCTAGCCCGCGCCAACCTGATCATCGCTCAGAGCAAAAGGGCTTCGTGACAACTAAGTATGTGCTCTGCAGGTTGATGGGATCTCCTCAGCTCTGCCACCTCTGCTTTACCTTCACTTAGGGTTCACCCCCAACCGCCTTCCTACCATTTCATCACTGTTATGTCAAGGCCAGAATCTCGCCTCCGAGGCATTGACAAGTTAAAAATGGTCAGACTGTCAGCAGGCATCGCATTGAGGAAGTACAGTGAGGGCTAGACACGATGCAGCCTGCTTGGCTGAAAACTATTGGCTAGCCCTGGCGCTTCTGCCTAGGCCCCATTTCCAAAGATGGCATCACAGGGAAGAAGCGTCAAGGCATTAGGGCTCAAGGTTAGGCTTTAGGACACTGCCTCCCAGCTGAAGGTCCTTTCAGCATTTGAGAAATTAGATGTATCACCACATCTTAATCATGATAACGGAGATGGCATCCACCCACCAGGAGCTGACCACGGCCATAGTACACAGCTCAGTCATTAAATTACAGCAGCCTTGACTCTGCTCTCTCTGGGACTGTCCCAAGGAGACACTTCAGTAATCGGAGAGGTGCGATCAATGGCTCAAGGACATGGAATTGCATTGCTTCGCTCAGTGTGCTGCAATGAACTCATATGTCCAATAATGATTTTAAGGTTTTTGATATTTAAACATACTACACAGCATTAGATACATTCAGATATTTACTCATCTATGCAATTGTATAGTAGAGGTTTTAGCTAAGGAAACTTTTACAGCAGTTATAAAGCTTGGTGTTTTCACTGGAGCATTTAGGTCACATTGACTATTCCAAATTTTTGCTTACAGATTTTTTTTTTTTACAGATTGCCAGGGACACCGGAGCGAGCAGGAAAAGTCACCCCACAAAGACAGCTGAGGTTGAACCGCACTGGCAGTGGTGGATCTCTCCGGCCACACAGCAACTATATTCCAAGAATCTTTCCGTAGTTATTCTGGTTTTTGTATTTAATAGACTGCCTGGTTATAACACCGATCCAGCTTCCCACCACTTATCCCGGAGCCTACCTGAGGCAGCATAGGGCATAATGCAGGGCTATAACCTGAACAGGATCCCAGCCCATCTCGATTCACATACACACACTACAGGCAATTCAGAGGCAGCACTCTTCCTAAGTGACACATGGAGAACATGCAAATTCCTCACACACAGACATAGGAGGCAGGATTTGAACCCCCATCCATGGAGGTGTGAGACAACAGTTACCCAATGAGCTGCCGTGCAACCTAATGGCTGTGGTACGTGTTGTGTAAACACATATGTGTTGCCTATGATAATTCAAAAGCCTAAAAAACATATATTCACAGTTTAGTTGGTGTGAGTTGCAACCCTTTCAGTGTGAGCAAATCATGTGTTGCACTGGTGTTAAATATATCTCTCAGATAAAGTGAGAAATCTGACAGACAGGCATTGAAATCTTTAATAACTCATTTCATATGTATTAGTGAGCAGTTTGGAGTTTTGGCATAATTCCTTAAAATGTATATGCGTGAAACTTTCAAAGTTAAGATTCAGTGTAAGGTTTGAATTGTATGTCAGTATGTATTTTATTTTTACCGTTACCTTGATGAGAAATTTTACTTGGCCTGCCCCACATTCCCTTCATACAGGAGGCAATGTTGGCTTGTTTATCATTTTGAATCAAATCATTGCTGAAACCATAAATTGAAACAAATTGTCTTGCAGTTCCTATTTGTCTAGTTCAGGTTTATTAGAACTGATACTTTACATTTCTGTACTTGAGGCTGTTTATTAAATAAGTTCATTTCTTTTTACCACTGAGCCAAGCAGCACTGATATGCTTGTGAACCACTGGTTTGACGTCTAATATTAATTCCATTTCATGTACATCACAACGTTACGACATGCCTGACACGCAAGTGTTTAATATAAATATGGATGTAAAACATATAATTAATATTCATATGTGCATGAACATTATATAAATATTCATAGCTATCAGCTTGCCCTGCTTTTCTCAAAGCATTTATATTTAACAACTTCTTGGGTGCTTTCTGTCATTTCTGTGTATTTTCTCTTAGACTCACTCCATGGTCAAGGCTGCAGTGGCTAATAGTGCATTAGCATAATAAGAGTGACAATAACAGGACCACGGTGCCCACGTCACACTTTAGCGCCACTGACATGTGGACAAAGAGAAACACGTGCCCAATAATGACGCAGAAACACTCTTCGGCATGAGAGGAATCAGTGATTGAATGGCTGAATCATATTTTTTCTTTTTAGTACAAAGAGCAAAGCACTCCTATCACCAATGCAAAAGTAAAATTAATTTTGTCAGTTGCAAAATCTAATATCCCATATGTTACACCACCCATGCTACTTCTCTGTTTGTTATATAATCTTTAAATGTAACATGCACTTATATCTTACCTATAAAATAAACACATCGAACTGCCACAAGCCACATTAGCGAATCCCTCAAGCCCAACGTGTCTCTGGCGATTTTCTAGCTTGATATCAATGCCAGGCCATCAAGTGTAATGATTGTCGGCATGGTTAAACTGACTTCTGTGCTTGTAGGCGCTGTTAGCAGGCGCCTAACTGGAGGTCTCCCTGTAATTACTCCCTCTCTCACTTTGCAGGTGGGGCTGGTAGGTTAGGCAGGGTTTGGTTTAGCAAGTAGGCAGGGTGAGAGGGTTAGGTTTAGGGCTGTGATAAAATCTAACCTTTTTTGGGCTTTAATCTTGAACAAGAACCCACTTCAGAATATAAAGTGGAAGCTGTGAATCCTTCCAGTACAAGATTATGTGACAGTAAATAATTCCTGTTTTCAGTTAAATCAAAGCCAACCACATGTGGTAGCATTCAAAAGGAAGGACTCCACCTGGACATGGCAAATTTGACTATCCAAATCACCACGAAGAACAATGCACCTTAGCAATGTTTTTTACCTTCTTCTGTTTCCCTCCATCATAAGCTCTGTTCTGCTGGTGATTCACACGGGCACGGCTGTCAGTCACCCAGCTGTCAAACCAGATGTCGCCGTCTCAAACCTCCTTAACGTGTGCAAATCAAAACTTTTACTCGTCTGCCCTTTAACATGTGGAAACCTTTGTCACGACCACTCGCAAAACTAAAGTACCAATTAGTCTGTGAGAGAGAACTCCCACCATAACTTGGCTTAAAAGACCTGTCTGTTTTTTTGACATTTATGTGACAGAGCCAGAAGCATTCTGACAGCTATAGACCCTGCGAGAACAGAGGTTTTTTTTTTTTTTTAGCATAAAAGTGCCTCCTGACTTACTGAATTATCGCTTCCTATTGCTCTAAACGATCCATTGTTGAGTCTGAAGTGGTTTACCTGTGGTTTGTGTGGTATTTGCCAGATACGTCTTATCTAATTCCTGTAAATGTGGTGTAAATGCTTATTTTCCATTTTAAAATCTCTTTTATTTATCCAGGCTGCTGTGAAGCAGAGCAGTGTTTCTTCATTTGGGGCACACAGGGCACATCATTGTACTTCTGCCCTGAAAGTCCAGCATCTTGTTTACATTCCAGGATCTTCAGTACATCTCAGAAATGCTTGAGGGACGCAAAAAACAGCCACTCCACGCCAGCCCTCCCTGACCTGGCTCTTCTGCAGGTGCTTTTCGTTCTGATAGCATCCTTGCAGGAATTCAGTGGGGTTTCTGGAGACTGCCATACATGTGTCTTTATACCATTTTCAATGACATGATACTGAAAAGTTATTCTCCTTTGAAATAACAAATTACTGGGCCGAATGACTGCACGATCATGCAGTCTTTTCCATTTTAACTTTTCCATTTCCACTCGGTTCTTTGTTTTGCTGATATCATTTCACTGGCTGATCAAAGTTTAATTTAGCCTCTGGTATTACTTCAGATGCTATTGATCAAAAATCCCTTATGAATTTTAATCATTAATAAAATGCAACATTACATGACCAAATTAGGTCTGAAGTATGCTTCTTAGCAGTTAACTAATGCAATGAAGTTCTCCCTAAAAAAAAGTTACAAAGTAACTGAAAACATTAATTTTAAAATCAACAGTTACATAGGCTTCACTTTAACTCCAGAACAAAATAAATTGCTCAACACACATAAGAAATTGTCCAGTGTATAATATTGACTGAGTATCTTAGTTTATTCTTTTGTTCCCCCTCATTTAAAATATTAATAACTGTTGGTTTAATGAGTTCCTTATTGCCACAATCTCAGAAAAAGAAGATGGGAGGATACTGTTGCAGTTTTCAAATGCACCGGTGTATATTCATCAGTCAGTGACGTCAGAGGCAGTACATGGCAGAATGCGGCTGATGGCCCGATAGCGGCTGAATTCTGAACATGACAATCCCGTTTCATCCTGCTTCCCACACAAGCCTGAAGCAAACGGGACAGGACTGGATTAATGCAGGGTGACCCATCAGCTTGCTAAAGCTGCCTGTGGATGACAGCCTTCCGTGGGTGCAGGATTCAGACGCAGTCTTCACGGAATAGAGGTGTCCTGGAGTTGCCTGTGTGATAAGCAATCCTCCCGCAGCTTAGTCTCTTGGAAGTTTACAGCTCAGGATTATGGGAAACTGCAGGTTTACATTGTCTTTGTGCTGACTGTTGTTCAGTTTTATATATACAGTATATACACACAGTGTATCCCTTACAGACATATACTGTATATATATGTGTGTGTGTGTTTTGAGGCTATTTGCTGGGCATTGTGCGATAATAAATAGGCATCAGTATTTATCCCAGAAGGCCCTGTTGCAGCAGGAACTATGTCAGGCGTCTCAGCGTCCCCTCTCTTACTTACAGTACACCAACAAAAACGTACTTCACCCCAGGGATCTCCCTGTGCCCCTAACGAGTCCCTGGTCCTGTGCAGGTGCTCGTTAATCAGCAGTAGCACACAGGGGTGGGAAGGGGCAGCTCGGCACTATCACTGTACCCCAGGATGGGCTATCTGGTGGCATGCTGTAATTAATCTCGTGGGAACTGCTGTTGGATCTTCCGTGCCTAGGCTGGTTGTCCTCCACCCCCAGCAGACCTGGGCTCTGGTGCTCTGTCGGGAAAGCAGATAATATCTAAATTATAAACGAGAGTCTCGATGTTATATATCAAGTTTAGGCAGTTCTCTCAAAAAAGTTAAATGTGGAATCATGGGATTATCGTTTGTTTCTTGCAACGGATGGAGAAACGTGTTTTAATTTACACAGAGGAGTGGGATGACTTGGCCAAGGAAAGTTTAAAAGTCAACATAACAGGTTGTGTGGCTGAGATCATGCCTGGTACCCCAACAGAATTTTATCATTCAAGCGCATTATCTAACAAAAGCACCTTACTGTCCTCATTCTCTGTGCTGTGGGAACCAGTATCCCAGAGGGGAATGTACAAAGGAGTAGTGATTATTGTGGGGTTAAAGCATTTCAGGGTTACGATCACCATGACACAGATTTGAATAAGGCAGCAGCCAGAGCCATCAGACATGCGACGTGAGGTTTGTCTGCTAACGTGCATAATGAACCAGATCAAATGGCTTGACAGGTGTGGAAGCCATTAGCCTGGCCACTACTGAGCAGGTAAAAGGTTTCACGTCCAACACCTTTGCACAAATGGGATGATTGATTACAGGTTTCCAGATCTTTCCCGCTTCTCCCAGATCGCTTCTCTCAGTCGTGAGCCGTTTGCTCTTGTAGCGAAGCAACCACTGAAAGGGCTGAATTAGCTTCCATTAGGGGAAGGCCTCAGTGCCAGTGCCTGTTGTGTTCAGCCATAACAGCAGGCGTCAGCTGCTATTTCGCACAGCCGCTGGACTTGTTTCCGCAATGGCTCGCCAGATGGCTTCCGGAGCTTAGACAAATAAAACGTTTGTCTTGTTTTGATGCATTATGAGGTTAATTGAATTTGTCAAATTCTGAAGTGGGGCACCTGCAGAGGAAAAGACAGATCGGTCCTAATTAATTAGGACTTTGGAAGCTGACAGCGTCACAGTGTCCTTCAAACTGAGATGACATGAAGCAGGAGTGATGTAGCTAAAGAAACATTTTGCACCCTGAAATCCTTTTTTCATTCTTTGCCGTTGATTATTATATCCATATATACAGTCTCTAATCACTTTCTGTTCTAAAGACCTATACAATTAAAATTCACTAACTCACATGCATCCCTCAGTCCAGGGGTTCCCAACGTCGCAGAACACTGGGAGTTTGGAGGGGGGATCAGTTCATTTCCAAAAATAAACGGTAAGATTCCAAGCCATACCCTTTTCTATGACCCCTGACTTTTGCTCATTCTGATCACCTCTGAAGAAAAATGGAAACTAATTTTTTTTTTTATTTAAATTTGAAGTTAAAATTTTTAAAATCTAGCTGGCCGATTGATCCGAGCTCCTCTATGTATGCCGGATCATGATTGTCAAATAAAAAAATAAACAACAAGACCAGTGTAGGTAAACACTCATAAATGCTCAAACATAAACAGGCTTATTTTTCCACTTCATTTACTTTTACTTTTGGAAGGTGATGTAAATAAAGTTCAAATAGGATCTGTTTAAGTGAGCTTAAGGTCAAGGGTTTGACCAATACACACAGGTCACCTGGGGAAAACCAGCAGCTGCCTGCTTGCGGTCTCTCCATAACTCTGTCAGGACCTCAGAATTACATGGTCGGTTAAATAGCACTCCTATACCTCCTTCTCTGTCCTGAAGAGGGTCTTAAAACTCTCAACAGTCCATGCCAGGGCAGTCTGTAGCATAGCAGAGAGGGATGTGAATGTAAGTCCTTCTAGATTGGTTCTTGTCCTGGTGTTGAGTATTTAAAGTTCCAGCTCTATAAAGAGAGAGCTGTAAGTCACTTTAAATAATACTATCAGTTGTGAAACACAGTAAAAATAGCAGTTGTAAGAAGCCAGTCGTGATATTTCTCTGTACTATACTACTTTATTTCTTTTTTAACAATCTCTGTTGTAAGAGTTACCCAGCAAAAAATCTGCTTGATTAATGGAGGAGCAGTTCTGAAGTTTATAAATATATGCCTCTAATGGACTGCATAGGGGGGTGAATCATGCACACAATCACCAATGCATCGTTTACACACAGAGTGCACTTTGAATAGTTACCATTTACCATTCTGAGAGCACTATAGAACTGTGGGATGGTATGAGAGCCTCATTATCTGAAAGGTGGTGGGGGTCCGTGTCATTGGCTGATCAATGAAACCCGTCAGCCCCTGAGTGGCCCTCGTCTCTGACCCCTAGACCAAGGTGTCAACACCCCCAGAAACCGAGCCCAGGGCTGCTGTCACAGAATCATCATTGGCTTGATCCTTAAAAAACAAAATGTACCCCAGTCAACAGTCTTTGCAAAAAAGCTACATACAAAGCAGCCAATTACTGTTTTTTTAAGAAGATAAATAGTTTCGGGGGTTTCATTAAATGTGACAGTATGTAATACTGTCTCTCAACAAATTCGCAACTTATCCCATAAAAAATCTGAATAATTTATACATGAATGCTGTCAGCATCAACAAACCTCAAAAAAAACTCAAGCTGAGTAATTATTTAAAATACCTGCTGCCCTAATTAGGCAGCAGCTAAATTTGTACAGAAAGACACTCTTTCAACTTATATTGGTTTCTTTTCCTGAAAAAATATATACAAATCTCTAACCTGTGACTGCTACACATGTTTATCTTGCTAAGCATTTAAACAATGAAGGACGTGGTAATCTCTGTTACAAAATAGGTCAGAATAAATGTAAATCAGAAGAACGGATGATGAAATGAAGTGAAATCCAGCACCAGGAGGATATGAATCATAATTCTCTGTAACATGTATCCAGATTTCATGCATCATTATTAAAGCCGTGAGGTGTGACTGAAAGCTCAATGGCTGAAAGCTCAATGAGTACAGAATCAGACGCCGGAATGATAGCAATAGGTTTAGCAGTGCAGTTAGCAGCATTCAGATAGTTACAATTTGAGGTGACTGGTCTCATGTCCCTACATGACTTTCTGAAGCTTGGAGCAGATCTAACATAACAGTTATGGCAAGTTCCTGATCTTTGGTAGTTTGTCATCAAGGCTAAGACTAATCTGCCACTGCCAGTGCTATCCCTCTATCATCAGATCTTCAATCTCGTCACTGAGTGCAGTTTGTTACTATCAGTCTGTCATCGGGACTAAGGAAAGCTCATCACTATCAATTTGTCATCAGGACTAAGGATAGCTCTTTACTATCAGTTTGTCATCAGGAATAAGGATACCTCTTCACCCTCTGTCTGTCACTAGGGCTAGGCATTGCTTTTCATTATCATTCTTTCATCAGGACTAGGGATGGTCCTTCACCATCAGTCTGTCATCAGGACTAAGACTAACTCTTCACTATCAATTTGTCATCAGGACTAAGACTAACTCTTCACTATCAATTTGTCATCAGGACTAAGGATAGCTCTTGACCATCAGTCTGTCATCAGGAATAACATACCTCATCACCATCAGTCTGTCATCCGGACTCAGGATAGCTCTTCAATATCAGTCTGTCATCAGGACTTAGGGTAGTTCTTTACCATCAGTCTGTCATCAGGACTATGGCTGACTCTTAACCAACAGTCTTTCACCAGGATTATGGCTAACTGTTCACTATCCGTCTGTCATCATGATAAAGGATAGCTCTTCACCATCAGTCCGTCATCAGGACTAAGGATAGCTCTTCACTACCAGTCTGTCATCAGGAATAACAATACCTCATCACCATCAGTCTGTCATCAGGACTAAGGCTAACTCTTCACTCTCAGTTTATCATCAGAACTATGACTGACTCTTCAATATCATTTTGTAATCGGGACTAAAGATAGTTCTTTAATATCAGTTTGTCATCAGGACTAAGGATGACTCTTCGCCAACAGTATCTCACCAGGACTATGGCTAACTGTTCACTATCAGTCTGTCATCATGATTAAGGATAGCTCTTCAGTATCACTTTGTCATCAGGACTAAGACAACTTTTCACTACCAGTTTGTCTTCAGGACTAAGGATAGCTCTTGACTTGTCTGTTGTCATGAATAAGGCTTGGTCCTCAATGACAGTTTTTCATCAGGACTAAAGCTTAGCCCTCACTGTTATTCTGTCATCAGGGCTAAGGCTAGCTCCTCAGCACTAACAGTCTGTTGTCTGGACTAAGGCTAGCTCCTCACTGCCATCAGTCTGTTGTTGGCATTAAGTCCAGATTCTCACGGCTGTCAGTCTGTGGTCAGCATTGAGGTTAGCTGTTGACTCTTGGCAAGCTGCCATAAAGGCTAATGCTAGATCCTTATTGCTGCCAGTCAATCATCAGGACTAAGGCTAGCTCCTCTTCACCATCATCAGAGTTAACACTAACTCAACGTTCTTTAAGTTGAGTTCCATGTTTGCAAGATGAGAATTCTGAGTGTAATTTGGGGGTTCGGCCATGGCAATAGCACATCCCCATGGAGGGAGAAAGCAGAGCAGCACAGGCTTTAATTTCCCAGGAGACCTCTGAGCTTAATGCTGCCTCCACCAATCTTGCTTGACTCCTTCGCCCACTGACAAGCCCAGTAGCACAAGCTCAGTCAGGCTAAGCTGGTGAGGTAGAAGAACTGCACAAACAAAAAATGAGGCACACATAAAACATGCCCCGCTGCTAATGCTGCTGTCCACCCTGAAATTATCCATCCATTCATCTCCCATAACCACTTATCCAGTACTGGGTCATGGTGAGCCTGGATCCTGTCCCAGGAAGCACAGAGCATGAGAGGCCCCAGACGGGATGCCAGTCCATCTCTGGGCACAGACTCGTACACATTATGGGCAATTTAGAGACACCAATTTGCTTAACCACATGTTTTGGACTGTGGAAGGAAACCCACACAAACATGGAGAGAACATGTTAACGTCACACAGCCCCAGAGCCCAAGTGAGGGGATCAAACCACCATCAGGCATACGTGAGGGTACAGTGCTGCCCACTGAGCCACCATGCTGCCCATAGCCAGGAATTAGCAAGGCAAATTTTGTATTGCTGTTATTGTTCAACGCCCAGCGTCATTAGTTTTCATATGGTATTTTATTTATATTTCATGTGTTACTGCTCCATCTCAATGCCCTCGTCAATTAACGCCCTATGCAGTGACGTGAATCGATGTACATTAAAGCAAGGCCTGCGGTAACACCCAGCCAAGGGACTGAGGAGCCCACAAATTAACAAAAGCCCGAGGCACGCTCCGAGACAATATTCTAGTATTAATTAAACATGGCAGCATCCGTTTGTGTTGCATCGTATGATATACATTATTTTGCTTCTGTTGGTAATATTTGCCATTTATCATGTGTACGCGATACAGATTTTGTTGCTCCTTCATTCGTGGCAAATGATAATGATTCCCAGGATGTTCTAATGCAGTCAGATACAGGGAGCGTATTCGCTAATGAAGCGGAGGTGAGGACCCTCAAAACCGCATCCAGTCAGCTTCACAGCTTTCTGAAGCTGACCCAGGCCACCTCAGTTCTCAAGGGGCGCAGTCTTATGAAGATGTTTTACAGCCGACTCTCCAGCTGAAGTCAATATCCAAATAATTAGTTAAATTGATTAAGACTAGAGCAAGAAACACACTAACATCCAATGCTGGCAACCCTCCATAAACCATTTTCCTATATCAGTTTCTTATTTTGAGCAAAGTTATACTCATTCCTAGGGAATAAAATCATGTGCCAGGCACCCTGGGTATACGTCTAAAAACTTCAAAGAATAAAATATGTATTGGGGTGATGTGGAGACTCAGACAGTGGCAGTGTGATTGTTGGTTTGATTCCCAGTTTGGCTTGGTGAATGTAAGGATTTTGGAACTATTCCCTCTGTTTACATGAGCTTCCTACTGCTTCCCTTTGAAATCCAAATGTGGTTATTAAGGTGAACTGATGTCTCTGAATGTATCTGTGTGGGCCTAGTTATGGACTGGCTCCTGCCGAACAACAGCAGGAGTGTGTTCTCTCACTCTGTGCTTCTCGGAAAGGGATCGCCACCCAGCACTAAATTAATACTTCTGGGGAAAGTATAATGTAAAGATTTATCATTAATTAGCTGTTTGTTTTTGCAAAATTCCTGAGCTGGGAAAATGCTGATAATTATTATGCATCTGGAGTCATTTGTAAGTGAATAGCAATGAATAGCTAATAGTCTCTGATGTTTAAGCACAGATATTATTAGCCCTTTATGCCTTACAGCTGATGTGCATCACATGACTATGTGATTCCCGGTTTCCATTCCAGCCCATTTCTCTGGCTTAATTTTCTCAATTACTGCTTAAGTTTCTGTACTCTGCATACCTACATTTTTTCCTAAGAAAAGCACTTTATCATTTAAAAAGGTAAAACGTCAAAATTAAGACTGTAATTGAGAGAAAAGGCTGAAGTTCACCCTTGCGTTCACTTTACCCCGGAGCTGTTGAGTTTGAGACTCTCGGTCACATGTTAATTGGACCTTTGTTAAAGCTTGACAGCCATTTTCTTTTCTTTTGATTAAGTTTTAAAATGCCGCAATTAGTCTGTTCTGTTGGTTTATTAGGGTCATGGTTGAAATGCGGCCAAATCAGATTTATTGGAATTTAATGTCACTTTATGGGAATTTGAGATATTCTTTGCGATTTGCCTCCCTTGGTTCACTGGTCTGGGCTGTTTAGAGGTGGTCTGCTGTAATCTCTGTCATGCTTTATATATTTTAATGTGTCCGTTCGTTGCATTAATTTATGGAGCGCAGACGAAGGAGTTATACTTTCATTTACTTTTCAAATTCCTCTTTATTATACCGATCACTGTTCAATCTAACTTGATTTTTTTCTTGTTTTGATATGATGATGATTAGCCCGTTTAATGAGAAGATGAAGGAAAAGTAGTGACAGTGAACCACCAACATGGAGCAGCACCTCCTGGTGGCTGGAACTTAACCAGCACCTATATAATCAGCATTAACGGATTCATAGGTTATCAGAGCACGGTTTTTTAGCTTCCAATCTGCAAGGGTCATCTGGCATGAAAACGTATTAGTCATGTGTCCTAAACTATTGGGTGAATTCATTCTTTTGTCAACATGATAAATATTTAATTCTTTATGGCTCTCATTTTTATTCTTCACTTCTATCATTCCTCACTGACCACCTTCTGAAGGTCAGAAACACCACAGTGTCTACGCAGCTTGACATAGCTGAACCACTGCTCCATCAGGTTCCATCAACATGGGTTCTAAGATGGACAAGCCCAAGTTATCTAGGTTCAAACCAATAGTAATAAAATTATTAAATCATGTAACAACTTCTCTCGAGCTGTGTTTGAGTTTTAGGAGTCAGGCAGGAGTTTTATTTCATACTGTATGTAGAATTCCTTGTTCGCCTACCTTGTGAAAAAGTTTGTGTCAGTTCTCTCACGCTATAATCTCTTCTGAAAACTATCTGGCCTTCCCAAATGGTAACTTTTCAACATGTTATATCACTTGAATCCAGGATGTATTACTTAAGGCTGTATATAACACTTCCTGCTAAGAGAACATCCCTTCCAGTGAGTGCAAGTCTGGAGCAGTTTCCTTGTCGTCTCTGAGATGTGGACATTTCTATAAGGTAGCCTTGTCGCCATGATTACAGAGAGGGTGGTTTTGTTCCTTGTGAGGACTGAGGCTTTCGACGCGCCCAACCGAGGTTCCATCCTTGCCTGCGTCCCTGAGAACCTTGTCTTCCCAGTCCCACAACCCCACATGCAGCTGGTCCCGTGCTGCTCTTTCTAACCCTACGCAGCTGGGGAGCACATCTCTCTATGCACCTGGCACGTGGTTCAGAGCCCACTACACTAGATGGATGGATTGTTTTTGCACTGCTTGTTTCATTCTTAAGAGCTTTAAAAGCTAATTGCCAGCTTTATTAATAAATAGGAGTGCACCATTTCTGAGTGCGGCCGTTCGTATTGCATCCATCTGCAGTGCCGACATTCAGTGTCTCAGTGGCAAATAAAATATACAAACGAATACCTTATTGCAGAATCCCTGCCTCCAGTACAGGAGTACAACAGTCCACATATCACACATACTCTCTGTCAATATGTAGCGCACGTATAGCAGAGCACCCCCGTGCTTCATATATAATGCAGTCTCCCTCCACATTTGCAGTAGCAGCACTGCTTGACATGGCCTGTTCTTGTCAATATGACGGCTGGCCCCTCGAAGCCGGTTCCACCTTAAGCCCCTGCCTGTCAGCAACTGCTCCAGTCCTCCCCCATCCCACCACCCACATTTAATACAAGTTGCTGTACTTCAGAAAACAGTGTTCATGCCCACTAACAGAAACAGCAGCATCTTCAAGCAACCAAAAGAAGTCAGAAAGCTCCGCAAACTTAAGCCTACCTGTGTAGCTGGTCTGTATGGGATTTTTTTTTAAGAGCAATCCAAATATAATACCCTGAAAGACAGATTGTCCATTGATTATGTTTTATATGCCATTAGGTCTGCAAAGTCTAAATATAACCATATGTCATCTAGAATTCTTAATTAAATGCCACATTTTAACTGTATAACCACTGAAGTCTTTGTAGCAGCATGATTGTTTTTAAACACACTGTGATCTTAACATATCTTGCAGAAAGAAGATGGAAATGGAAAAAAAATCATCACAAATCAACAAAAATGAAATATCCTGACATATTGCCATTAAAACAGTTTACTATTAATTTAATAACATGGGGCCGGTTTCTGGTTTAAACAAACTTAGAAATCGATTGAGCAAAAATGTGCAAATAACGATGCAAATGAAATAATACTAAATTTCCTGCTGGCTCCTGGGGCTTTACATTGCTCCATCTTTTCAAATGATCAGTATTGTGTTCAGGCAAGAGATCAGGTGGTTGGACACAATCATCAGTCCCAATCAAATTAAGATGGAATGGTGTCATTGTCAGAGGAGCACTTGGGGGGCCGGGGGGCAGTTCTGTGACAATAATTATTTCTGTCTTACCAATCTCTCTCCTCTTTGATGTCATGCCTATTACTCGCCCTTTAATGAATGTTTCATTCCTTCCATACGTTCACTGTTTATTTCTGAGGAATCAATACAGAGAAAGCAAAGGGTCTTCTGGCAGCTCGTCACCAGGCACTTCATCACGTCTCTCTACTTTCGTCAGACTATCGACGTCTACTTCCACCTGCAGCCACAGCAAAGTGAGATCTATCACAACTGGCACCCCAGCTCATCCCAGCACCGTCCTTTCGGATGGTGCGGGGAACTTAGATGCTGTTCTTTTGGGAAGGAAATTTGCATCAGGGTCAAATGCCTTCTGAGCATGTATCCTCGGTTCTGTCAAAATCAGTTGTGAAATCTCTCAGAGGAGAATCAAGCAAGTCGTCCTCGGTCATGGATGCGCAAGCTGTTGCTGGAGAGGGTGGTTTTCACTGTTGCTAAGTGAGGTTAGCGGTCACGGTTGTCAGGGAACGACGGGGTGCGTGCCGTCTCTCTCCTTCCGCCTGAGCCTCGATGGAGGCGCAGAAGGGTGCACATTACATGGCCCAGATTGCTTATCTACCAGCTGGGGATACCGACCCGCTTTCTGTCAGCTTACACCACCTGTGTCAAAGCTCTACCCAATAGAACTGGGAGCAGTAGCACTTTGAATAAAGACATGTGCATAAGACTTTTGTAATGCCGCTGTAAGCTATAGTATGTCTCTCTGAATGTTTACATCTAACTTACAAAGGGCCTGGCGCAGAGGACTTTTTTGGAGTCTGCAGGAATTGACATATGCTATTGATGCATTTTACACTCTCATGATACATTTCAGATACTTATGAAGGTGTGATCCCTGATTGATGAAGGCGTTAGAGGTTGCTGTGTATCTAATGGTTTAATATTAGAACCTGATCTACCAAGAATAATGTGAAGGTGGAAGAATATTTGAGGTATGAGTCAGGTGGCCATTCCAGGGTGCTTTGTTTACTTGGTCTTTGGTGTATCTTGTGTCCCTCTGTGCCAGAAATGTTATCCTGCAGACCTCACCCCCTCCCAAACATTTATGCAGACACTGAAAGGGGGCTTATGTAAATAACCCTCCTCTGAACTCCCCGGCTCAAGTGCTTCTATGTTTTTAAATATGCATTTCAAAAAATAAAGTTGCTTATAAAGAACTCATATGTAGGAGACAAATGACAGTTTGAGAAGCTGGTGGCCAGCCGACCGTGGCCCAAAGAGGCTTTTCCATTTCTTTAACATCAAATGAGTATTTTTGCCTCCCATGTGGAGGACATGTATTGAACTTAAATTCCATTATTACTCACTCAAAACAAAATACATCTGCTTCCCTTTCATTTATGAGGAACGTGGCTCCAAATTTGACTTTGTGTACAAAAAGGGAATGTGAACTTGTGAAGGCCCCTGCCGTCCCAGTAATTGGACGGCCAAGGAGTGTCCACTATTTACCAGGGGAGTGATCCGCGTTTCATTAGGCTGCTGCTAAAGAAGACCGATGCCACGCCATCAAAGAAGCTGCCAGAACATACGACGGGGGAGCTGAGGACCCGCGTTCCTGAGAAGATGAAAGAGGAGGGTTTGCGGCGAGCCTTTAGAGACTACCTTCAGTGCTCCCGTCCTGTCCTGTCAATTATTAAGGAACACGCTGCAGCTCTGTGCCAACACCAGGAAAAAGCTTGTGTTGTGTCCAGCAGGATTCCTTACAAAATGGCCTGAACGCTGTGAAACACTGCATGTTTATATATTTAGTTTTCAAATTTATTGTTAATATTCAGCTGCACAGTTGTCAGCGAATACCACTGCTGCCTCACACCTGCAGTGTTGAGGGTTTTAATCTGGCCTCCCCTGTGTGTGTGTGCAGTTTGCATGTCCTTCCTGTGCTGTGTGGATCACCCTATACTCTGGTTTTCTCTCAAGGTCCCAGATTACATTTTTTGTCAATTAGCTTGGTGAACTCTGCCATGTGCCCTGTGATGGACCAGCATCCTATCCAGGGTGTCCCCCGCCGTGTGCCCAGAGATGGACCAGCATCCTATCCAGGGTGTCCCCCGCCGTGTGCCCAGAGATGGACCAGCATCTTATCCAGGGTGTCCCCCGCCATGTGCCCTGTGATGGACCAGCATCCTATCCAGGGTGTCCCCCGCCGTGTGCCCAGAGATGGACCAGCATCCTA
>JABFEA020000039.1:12799538-12827297 GCA_019775915.2 Cyphomyrus plagiostoma | reverse complement strand
TGGACCAGCATCCTATCCAGGGTGTCCCCCGCCATGTGCCCAGAGATGGACCAGCATCCTATCCAGGGTGTCCCCTGTCGTGTGCCCAGAGATGGACCAGCATCCTATCCAGGGTGTCCCCTGTCGTGTGCCCAGAGATGGACCAGCATCTTATCCAGGGTGTCCCCTGTCGTGTGCCCAGAATTGGACCAGCATCTTATCCAGGGTGTCCCCCGCCATGTGCCCAGAGATGGACCAGCATCCTATCCAGGGTGTCCCCCGCCATGTGCCCAGAGATGGACCAGCATCCTATCCAGGGTGTCCCCTGCCGTGTGTCCTGTGTTTCCTGGGATAGACTCCAAGTTCACCACAGTCCCCAACTGATAAGCAGTTGAAGATAGATGGTGGGTTTTTAATACTAATTGCCACCACTGGAGCCATTGAAAGTGAACTGTGAGTAAAAGCTGAGAGATTTACAATGATGTCAAGAAGAAAGTACCCTTCTTCAATTCACCATTCAATTCTACATATCAGGGCATAAATAACAATCGTCTGACTCTCACCACTTCTAAAATAAGATAAATCGAGACTCAGATAACAGACAACATGTAACAGATTTCACTATGTCATTATTTATTCAACAAAAAGTAAGCCAAAATACAAAAGCCCTGTGGGAAGGGTTATTAAGCTATTTTCATACACTTTGAAATCCATCATTCTACAGTGAGAAGAGTTATTTACAAATGGGGAACATTCTAGACAGTAGCTTGTCTTCCCAGAAAGGTTTGTCCAAGCAAATTGGGCCCTGGGTCAGACTGTGCAATGCTTAGGGAAATGGCAGAGGACCCAGGAGCTACATCTAGGGATCTACAGGCCTCGTTAACATGTTCCTAACAAGTTAATGGCTCTAGATAAGAAAAAGACAGAGCGAGTGGTGCTAATGATTAGGCAGAAAATATGCTGGTTTCTATGGGACAGAGAAGAGCGAAGCACTGAGTGAAAGCGGGAGCCCAGTGAAGCAGGGTGTGCAAAGGTGCAACCCTGAAGCAGGGTGCGCGAGGGTGCAGCGCTGAAGCAGATCAGAGCAACGGCACGCCTGATGCCGACAGCTGGTGGCCATTAGAGGGACACCGACTGCTCTGCTGCTGTATTTCTCCAACACACAAAGAACACACATCTAGCACAGGATCGCATCTGCCACTGCCCCCCCCCCCCGCCATCAGGGCCCAGGTGGATCCACATGTTGCATTTACATCTGAATCCAGCTCTCTGCATCATGTGAAATACGTGCACGTTTACCAGATTATGTCGGTACGATGAAAAGTGTCCCGAACAACAACGAACGTGGAGGGTTTTTTTCCGTCCTTTTTTTTGGGTTCATGAAACCCCGGAAAGGATCCTGTTGGATGTAATTAGGCTGCTAAACAGAGGGATCTGCAACAGCATGTTTATGAATCTCGCATAATAATATAATAACCCTCCTCGTCCTGAAACATGTTTTGACAGACAGGGCGAGCTGAAGATGCATAATTTCCCAGTGTGGAACATCTGACAGCTGTTCACCAGCGTGCCGAGGACACACTTAGCCAGGTAATTTAGCCGCGCGCCGCCTCTTCGGGCAGGAGGAAGTTCTCTGCAAGCTGATGCCGCACGGCTGGCAGCGATGTCACTGGCTTTGACGTATTAAAGGAGTCAAAGCACCTCTGCCATGCTTGGCTCCACGACTCGCCCCACCACCCGCCCTTTCGGGGAGGCGGGGGGGGGGGGGGGGTCATCCAGGATGCCTGTCCCACTGCATTGATGTTTATTTACTGCTGGCTCTACTAGACAGCATAGCCTTCCAGAAAAAAAATGATGGATTAATGAATGGCTGGTGCCGAATTAAAAGCTTGGTAACAGCAAGAAAAAAAGCATAGATATTCAGAATAAACATTTGTATGTGGTTATTTTTACTTTAATACTGGCCTGTGTACATTTATTTTATAGCTGATACTATAAAGTGCCCTGGTTTGTATTTTTATGTATTAATATGTTGCATTCAAGCACACACACATACACGTACACACACACCATATCACAAGGCTTTCCATGCTGTATTTCAGAACATGAACTATTTATTATGTACTTAAAAGCATATTATTATTCATATTCTTGGAGCATTCAAATTGGTAATAATTTAACAATGGCTACAGCCCACCTGTCAGGTTCGTTCTTCAGAATACTAAGAGGTTTTGTTATGTATTTTTTTTCTGCAGTTAAACATAGAAATCTAGTAAGAAAAAAAAGTGCATTTTGAATTGCATGTAGTCCCAGTTCAATATGCTGCTACAAAACATCGATCTGTGGGGTATGAAACAGGTGGTGAGGAGTTGAGTGTATGTGTTTCTGGGGACCTCCTCAAAGCTGTTTTTTTTCCCCAATCAAGCTCTTAATTAATTCAGGCTGATTGTCACACCTGTCAACAGGTACAGGCAGCTGGCCCTTTAAGACAAGTGTCAAGGGTGTGATGAATCAGTCAAAAGAAAAAAAAATCAATGCGAAACAGCAGGATGGGAATGAAAACGTATGAAAGGGCAATATTTAGTTCAGTGGGTAGCGTACATTCAGTGTACACCGGTTCAGTGGGTTGCACTGTTGCCTCTAGCTTTGGAGGGAATCGAATCTCTGTTTGTGGGGAGTTTGCATGTTCTCCTCATGCTGTGCAGGCTTCCTTGTTGTACTTTCTCAAGCAGTCCAAAAATGCATAGTTAGGTGAAGTAGCATCTATGAATTCGGCAGTGTGTGTGCACATGTTTGTGCTCTAGGGTGGACTGGGAAGCCCTCTGTGGCGCTCCCCTGCCTGTGCTGCCTTGGATTGGCTCTGGTGACCCTATACTGGATAAGCGGGCAAAGGAGATGGATAGATGCATGGTTGGCAATTATCTAACAGTAATGAGAAAGAGTGATGCTACAAATGCTTGCCTAAGTTTCTCCCAAATATAAAAAGAAATTACAATCCATCAACTGCCCAGTAAAGTAAACAGAGAGGCATGTTCATCATTGCTAATGGCCTCATCGGGTGTTACTGCAGGGTGCCGACCTTTGAACGTCTAGAGCAGAAGAGGCCTTAGCACCTGCAGCAGTGTCATTCTGGAGGACATGACAAGACTGGCTGGACACAGTATTGTTTAACCTGTCCCTTGGGCATCAAATGTCCTCTTCCACCTCAGATAAAAAAGCCTTTCTCTCTTTAATTGCTTTTTAATACTTGAGTTTAAGCTACTTCGCCAAAGTTACCAGTCCTGTTACCAGGCACCTTGCATTTTTATACTCTACTGAAGGCTAAAGCTAGCAGCTACCCTGCTATAATGAAGGCTAAAGCTACCAGCTACTCTTTTGTAATGAATGCTAAAGCTAGCAGCTACCCATCTATAATGAATGTTAAAGCTAGTGGGTACCCATCTGTAATGAATGCTAAAGGTAGCGGCTACCCTGCTGTAATGAATGCTGAACTTGGTAGCCCCACTACTGTAACAAATGCTACAGCTAGGGGTCACACTGTTGTAATGAATGCTAAAGCTAGCAGCCACACTGCTGTAATGAATGCTACGGCTAGCAGCTGCATGTTATCCCTCAGTGCTGGCAAGCTAATGGCAGGGTGCCTAAGGCCCGCCATGTCTCCTGCTCTTTTGCGGATTTGGACACTATTCCGCCCCCGCACCACCTCGTCGACCCCTTGGAGCATTGGCCTGTCACCACTCTCCGTCGTCCATTCCCCCTTCTGCTGTGACGGGCCTCAGCCCAGTCCACCCCTCACCGGCATCCCTGCTGCTGACAGGGAGGGAAGCCACATATTTTTAGAGCTGGGGCACGACTGACGCCAGCGGACTGTCCTGTCTGTCTGGCAGAGCCGTATGGTTGTTTGCTCTGGGATTTTTACAGCCATTTTCTCACTTTCCTTTTCCCCCATGCAATTCTCCTAGAATTAGTCCTTTTCCAGACGAGGCTGCTCAGCTTCGGAAGCCTCTATTTACAACAATTTTACTCGGGGCATCTTTTCCTGCCTGAGCGAGCAGCCGCCAGTGAAACCGTTTTGACTATGGCTTTCAAGTGTGGAATTATTCATAGTAAAATCAGACTGGCAAAACACTATATTTTACACAAAAATGCTTTCAAACCCGATAAAGGCTATCAGTGCATTTTAGGATCCTGTCTGTAACACACTGAAATAGTTTTAGAAACAGTGACCCCTACTGAAACATGTAGGAAGGACAAATCGTTGAAGTGTTTAGTCGGATGCTATGTTGCTGTATATGAGATATGTTTTCATTTATGAAAAAAGGCCATCAGAAGCACACACAAAAGCTGTGTTGAATATTAAGGATTGCTGTAAATAAATATTTTCCACTGTCTGTGGTCTTGCCAGGCAGTTGCATCATACCCTCTCAACTCTAATGTTTCTTGAGGTAGAAATATTATGCTCAATATTTCAGGTATGTGCCATGATTTCGTTTGTTCCCTCCACTGGAAAAAATGTAATATTTTCTTTGAACATCCCTAACATTGCTTCAGATTAAAGTATTTATGGTGTATGTTCATAAATAAATAAATCTCTACATAAGCCATGAATAAAGGATGTTATAGAATTAAAACGTCTGTAAAAGTGTCAGGCATAAATAGAGTTTAAGAGATTAAATTCCGGCGTCTAACCATGTTTTTAAAGTATGCACTCTCTAGTCTATTTAAGTCTATTTAAACTCCTGGATTTTGCACTGTTTCTAATACTCCAATGAATCCTATCACTGAATAGGCACAAGCATGACCATTCCTGCTGCCCCATAGCGTCCACGTTTGACATAATTCTGAATCCACTGGGCATACCTATCGTAACTGGATTTTATGCACACTTTAAAGCACATGGCATCAACATGGATTCTTAGCTGTGCACGCAATGATATAGAAAAGAGGATAAGGCAATCTGGTGGCTGAAATGGGAAAGGACTTTATGCACATGGATGTATTTACATATCCCTGAACTCACTGGCACAGAGAGTGCTCTTATTTACTGTCCAAAGAATATGCATGATAACAAATTCATGGCAAAGGCATCTGAATCCGGTAATATATTCGTCGTGGCTTCCAAGTATCTGTTCCGTGACCAAGTGTTGGGCTGTCTCCTCTCCTTTTAAATGAAGCCAGATAAGATTCACTGATGCGCGGAGAAGTCTGAAGTAACTGGAGCTGCTGCAATGTTTCCCTTTATAAGTCCTTATCTAGCTGTTAGGTCTCGGCGGCAGCCGGCAGTCCCAGTGGAGGACGCTGAGGAGTCCCCCTCTCTACGTACTGCTGTCTCTTTAATCAAATGTGCACCGAACCATTTTCACCAGTCTGCTGCAAATCCAATTATGAAAATAAAAGTTATTTCGGGAAACCCAGGGACCACTGAAGCTAAATGAAGAAGAAGCAGCAATGGTGAAACTGCTTCATGTGAAAGGGGTATTTTGGAATTCTCTGAGTTAGGGTTAGAGTTAGGGTTTTAAAGATTATTGTTATAAATTTTCACTGGCATAAAATGGAAAGGGTTTTTGAAGAGTAGCCATGAAGGACATGATATCTTCTGTCCTTCAGGTGGTCATACCTGGATGGAGCTTCTGTTAGAGTTAAAAAATTTTCATAAGCTGACAGACAGACTGAAAGAGAGAGAGAGAGAGAGAGAGAGAGAGACAGAGATACATGGGTCCACGTTGGTAAGCACTGAGGAGGAAGTGATAAGGAAGAAAGAGGAGAGAGACAGAAGACCACTCTGGTAAGTACTGAGCAGGTAATGAGGAAGAAAGAGAGAGAGGAGAGAGACTGAGAGTGATAGAGAACCACTCTGGCAAGTACTGAGGAGGATGTGAGGAGGAAGACATATAGGAGAGAGACAAAGAGAGACAAGAGGACTACTCTGTTAAGCTCTTAAGAGGAAGCGATAAAAAAGAAGGAGATGAGAGAGACAGAGGGAGGAGAAAGGCAGAGGACCATCTTGCTAATTACTGAGGAGGACATGAGGAGAGAGACAGAGAGAGACTAAGACTATGTTGCTAAGTACTGAGGAGGAAGTGAGAAGAGACAGGGAGAGGAGAGAGACAGAGGACCACACTGGTAAGCACTGGGGAGGAAGAGAGACTGAGGACCACACTGGTAAGCACTGGGGAGGAAGAGAGACTGAGGACCACACTGTTAAGCACTGGGGAGGAAGAGAGACAGAGAGAAGGAAACTGAAAGGTTTTTACTTGAAATAGAAGGGATCCTTTTGTTTTGTTCAAAAAAAGGTTAAAAAATAAAAACCTGAAAATGACATTCCCTTTTCCCCTTGGTCTCATGCTGGGGTATTTTCTCCAGCTTATTTGTATTATTATTAGATGATTTGTTTGACATTTTGTTCAGTTGGGGACTTACTCAGGTGCGCAAAATGGGGCCAATTTTGCAGCATTTACCCTGTAAACATTTAAAACTGCTCCCTATTATTTTGAGTGTTGGTCACCTGATCTGCTTGTCACTGTGGGCGCACCATTTCCAAACTCCCTCTCCCAGCACCCCACTGTCCTCCTACTGGTCACCAGCCTTCTCACCATTATTTTGAGGCCTTAGATCACAAATACCAATTGGAGGTCTGGAGTTGGAAGGGCAATCAATTGGAAAATGAACTGCAAATTCTATGATATTGTTGAAGTGGGAGTGAAATACAAATACTTTTAGCCAAATACAAATACGTCATTAGAGGCTGACAGCTGAGCACACAAACTGCAGAGAGTGTTATGAGTTCATGGTTTTTTATTTCGAACTATATTTTTGGGATTAACATTTTGCATAACAAAAACAAATACATCTACATGACTAATATTTACTCTTAATGGGAAATTGTTCAGTCCAATTCATTGCAGTCATATTTTCATCTATGGGTGATTCCTGTTTTGGACCGCATATTTGGCTGTCTGTTTTCTGAAAATTTGGAATGATTGTATTTTATGATTTAAACATTTTGTCAGGACTATACCATACTTAGCTATGAGGAATGCATGTTTGCCAAGTTCAGGGGTTGAAAATATTATAATTATGGGATGTTTTTTGTGTATATTTCTCCAGATGTTTTACACCCTGTTAGGGACATGTACATGGTTTAAATAATCTACAAGTCAAACAATACTGAACTTTTCTGGGATACAATGTGTCAGTTTTACTATGATAAAAGTTTCATTCTTGTAGCATTAACAGTTTTAATTTTATGAAGAGTAAAATGTCAGAATAGTTGAGTCTGTGCAATTTTTTGCCCCCATTTTCTTGTCTTGTATGAGGAATTTTATTAATTAGAAATAAAAGTGTATGTGGATGCATTATATGTACGTCATTTAACAAAACAATATGCAAATATACCAAACGCTTACTGCTGTGATTAGAATACTTTTAAAAATCATTGCCTAACAGAGTGGAATAGAATATAACAGGGTGGAACCAATCTAACAATTAGATTCAAATTCACAACAACAATACTACTACTACAACTAATAATAATAATAATAATAATAATAATAATAATAATACCACTGTAGTAACATAAATAATTAAGAAAACTTATATGATAATAATAATAATAAATTTTTGATTATACCATTATTATTCATTATCATACACAAGAAATACACTCAAATAATAAGTCTACAAGTCATTTTAATTAAAATAATAAATATTTTTATACAATTTCTACTCAGTAGGCTGCATATCCCATACATAGCCTAACAAGGTGGAACTTAACAGGGTGAAATATTTCTAGCCAACTTTAGCTCTTTGACTGAGCGACATTTAGCTAGCACACACTCTATAGCTGATCAGCATTTAAATAGCTATTTTAACATGTTTTAAAACATATTTTTTCCAATAAATATTTTCCATAATATATATTAACATGGTGGAACTTTAAGGGTGCCTCATACCAGTGTGTAATATAAAATTGAGAAAAATACAAGAGAGAGTGACAGTTACCTTAGTCTTCCAGTTGAATTCCCCTCCAAAAACAAATGATGTCACTTCCTGGAAATGGCTGTATGGATTTGTTATCTTTTTAAGGAGGCAAGGAACTAGAGGCTAACAAGGGGGAATACGGATGTGGGGACATATAATATATTATATAATTACAGAAAACAAAATAAGTTTTACCAGATTTGTTTCTTTCTCTAAAGGCAGTATACCCTAGTCTATCAAAATAATAAAGAATAAGTTTTGGTTTTTATAATTTTACAGTTTATATTTACTAAGGAACTTGAATACATTGCATTTGGGACATGCTAAAATGAGTGCATATTCCAGAGAAATGGTACTTTAAAGATGTAAAAAAAAATGTGTGAGAGTAATTGAAAACACCTAAACGCATAATAAAATAGGTTTGTCATAAAGATTTGTCTAATTTTATAGAATTATAAGAGCCAGTTAAACATGAAGACATGAATATGTGGCCCAAAACAGGAATCACCCCTTTACGTAATTCACATAATATTTACCTGCTTAGCTTCTATTGTTCAAAGATGTTGCTGGGAAGTGCATTACTTTTTCCTGGAACTGTAAGCCATTACCTTGCAAAGTTAATTCACGTGCAAAAGACACATGATTTATTGTGGAACAAAATTGTTTAAGGTGAACATGAACTGTACCCACCATAAGGGCCTTATCTCTCAATGAACCCCAGAGCTGAGAAAGGCTGTTTTCCTTCTCTATGGGTGATAGAGGATGAGCCAAAATTGTGTCAGGGTCAGCAATAAATTACTACCATTTTCCAATTTTATTCTTCATGTTCTAGCCCAGAGCCAGATTCATATACTTGCTTGTGAATTATAAGACTGGGTTTTGGATTTTTTTTAAGGATGGGTCATGATAAATGGGCTAAGGCACTGAGTATGAACACATTTATCAAATTCCTCAAAAAAAATGCTCCCTCCCTGAAGAAGCCAAGCCACGCCTTTGTGTCTCATCCTCATTATAGGATGGCACAGCACCAATGCATAGCCATGGGCGCCCGGCCCTGCTTTATGTAAGGGTCATGCTCTGCAGCATCTGTAACAGCTTCATATGATTAACCGTATGGTGGCGCTCAGGATGCTGACCTACTTTGGTTTGTCTTCTTTGTGTTCACCATGATCTACTTGGATTTCATTTCCTTTTCAGTAAGCTGCTCCTAATCAGTTGGAATCTCTTCCAGGGAGCCCCCTGCCTTGTCCCCTGTGCTCCTTGGGACAGGCTCCAAACTCTCCACAACCCTGTACTGCAAAGCCGTTAGAAGACAGATGGATGGATGCATGCTCCTGACCAAATGAAATCCCCATAACTTCATTCTGGAGCCAGCATCTTCTCGCTACGTACAGCCACGCACAATGGAATTATATCCCAAGAAGTACAGGAGACCAGGCAAGACACTCCCATGATAGGATGCCAGTTCTCCCAGATGACTGAATTGAACTTTCCAGCTGTAAATCATCAGCTGGAAATTTCAAAGTGACAGGTCCTGCATCAAAGTATCAAACTGGAAAGACTGGTCTCTTGCTCCACGTTTATCTAGCTCCGGAATCATCATCCAATCATTCCTTTCATCCTGCCCTTTTTTTCCAGCTGTTCTTTTCAAAGAGGTGATTCAGAGTGCTTGTCTTCCTTCTTTCACTCTGTCTATGCTCCAGATGGCCTTTTAGGTTTTGAATAAGAGCCTGATTTGGACGCAAGTGTGTATTTGTGTTTGCAGTAAGTCTGCGAAGTATCTGGGCGCGATGCATCTCCATGACAACGAAGAGATACAGTGCCTAATATGTGTGAACTCATCAGAGCGCACAACTGGGAGAGGGAGATGGAGTGAGGATGTTCATAGTAAGCTGAACTAGCTTAGCCCCACGCAGAGCACTGTACCAGCGACGGGGAGATCAAATCCTCAAAGCTCAGGCCGCAGCTCTGTGCATTTTCATTGTAGTTGGGCTTTAAACTGCTTCCTTAAAAGGTCACTTTTGGGATAGAATGGATGGCTTCATCACTCAGCAAATTTGAATGGTTTTCTGTCTGACTGTTTATAATTCCTGTGGGTGGTTTGCCCATTGTGTGACTGAGACTGTGATGGACTGGCATCCCTTCTTCGGTGTCTGCTGCCTTGTGCCCGGTTTTTTCATGGGATAGATCTCAGGCTCACAGTGACTCTGTTGTTAGAAGATTGGATAAGATGTTAAATTAGTCATAGTAATACTCAAAAAGGCAGATAGTAAATGGGTGAAATTGCTCAGTTCTCCAAATACCATGTCATCAGTGACCAACACACCAGCATTTGCAGCTCGATTAAATTGTAGTGACCCACTGGGGAAGAATCCCACTCAGATAGAACCTGGCTGAGCTGGGATAACTTTTCATCCACTGTCAACTGATGAAGAGAGAGAGAGTAAATGGAAATGGGGAAATAGGGGGTACAGGTTGAGTATGGTGTGCCGAGGCCATCATCTGCCGTAGCTCACCCACGGCTCAATGTGGTCTAATAGATGCAGAAAACGAAACTGGTTATTTACACAAGTGTCAACCTCCTGATATCCATCAATCTTCTGACATCTTATTAGTAAACGATCGCAGGGGGGCCTGGAACCTATCGCAGACGGAATAGGACATAAGGCAGGGACACCCTGAACGGGATACCAGTGACCAGCAGAGAGCTTCCTTTTAGATTATAGGTCTTAAAGCAAAGGGCTGTGAAAGTGATGTATAAATGTATAAGGACAGCGCAGCCTTCCATAGGTGCAACATGATTCGCAGCATTGCATTATGGGGGATTTTGTGAGGTGTCGTCTTGAAGAAGGAATCGATATTTTCACCCCGCAGGAATTCTTCAGAAATCTGCATGGGTTTCCATGACAACCCTGTCCTCACTGCCCTCGGTGCCCGTGCTTGACTTTTCAGGATGTGTGTTTAAACTGGAGTGGGTTCAAGCTGTCTAGTGCTGTCCTTTCAGCTCCACGCCTTCCTGTATGGAATCACTCCTGAAAATATTGTGTGTCCTTTGGTGATTTCTGTGAGGTGGTCCTTTTGAACCTACCGTTGATAGTCCCTTGAAGACTGCCCATATCTCGTGTGTTTCAGCAGTTAAGAACGCAGTGTCCTTTATGGGTAATTTGAGGCAAACATTTGCCGTCATCATTCTACGCACTCTAGGTCTTTTGTACAGTTTTCACCTCCAGACAGGTGAACATACTGATAGTTTGTCAGCCTGCTGGTGAATTACCTCATTTTTTACCTTGACAGTGGGGTGGTGCCTCCCCAAGAGTTTAACCTGTTGTGGCTGGCAGGGGTAAAAAAATTATACAATAAGCAGCAACACCCCACAGTGCCACATGTATATGGATGCTTTCAGGCAAAGAACAGTGGTCCCCATGTCAAGGGGAAGGGACAACACGTCGTAATGGTGAAATTTAATGAATTTATTGATTCTCTCCCATAATTAAACAGAAGCCTGGGTCAGATATCTCTGTGTAAATTTCAGGCATACAGAAAGCACAAGGCTCTTTTCTAGTCCAAATGTTCTCTGACGTTAGTCAGCTGAAATCTTATTCTGTCAAAATTCATTCTCCAATGTGTAACACACAGTAACATCTATGCATGTTTGGATATTTCTTATTTAAGCAAATGTTTGTTTAGTGTGTTATCAGCATGTAACATTAACACGCATGTGGGATAATTGAGTAGTTTGCATTATTGCAAGATGTCTATTGGATGTTAAAGAAGCAATTGCCATGGTCCCTGTGGATCTTTTTCTGTTGTCATTGTCTGAACCTGTGAGGTTTTTAGTCCCAAGTTTCCTCTAATTGAACTAATCTCAAGCAAAGCATCAGTCTATCCGAGGATTTAAATGTGAGTCTGTTGACATGCAGTGTCATACAAGAGCTTCGGAGAAATTCCCTCTAACATAAATTCATCGGGGAAAATAACAGGAGCTTAAGTTCCCAGCTCTTTATTTGTTCAGATTACTGTCCTTGGGCAAGATTTTGTAAGATTTGTAATACAGACAGTAGACACAAGTTTAATAGTTTGAAACCTAGTGCTTGTTATATTTTTTTATTGTGTAAATTGGGATTTATTTCCTGACAATATATTTTTATTAGTTGACATCCTGGCTGTGTTTGAATTCTTCATATGGCTGTGTAAGCATAAGTGTCCCTACCTGCATGTGTCTGAGTGTGACACTAGGTGTGGGACCTGTCCAGTTTCCGGTTTTCAGAGAAAATCAACATCCACACCATTTCAGTCCCAGAAAACCTGCAATCTATCACTGGAGGTGGAGGACAAGGGACACACTTAAGGACACATCACATGTTTTCATGCAGAGGACATGGAAACAAACAAAGGCACAGTCAGAGGTTTCAAAGCCTCTGTTTTAGAGTGTCAGGCTACATTACTGTAAACACCCATGAACGTGTCTTGGTATATGTGACTGTATCTTTGCTTTTCACAGCGTCTTCAGTCTACCCAATGTAATCCTTCCCTCTACAGTTCACCTTGACCCCGTGACCTCACTCCTCCTGCACCACAGAACCTGGGTGGCGTTTGTCAACTGCCACCGGCGCTGGAGACGCCGACACGTCTTATGGGAAAAGATCAAAGGGAGATGTTTCCACAGAGTGAGGCTCTCTCGTCACCGTCCCATAAGCGGATTTACTCCCGATAATTCCAAACACGCTGTCAACAAGTCATAATTTGCATACATTTATTTTTTAATAAATAACTTCAAAGGAACAAAGCATCAGGCTAAGGTGTGTAATTTGCCGGAGACTGGAATTACGTGGCCCAATCACGTGCATGTTGTTTGAATACCCCGCTGTGGTGTCACACGCCTCCCCCACCCTTCTCAGGGAATGGCTCCTCTAATGGGAGCCAGGAGAGCTGGATGGAGGGAGGCCTGACGAAGGAAATCAGAAGCATCTTTGAATGTTACCTGAACTTTATGAAAAGGTAAGAAAACCTGAAAATGGGATTATGTCAATCAAAACGAGATTATGTAAAAAACAGAAATTAGACCGCATCGGCCTGGAAATGAGATTAAATCCAACTGGATATGAGATCAGATCAAACTGAAAACAAGACTGCATCAAACTGGAAAAGAGATTGTACCAGTCCGAAACCAAGACGTTAGTGTGATGTTTGCTGTGCCCTGCTGTCTGGTTGCCATCCATCCCATCTTCTTCAATAAATCCCCATTTAACCCGACTTCCTGGCTCCTCTCCCCTGCTTATCCGCTCGCCCGACCACGAAGTGTGACAGGATCACCAGGAATTCCAAGGAAACATGGAGCAGCAGACCGAGCATCATTGGCTTGGTCTGCTGCAGGACTTCATGCATTGGCGGTCCCAGCCGGAGGTAATGGAGGATCCGTTATCCCTGGAGCTGGCAAAACGGGGCGCGGACCTCCTAGAAAAGGAGCGCCCATCAGGACAGCAGTACCCGCTCCAGCGGGCCAGGAAGCTCCTCGGTCGCCTGCATCACCAGCTCACCGAGCGATGGGAGGAGCGCATCGCACGGAGCAGGGACACGGCATCAGAGCCAGCTCCATCTTCCGCCACAAGCGGCAGGAAGAACAAGCGGCAGACGACGCGAGAACAGCAGGAAGAAGCAACTCTCTTCCTGGGTGCCTGGGAGACGGGCAGTGGACGGGCAGTGGACGGGCAGTGGACGGGCGGTGGACGAGGGAAATCCCCACCGGCCTGGTGGACCTCGTCGAGGACAAGCCGCCTCCACTGGAGGCATATCCTTACCGACCGGCCGGTAAGTGGATTAGCCCAGTGAGGGACGCTATCCCGCGGGTCCCCAAAGCCATTAATGGAGCAACGCATGTCCTGCCTGTACCTGTCCTGCTAGCGCCTGTCCTGTCTGCATCTAACCTGCCTGCATCTACCTTGCCTGAGCCTGTCCTGACGGTGCCCCCTGGTGGCCGAGAGTTGGCGGTGCTTGCTGCAGCTTCGCCCGAGGCGCCTGCTCCGGAACCGCCTCAGGCTGCAGCTGCTTTGCCTGAGGCCACCATGCCCGTACCTCCGCCCACAGCTGCTTTGCCTGAGGCCACTACGCCCGCACCTCCGCCCACAGCTGCTTTGCCTGAGGCCGCGTCCGCGGCCCTGCCTGTTCCTGCTCTGCCGCGGCTCCACCCGCGGCTCCGTCTGCAGCGGCAGCTGCCACCACACCAGCCCCGGACTCTCATTGCCCAGAACTCTCGGTCTCGGACTACAGCACCATCACTCCTCCTCTTATGGTGGAAGAGGAGGAGTTCGAATGGGACCCCTTGGGGCTCTACCTGCTGGGCCCTGAGAACACTAGGGGGAAACAGACTCCTCCACCTCAAACCCCTAGAAGTGGAGCCCGACGTGGTCCCTGCTTGTTGGTGTCCCACAAGGGAAGGGGACACAAACGGCAGGTCCAGGTCCCTCCCGTCCCGCCCCCTGGCTCGCCCGTGAGGCCCCTGCCCGTGGTCCGGTGGCTGCCTGCGGGTCCTCTGGGTCGGCGATCGTCGCCGGGTCCCCCTCCGGTTCCCCCTCCGGTAGCTTGGGGCCAGTCCTCGGTCCGGCCTCCAGCTCCGCGTCGGCCGCCTCTGGGCCCCCCTGCTCCGGCTGGGTGTCAGACAGTGCCTTCACAGGGTCCGGTTGTGCCGTGGCCAGTGACAGCTTCCCCCTCATGCCTGCCTGCGCCGGTGGTCTCTCCGGGTCCCCTCCGGCTTTCCCTTGGCCCGTCTCCTTGGCCCCTGCAGGGCCCCGTCCTGCTCTTGCCTCCTCCTTGCCTGCGGCCCCTCCGGCTGCTGCCCGTCACCTGCCTGGGTTCCTTCGGGTTCCCTGGAGTCCTCCTCCTGTTCCTGTCTCATCTGCTCCTCTTCCCTGTCCCGCCTGTTTCTGTCCCTTCTGTTGGCCCTTTTGTCCCTCCGTTCACTCCTGGCCCTTTTGTTCCGCCTGTTAGTGTTCACTCTGTCTCTCCCTTTCTTGTTTGCCTGTCTGCGTTCCCTGTTCTTTGTCGGGTCCTGTCCTGGTTTCTGTCCTTGTGCCTGTTTTGTGTTTCAGTTTTGTTCCCTGGTCCCTGTTGATGGTTTTGTTTTGTTTTCCAGGTCGTGTTTGCCCGGTTCGTCTCGTCCGTCGCCTCTCCTGGGGTGCGCCCGGTGTGCACGCCTTTGGGGGGGATTATGTCACGTCCCGCTCCGAACGATCCTTGTGTGTGCCACGCCCACCTCATTACCCCGTGTTTTTACCTGATTGTCCTCACCTGTGTCTTGTTCTGGCCAGCGTTTCCTCGGTATTTTAGTCCATGTCTTAGGTCAGTCCGGCAGGTCCAGCATTGACGTTAGTGTGATGTTTGCTGTGTCCTGCTGTCTGGTTGCCATCCATCCCATCTTCTTCAATAAATCCCCATTTAACCCGACTTCCTTGCTCCTCTCCCCTGCTTATCCACTCACCTGACCACGAAGTGTGACAGGATCACCAGGAACTGGAAGTTATTTTATAACCGAACAAATTGATGTACAAAATAAATAGAACTATAGAACTGTCATAAAATGTGATATATATTAAACCAGAAGACTGAAAAACTAATTACTGATGGGAAATGATCAGACATCTCATGGACCCAAGCTAGAGAAGTTACACACTCCTTCATCACGTAGAATTTTCCTCTGCGGTGCTTCGTAAGCGTTAGAAATCTGTGGCCAGACTGGTGTAACCTGGCTCTCTGAGCAGTGTCTGTTACTGTGAATGAGTCAGCTAGCACACTGCGAAAGGGCTGCCAACGAAACGCTCGCTCTCGTGTGATCTCTGCTCGGATCTGGCCCACCGGGCGCTCCATCGCCGTGGTGATTAGAGCCCGCAGAGGAAAGAAGAGTCTATTCATCTGCTGACTTCTTCAGAAGAACACAATCTTGATTCAAACATTCAAGTTTGGAAGGATTTCAATGGTTTAGACAACTGGTTGTTCATTGACTTATGTTTTAATAAGCACTGTAATGAGATTCATTACCCAAAGTCATAATTTATACACAGCACAAGGTATTCATGTAGTTATTCAGTATTCCATCCATCCAGTTAGAATTCTGATGCTTCTTCATTAATTAATTATAATTATATAATAATTTAAATAACATTGCTAAGTTTATTAAATAATATTACATAGCAATTAAGTAAACATTGATATGTTATTTTGACTTATTTTGGCTCGTGGGCACCCTCTACTGGTCCCTAAGGTAACTCCCCAACTGTTTTTGACCTGCTATGCAGGGTCATGCTAAAGCTGGTCTTGAGTGCAAAACAAGCGCTCAAATTTTCAATGTTCTGCTTTATTTATATATATATATATATATATATATACACACACACACACACACACATCAAGATTGTTTGACTGCATAAGTTGCAGTTCAGATGGCCGGCGTAAACAGCCAGACTGGGTGATCCGGCCAACTGGTAAAGGGTCATCCAGTGAGATGAAATCTGGTGCAAGACTTGGTCATTTATGGAAGCTGTATCACACATACACATGTTACACGACGGTGAGGGAATGTAGCGATCCCAGGATGGAGGTAGCTCCAGGCATTGTTCTGGAGGAGAGATGGAGCTAATGCAGTTCCTTTGCTAGCAGAGGTAACTGGGTTCCCCAAGGTTTGAGGCCATAGCCAGGTAAAGTCATCAAGGAGCAGCCATAAGGATTACTCTGGCCGTAACTGCAATTGCTACCTCTGCCTTCCAACATGAGAGACGGGTCGCTCTATGTGGTACTGTACAGCTAGATCTGGGAGCTGGGGGGCCTGGTGGCCCTCTGCAGTCTTCAGGGGAAAACCTGGAGCCAGAAAGGTAGGCCAAGAATAATGCTCCACTGCAATCTCAGACCAGGTATATATCACGTGATAGAGGAAGGTTTTCTTTGTTACATGGACCTTTTCACGAACTCATACAAGCCACAATATCTAATCTCCTCCTATGAACAGCTGATGCAACATCCAAAGCAAAACACTACATGAACCTACACTGACAAGATGGAAGCAATATTAGCATCAGCTCAAGCCTGATATAAAACAGCCTAGCAGTAGGTTTTATATGAATGTAAATTCATGGGGGCGTTACGCTCATTCCCTGTAAACTATAATCAGTACAGATGTAAAACAAGAACCCTGAGATAAAAGTGACCCCAATTAAACAATGATAAGCGCCTATATGATGGAAAAAAATCATTAGGAAGATAAGGGCTTTTAGCTTTAACACTGGACATCTTCACATCCTTATTTCACTGTCAGAAGAGACAATATACAGCAATTGAAATGCAAATTACACACCGGTTGTTGTTTTTCATTTTATACCAAAGTGACCAACAAATGTATCCAGTCTTTCATCAGTTTTTTTGTTCAGATATATGGGCTCACAGGCATGTAACCCTCCTTTTTACGCTATTATATATTTTTTATCATTATATTAAAATGTCCTGTGCTTCATTTAAATAGGCAACATCCTGTATCACTTACATGGCCAACATTAATCAGTGCTCCTGTGACTGTTACAGATTATTAAAGGGCTGTATGGACATGGGAGATGCAAGAGCCGGTGTGTGTAATAAAGCAGAGGAAATTAGCTACCGTAGATGTTCATTTCGCTTATCTGATTCAGAGAGTTGCGTCAGTCCTCAGATCCCCTATGTCATAGTATCACAAAGTAACACAAAAAGCCATAATATACAGAACAGGCACTAATCTAAACACAAATCACAGAGTTTCCGACCATAATAATAGTGCCACATTATTGCTGCTATTATTGAGTGGAAGTGCATAAAAGCTTCATTATGAAGTTACAAATGTGCTTCACAAAGATATATTATTGAATTCATCTGAGAAATATGCTATTAATATTAATATCCAGGGTTATATGTCTGGGAGTGGCCAGCAGCTGTCCATATCTGCTTCCTGTGTAGGGGCCCTCTTGTGAGAATTAAGTACAGTGAAGGGTTTGGAAGTCCTCTGAATTTATTCAACTGGAACTGGTATTCTTTTTGTGTTAGATAGATAGATAGATAGATAGATGCCATGCAGGTTTGTATCAGTATATTTTCTGAGAATGTGCATTTATTGTGCATTTTGCCCACCACAGGTAGACTGTCAGGAATGTTGACTCCAGGCAGTGGCAGAATTTTGTCAGAACATAAGATCTGGGACCAATGCTCAGCGTGAGCTTAGTTTACATGTTTGTCAAGTGATCCGGAGAAGCGTCTCCTTTCAGCTGCTCTCCGAGTCCCACCGGTGTGCTGCCTACACAGAGTCGTCACACTAAGCTGCCTGAAAATATACCTCAGCACATTTCAACTGGAGTCACAGACATGAGGATTGATGGCCAAGAATTGCCCTTCGCTCGTTTTGATGTTCTGTGCACGCCCTTTGATATACATCCTGTCTGAGGACAAACCCTGCTTCCTGGGCTTCCGGGGACAGGCTGCAAGGTCAATGGCACCTTGCACTGGATAAGTGTTTATGGAAGATGGATGCATGGATGTATGGATGGATACCAGTGAATTAGGTTTTCAGTCAGTGCTCGTTCTGAGACTCTTATCTGAGGTGAGAGACTGAATGGAAAGAGCCCTGAACATCTCTTCATAGGGATGCGGCACTTTGAGTGCCTCTAGATTGATGCAACTCTGTGGAATTATTTCAAAAAGCAGGCCTTTCAGGGTTGAGGGGGGACTGGTTTTATGCTAACTGAAATTATAACTTGCAGTATGCAAGTGTTCCAGCTATTCATTACAATTATTGCTTATGCAAGCAATTATACAAAAGAGCAAAAAGGGTGTGAGATAACACTCCTGCTTTGTAATATTTAAATGGAAATGTGCTGTTCTGACCCCTTTAACCTACTGGAAATAAACAATGGAAATAGGTCTATTCGCAAAAAAAAAAAAAAAAAAAAAAACTTTTTTGTGATATCTGTTGCACTGTTCTGTCATTTAAAAGACACAACCTCAGTCTTTGCCCAGAGAGAGGCCTTAAATCTTTTAAGCTCACTATTTGTCAGGATCATTGTTCGCATTTTGCAGTTAACATTTCTTGTCTTCTACATAGACGCGGTACTTTTACTTGAACTTAACCTTTATTGTACTCAGGTGACCCCTGGTGGTAGTTGCGGTATTACGGCGTCCAAGACGTGCCTGGTATCGTTTCGTAGTGGCGCTGTCGCGGGTCGGCAGGACAAAAATGATACGTTAATGCACCTTGTCTGCAATAGGAGAGAGTTTTACTGCATTAATATCTTTACATGACCACCTGCCCCATATGTACCTCTTATTCAAATAGAGTGATGCAAATCCATTTATGCCTTTGTCCACTGTATTGTTTCCCGCCAAGCTAAAAAAATAGTAAATAGACGCTGGACCTTTATCAATTAACACATTGATATGTACAGATATCTTCTAGTTATAATCGCACATTAATTCTCCACCTTTACCTGGCTGCCTGTCATTCCTGTGAGCAAACAGGTTAAGACTGACATCTGAATATCATTAAGGTGATAAGAGATCTCTTATTAAGTCTATTAATTAGGAGCTTATTTTTCAACCACGTTTACATCTGCATACATCATTATGATAATTTTTGAATTATTATTCCTCGTTCGTAATGGGGTTTCCTCCGCGATGCATTTAAGTAGGCATGGCGCTGTAAACAGACTTGCTGCGATTGATTGTTTCTGGGTGAGATTTACTGTAAGCCGTATTAAGTTTTTTTTTCTCCAATTATAAGCAGATTTCCCCTCTAAAACACATTTTTGCCAAAATAATACATATAAATGTCATTCATTTATGCTAGTGATTCAGAAGGACTTTTGGCGTGAAGCGCTATGATGTTTCATAAGTGACTTTGAATTTCCTAATGTTTCACCAGTGACTGGATCTCCAGAGAACATAACCCTTCATTGCATATAAGTTACTTCATAAACACTCTCCATCTTTAGTGCCCAATTCCCGCAAGACGGATGTGCGACTCTGATCGCGTTGGGTTTCCATAAAATTCCAAAAACCTTTTCCTTTTCCCCAAACCGTAGCTACTTATAGCACCTGAAATTTCGCAGATCGTAAAATTGAACGTTTAAAACTGCGTACAATCATTTGGTAGCAGACTAATGAATAAGGCGAATAATAAAACCAAACAGAGACCACAAGATCGTCTGGCGCACAAGAAGTCCACTGGGGCAATAATAACTGTGAACGATCAAACAAAAGTGCATGATATGTTAGCAGTCAAAGAGGACTTTCTGCTTTGCTTATATATCTTGGAACAAGGTACCTTATATCTGGTTTCTTGTGTAGTTCTTTAAAAGACCTCTTAAATCACACGTTAAAAGGGATGTAATTATAATCAGATCCATAGTTTATTTTGAGAGCTGCACATAAAGTGTACAATAAATAAAGGAAGCATTAAGTCACCATTAAACTTGAATTACCGGCAAATAGGACTTGAATTTGGTTATTTACAAACTAATTTAGAAACGATAAAAATTAGATCCTTGCCAAGCCTTACTGTTTCACTTTCATTTTATTTAAACAGCCTATAGTTAAGGCAGTTTCAAAACGAGATACCTTTCGTCACAGTTAATGTGGCAGTTGTATAGGATGTGTGACGCATGTGTTGCATGCGTCACACATCCTATAAATGCGTCACACATCGCATAAACTATGACCTATGATGACACATCCATGCGTGGCGAGTATTAAAATGCCATTAAAGCATTTATGGCACTTACGACATGACATTCGATCTACAATCTAGTGTCAATGAACATACCTGACAAAGGGATTCTGGCTGATTGTAGTGCAATTAACTTTCTATTATGTTCATAGACAGTAAATGAAGCGGATAGCATGTAAAACATTACTGACTCAGTGCAGATTTGGAGAAGCAAAGCATAAAAAACGACTTTGGATTTTTGGTTAATGCGCAGGCTGTAATACCTAGAGAGTTGGGATCAAACAAATGCATTAAATACACGGGAATTATATAAAATGAATGCAAGGGGAAAATCATGTTGAGAACCGTCTTAGTGAAGAGGACTTCCTCTTTCTGTCATGCAGTCTTTGTGTTGCATACAGACACATGCACAATGGGAATAATAGCTTTTTAAAAATGGAGCGGCGCACAGTACAATACGTCTAGTCTTTAACGCCTTTCATAGCGCATTTGGCGCAGTCCTGGTTTGTATTTTTCCTCCTTTCCTGCGCATGGTGCTCGGAGATCGTGTGTCTGAAAAGCACTCGCTAATCCTAGTGAATAGCACGGCCTCTCACGTTAAAAAGGTTTGAGAAAATCGCATGTGGCAATACAGAAGACGGCACCTGCCAGGATAATTAAACGGTGAGTCAATGTGTGTTCAGGCAGTGTAAACCATTTTAATTGTTCAAGACACAACATCCAGAGAATAAATCTCATTTGTTTTCTTTATTTCCCAAATGGGTCTTAACGATCTAAATAGGGAAGCACAGCATGCTACTTTAAAATAATTTTGTAAGATTCCTCGGGGAATGTTTTATTTAAAGCCTAAAAAACTATACATGAGCTGGCAAAGTTTCCACCCCATAGGACAAATCTTTACGGCTGAAATCCTACTGTCAAAATAAACGTTTATTTATTTATTTCCTAATGAGCAATTCACATTTGATGTGTTTATTAGATGCAGGGACGCGCTACATTTCGTAGGCAAATTCGTAAGTAATTTGTTCAGCATTCAAGACTCATGCGTTAGAAAAAAAAATATGTTTTATCAGCGGCTGCTTGAACAATAACGTAAAGGCATGTATATGTATATATGAACCAATTTTATTAAAGTATTTCAGCATTTTTCAGAAACAGAATATGAATTTGCAGTGTGCTCTGATGATACAAACAAAATAATAATAGGGCTAACTTGAAACCGAATGAAATAAAAGGCAAAGGGGTATTAATCTGATTCCCACATCTCATGCGAAGAATGTTCTTTCTACATCACTAACAGTACTTAACTAATTATCTGATTTTCTCAGGTTAAAGGTGTATGTATGTATTTCTGTTGAGTCGACAGTCTACAATGTACCCTTAAAGTTCAGGGATTTTTTTTACAGACTTAGAAACATAAGTGACCACAAGGGGTCTAAACAAAAACAGATAAATAATTCAGGAACTACCACTGACAAAAAGTGAATATGAGAAAATGACGAATACAGATTATCAACAGCGGTTACAACGAGGACCATCTAACCTCAGACACATTCAACAGCCAATAAGGGAACAGAGAATGGGAAGGGATACATATACACAAGTAGCATGACTTAAGAGACAGGTATGGACCATTAACAATCATTCAAGCACTAGGAACTCAAATACAGAGGTGGAAATTTCAGGTCCAGAAAGTATAAATCCAGACCGTGATTTAGTTTCAACCAACCAGTTGAGCATAAAGAGTCACAGTCACAGAGTACTGAACTGGTTGGTTGAAACAAAATCCTGGTCTGGATTTGTACTTTCTGGACCTGAAATTTTCACCTCTGCTCAAATATCAGGAAATACAAGGAACATAGGATATAGACAAAATCTGGGCAGAGGCAGGGTTAACCAAGAACACAGACACTAAAGTTAGGCATCAAAGCAGAGTACATAAACGCAAGGAACATGATTCACACTTATGGTTGACAAAAAAATGCACAAATTGCTAAAAAATGTCCAGGCTGGCTAACTGGTTCCCAGCCACATGCTCAGCCCATTCAGTTCCGCATCAGTCCTTGGACCAGGGAGAACTCAGGGGACTGTGACTGGGGATAAACGTAAGGAAACTTATGTATTGTAACAGAACAGGATGACCAGCGACACCCACTGGCTAAATAGGGAATTAAGGGAAATACCAGACAGAATGGGACAAGATACCAATCCTGACAATTTTGCTCCTCATTTTCTGTGAACAGGCTCACAGCTGGTGTGCTGTCTTTATCTGTAGTAATATGGCCTGCCTCCTATAGCTTTGGGGTCTGTTTTGCCTTTGTGTGTTCTCCCTGTGTTGCCTGGGTTTTCTGTGGGTGCCCCGATTTCCACCAAGTTAACCGAATTGACCACTAATTTGCATGCTGTATGAATGTATGTGCCCTGCAATGGACTGTCATCCCACCCAGGGTGTGCCCCTGTGCCTGAAGCTGCTTAGTACTGGCTCTACACAACTCCCTCCAACGATTCTGTACTAGATTAGTGGATAGAAGATGGATAGGTGAACTAGTTTAGTACAGGGGACAGAAGGTAACCCATGTTGCTGTCAGAAGCAAGTTAACACCTGGAAATCAACACCTTGCTTCCAGAACTATGAAAACTAGTGTTTTTTTTGCACAGCAAACCTCACCAGATTATGTTGTCTCAGGTGGGACATTTAAACCACATTTGTTTTTTTAGTTATATAGTGGTCCAGCTTCAGATAGACCATGTGCATCACAACCAGCTCTTTTCAGCAGAACACACTTACCAAAGAGCTTGTGGCAGGCGATTAGCATCTTGTATTTCACGTTACCATGGTCTGCTGTCACTGAGGCGCTCTTAGAGCTGGCTTGTCTGTGGCCTTTTACACCAAGCCCTGCCCTAGAGGTCTTAGACAGACCTCAGCGAGACAAGCAAGGAAAAGGGCAGAACCCGGGGCATAGGCATGGACACATTAACACGATCATCGGGAAAGCAGAGACACACTCCACATTAACAGAGTCACGGGGGAAAGCAGAGACACACTCCACATTAACGCAGTCACAGTGGAAAGGCAGAAACACACTCCACATTAACAGAGTCACGGGGGAAAGCAGAGACACACTCCACATTAACACAGTCACAGGGGAAAGCAGAGACACCCTCCACATTAACACAGTCACAGTGGAAAGGCACAAACACACTCCACATTAGCACAGTCACAGGGGAAAGCATAGACACACTCCACATTAACACAGTCACAGGGGAAAGGCAGAGACACACTCCACATTAACACACTCACATGGGAAAGCAGAGACACACTCCACATTAACACAGTCACAGGGGAAAGGCAGAGACACACTCCACATTAACACAGTCACAGGGAAAAGGCAGAGACGCACTCCACATTAACACAGTCACAGGGGAAAGGCACAAACACACTCCACATTAGCACAGTCACAGGGGAAAGCAGAGACACACTCCACATTAACACAGTCACAGGGGAAAGACAGAGACACACTCCACATTAATGCAGTCACAGGGGAAAGCAGAGACACACTCCACATTAACACAGTCACAGGGGAAAGACAGAGACACACTCCACATTAATGCAGTCACAGGGGAAAGCAGAGACATACTCCACATTAACGCAGTCACAGGGAAAAGGCAGAGATGCACTCCACATTAACACAGTCACAGGGGAAAGACAGAGACACATTCCACATTAACGCAGTCACAGGGGAAAGGCAGAGACACACTCCACATTAACGCAGTCACAGGGAAAAGGCATAGAGAAACTCCACATTAACACAGTCACAGTGGAAAGGCACAGACACACTCCACATTAACACAGTGACAGGGAAAAGGCACAGAGAAACTCCACATTAACACAGTCACAGGGAAAAGGCACAGAGAAACTCCACATTAACACAGTGACAGTGGAAAGGCACAGACACACTCCACATTAACACAGTCACAGGAAAAAGGCACAGAGAAAATCCACATTAACACAGTGACAGTGGAAAGGCACAGACACACTCCACATTAACACGGTCACTGGGGAAAGGCACAGACACACTCCACATTAGCACAGTCACAGGGGGAAAGGCACAGACACAATCCACATTAATACAATCACAGGAGAAAGTCACAGGCACATTAACAGAGTCACAGGGGAAAGGCACAAACACACTCCATATATTAACACAGTCTTATGGGAAAGGAGTAAACACACTCCAAATTAACATAGTAATGAGAAACTTAGAAAACTTACTGCTTTTCTTTGTTAACAGATTTCGGGGCGAGACATTTACTCATTGACAAACTTGCATACACACCTAGGCGTGAAGGGTACACACAGCCTGCAACATATAATCAAAGCTGAGCTTGCTTTTTGTATCATTAACGTGCTTAAAGCAAATTCATCCTGCATAATAAATTTCCTTGCACATTAGTCTCTGCGCAGTAGGGGTGTAAATCCCACACAAGCGTGTGATTAACGTGCTTATGAGCGTGTTTTGTCACAGTAACCTGAGCCACTCGTGTTTGTTTAGCAGGCAGCTGTTCATCTGCAGTGATGGGTGCCAAGGCGTCGGAGGCCTTAATGAACCCACCCGCTCTGCTTAGCCATTGGCTGTCAGCAGCTAATTATGAATGCAGATATGTTTACAGAGACAGTCTGTGTCAAATTATGAGAAAATTTTAAGCATTTTACTGTGACTCATTCACCCACTGTTTGAAATCAGTCAATTTTGTGCACAGAAATATCCTGTTTGTATCTGCTACCTCCTTCTCTGCTTCCTCGTTCACCATGACCCTCACCCTATTCAGTTAGGGAAGATAGATGGAGGGGAAAAAACACTGTATTGGTCTACGTCTTAGAGAAAAGCACATTTTCAGAGCTAGTCAGTCTTAATGTTAACTAACGCAGTTACTTCCTGTTTGAGCTGTCTGCACTTCCTATTTTTGGCCATCATCTGGATGTTAGTATATAGAGTGGATTCAGGCAAAAGTGTCTTACCAAATGATCAAAAGTAGCAAAACAAATGGAGGTATAAATCATAAATGATCTACGCACAAGTGTAAAAAAAACGCTTTTGAAATTAGATCAGTAGATGAATAGATTAATTAGTGTGATTAATCCTCCATTCCTAAGATCATTTTTCTGGTACCCTGAGAGAGTTTCACTCAGGAAGGAAAGCAGATCCTAATGTATTATAATTCACATGGATCTCAGGTAGATTGAGTGGCCAGAAAATGCCACTAATAGCAGATCACAGTAGATCCCTCTAAGTGGAAATCAAATCTCTGCTCCAAAGATTCTAACGTCACTATGCTGCATTGTCTAGCCAGCATAAGCAGTGGAAACATGGACAGTGGGATGGATGGACGACAGCCTTTGTTGTATCTCTACAGGAATATGAATTAACACAGCGGGAATTTCCTGTTAGGGTGATCATGGCATCAGCTGCCTGTCCTCAATCATTTCCAGGTTTGTTTTCTGGGATGTTGAGTCGGAGATGCTTCAGAATCTAACCTCTGGTTTTGGGACTTCAGATGGGACACTGTGTGTCGCTGTTTGCCTTTGTGATCTGTTCATAGCTGTAAGGCAGTGAGACCCACACAGGCTATTTTGGGAAAAGGGAAGCTCTCCCCATCTGCATGACTCTTGCCTTACACAGTGTTGCAAAGACACCACACTAATGAAAGACAATTACAAACATTTCACATAATTGCAAGGCAATTTGATACATTACACTATTTTCATCAAAACAGATTAAACCCATTAAACTACGTGTTCATCTGTAATCTCCTTAATGTACCTAATTAATTTAACCCGAACATTTGGACAACAGGTTGAACATTTAATCTTTTCGCAATTTCACAAAGCTGGCCAGGCCTTTGCCATCTGCTTTGCCATAGCAGGTGGTGTTAAGTGTCCCTAAAGCTGTTTTCAAGGGGTGGGTGACTTTAATAGAGGTGGATTGTGAGCATTGACATATCTCGAGGGATGCTTTCAGGACCATTTGAGAAGAACTCTGTATTGATGATATTTTCAAACATGCTATTGTAGTATTTCGAAATCTTTGGGATAAAATTTGATGAGTCTGGGGGTGGGGTCTTTGCAATAAATTTCTCACCAAGATTTCAAAATACTGTAGTATATGCAAATACCAATATCACCCTAATGTTGCCAGAGCCTAGCCTCTAGATGATAGGGTCTCTGTTCTTCAGCCAAATATCATCACCCACTCCTACTATAACTACTGTTTGCTCTTTGTCATCAAAAAGTTTCTTGTGATAAAAAAAGGATTTAAAAAGAAAAAAAAAATTAAAAAAAGAAATAATGAAAGTTAAAAGGTGACACACTCACTGGAAAAGCAAAGACGTTAGCTCTCTCCTCCAGGATGCTATGTGGTCCTGTGTGTTCGGTATCTTTGCCTAGAAAGTTCCCAGTTTAAATCCTGACTCTGATTGAGGTCATGCTAGGCTGTTGAGCAAGACCCTTAACTGCAAAAACTGTTTTGGGGCACTGCAGTTTGTTAATACATAAAATTAGTTTGCTAATGCTTTCAAGGTATGGTCAAGAAGAGAACCACCAGCTTTCTCCTGGGAATCAGCAGAAAACTGCAACCAAAATGTGGCTGTCTAACAAAGTGTTGTGCAAAACAGCACCTCCTGTAGGTTGTAAAATAGGAACTTCAATGAAGCAAAAGATTTTCTGTCTTTGCTAAGATCATAGACTTCAGTGTATTTTTATATTTCTATTTAGTTATTGGTAATATAGCTGGAATATGACGCATGTGTAAACCCACCCTGGTGAAGCTCTTTCCAGTTATGTATGCTCTTACATGTTCTCCACACAGAGATGATTGATGCACATGTAACCATTCAGTACCTGAATTCATCCAGCAGGTAAAATAATCCCACTTGTACACCAATATTCCTTGTTAGTTTGTGGACTAGAAATTAGTATTCTAACACTAAAGTGTCAGTAGTTAACCCTCTGGCGCATAGCGGTCACTACAGTGGACAGCTGTTTAAAAGTAATCAACTGGGAAATCAACTGTTTT
>JABFEA020000039.1:12770948-12792389 GCA_019775915.2 Cyphomyrus plagiostoma | reverse complement strand
GGAGATGTATTTCTTGACAAGTTCTTCTTTAAGTACTTAAATTCAAAAGCTCAAGTATCTGCTATTATTTTTTGCGGCACACCACATGAGTGAGTCGACTAACGACCAAAATTAAATTAGTAATGAGGGAAATTTTATTCTCATGCTTAATGGAAATTTCCGTGACCCAATTTAAATGAAGTTCGTCTGATCTGCTGATTAGCTCAGCCGTTAATCTGAGCTGGTTTGTGTTTGTGCATTTCCTGCTGGTCTCACAGTTTCTTTTTCGGCTGGATCAGTTCCTAGATTTAGAAGCTCTTCTTCTGAGAAAACAGGAAAGATCAGGGTTTGGGGGGTGGCGGGGAGCATCACACCCGGGAGAGTCAGGTGACCTGCATTTTCAGGGAGATTATTTCCACCTGTCCCCTGTTCCCAAAAAAGATTATTCATTGATGTGCCGTGCCTTGCTTCTGTTTGCAGTCAAACCCTCCACCTGGCTTTGTGCTTTCTCTCTGTTTATTTCATCTGCTGAAATCACTTCTTTATTCTCGTGTTTGATTTTTCCATGATATTCAGCCTCCTCATGATAAACAACAATTTCCTCTGTCAAATAGTCCTGTTTGCTATTCTTAGTGAGAGGACTCTCACAGACGGTCTTCCAGTCCAATCAGCACAAAGCTGTGCATCAGTGCAAGCTTTATGATGCACGGTCCTCCAGGACAGAAAGTCCATCCTTCAGTCTGCCTCTGTCCTACAGTGCTCGTTCCCTTCCAGTGACATTACATCTTTCACTGCAGTACTCTGCTCCTATGTACTTCACTGCAGTACTCTTCTCCTATGTACTTCACTGAAGTACTCTGCTCCTATGTACTTCACTGCAGTACTCTGCTCCTATGTACTTCACTGCAGTACTCTGCTCCTATGTACTTCACTGCAGTACTCTGCTCCTATGTACGGGAAGCCAGTCCCACACTCTCTGTGGAGAAAACAGTTCTCTTTCACCCAGAAAGTTTTGCTTGCTGTTGACCCCACCCCCCTGCTCAACAGACACCTGTCAATCATTCAAAAACAAAAAACAATACAGCCCAAGAGCCTAATCCTGAGCTGGAAAACACCGGAAGGGCATGTGGCTATGAATAGCATATGCGTGAAACCTCAAATCCTCAGGTTTATTTAATTTACCTTCATGATTTTCTGCTGGAGCCCCTGCTTGTCTTGCCGTTTGACGTGTGTCAGCGCCTCACAGGGGAGTGAGGATTCAGTGGTTCAGCGTCACGGCTAATATCAGTCAAACAGCAGGAGGCGCTCCGAGCTTTCCTGGGAGGACCTGCAGTGGTCAGAGATATTGATGTCAGTCCTGTAACCTCTTCAGGACTTTGAAAATTACTTTTTTCCAAAAAGAAACTCCACTGGTGGAGTGCTGGAAGCTTTGTAATTTAGTTAGCTGTGGCACCATGCAAAGCTCTGCAGTGCCAGTCGCTGACATGGTGAGCAGTAGTACCACGGTCTCAGGGGGCATCTCCAGATGCATACCTTCAACAGCTGTGGGGGGGTGGGTTTGGGGGTAACAGCGGCACGCCAATGAGATTCCCACTCCTGCCGTGTCGCCTTTCTTCCCCGCACTCTGGATGGGTCTCTGTCTTTTGAGGTTCTATTCTCAGAGGAAACAGGGACACCGTCTCCCCACTTCACTGCTCTTTCCTTATTAACGTCAGACGGTGCTGCGTGGGAGCAGCTGGGCCCTCATCTCCTAGGCCTGGCAGCTCAGGCAGCTCCTTGCGTCCTGTAGCGTTGAAACATCAGAGACTCTTGTTCATTACCCCATGCTCAGAGCCTGCCTTCATCTGCTTCCTCCCTGGTGCACAGCGGCAATGCTGCACAGTAGCCTGTAGAGGGTGCTGTACACACTTTCTCAACAGACCTGGGAGATCTGAGCCCCCTGGAAGCCCAGGTGGCCCCGTTCACACCTCTGTGAGCCTTCTTCTCCTCTAGACTGTCTCATTAAGGCTGTTAGAGATGAGAGCCCCAGGAGGTGAGAACAGCAGAACCGTCCAAGGTCGCCACCTTTAATACCAGCAACACCAGTTTGATATTGGTTTGGCACAGGTCAGCACTGCTCATAGTGAGACTCCTTTCATTCCTCTTAGCCTATTTTAGGGTGTAGTAACATCACACTCTTCTTTCAAGCAACCCAACTAAACAGCTGAACGGTTATTGGTAAAAAGAGAGACATTGCCTATGTATATCAACTTTTCTTTTAGTTCCTTTTCAAAGTTTATACTAATAGCTTGCAAATTCATCAGTTCATGACTAACACTCAGCTGTTTATTACCACCCTGTGATGATCAGGAGGCGGGGCATGGCTGACCCCACCCATTTTAACACATCACATCACGCACTTCCATTCAAGAGGTCGCAGTTCACACTGGCCGCTGGAGACTGGCCAACAGCTGACAGCCTTGATGAAGCCAACAGACTACAGGAGGCCGAGGAATGAATTGATTGGAGATCCTCAGCAGAGTGCAGGCTCCTGGCTTTTCTTGCAAGAAGTGCAGTTGATACTGACACCGAGATGGAAGCTGTGGGGTTTGCTGTCTGCACAGCAGAGCTGCTTCGACAGCACAAGCTGCTCCAAACCAAAGCTAGCAGCGACACTGACATTCACTGGCACTGCAGTTACTGCTGCCCTCGGCCGTGCTACATGGCCACATTTCTGCAAGCGGGTGTGGAGCAGTGTGAGCTACTGACCGCCAGCCTGATCCTCGCTTTCCTGACACCAGCGGCCCAAAGGCGCTTTGGAGGGAGTGCTGAGGCTGGGTCTAGAAGCGGAAAACAACCCAAACGGTAGCCAATCACATTTAAACCCTTTCATGACTTTAAACTCCCTCCCCATGAATTCATTACAGAATGAATGCATTTCCTTAAGTAGCCCGAAACGGTAACGCTTCATCGTGTTAAGTCCCCTGTTAAGCCCTTGCTTTCTGTTCCTCAGATGGCACCATGCACCCACAGTAGATGCCCGCTGGCGATGTCCGCCCACTGGCAGGGGTTCCGGCGCTCCATGTCTCGCCTCAGATGGTTTGGGCCACAGACGACTTGCTCGGTGCCGATGCTGTAATGAGATTCTCCCCCAGCCATGAGAAATTGCCCTACCCACCTCTGATATCATCTCACAATTAGCTTGTTGTTGCTGCGCATGGCTGAATTACAAATAAAATTTACCCTGAACGTACACAGTCCTGGAAAGGTACCCGTCTGCTATCTTATTCATTCTGGCAAAACAGTAAAATATGCTAATATCGCTGTTTTTATTTTTGAGTTGCACCAAAACAAACAAATAATTGACACTCCTGTCGAAATATTTAATGGTTTGAATTACACTATTATGGCACAATGTAGGAAATCCATAACATAGATTGCTCCAATGATTGATGTTTTTTTTACATTCTTCAGTAAGCCAGCCTATCATCACTTAAGTTGGCTCTTTTTGTGCCGCCCAGCAGCACAGATGCAAAGCATTATGGGAATCTGAGTACCTTGTTAGCGCTACTGAACTGCACACGCCAGCTGGTTTGATAGTCACTGCCACTCTTAGTCTAAGGATTGTGGGATTGAACCCGTGTTGGTGAGGGGTGGCTGTTAGTCTATTCGATGCCCAATCAGCAGTTCCTCTCTTAAAGCTCCAGCTGGAGGCTAACTCCCCCCCTCTTTCCAGGGCATAATAAATAATTTTTACTCCCTCACAGTGTCGCCGAAAGTTGGCAAGAGCATCTCTCCGGCAGTCGGGGGAATTAACAGCCTCCTCCATTACGGGCTGAATGAAATAAGAGGCCCTTGGGGGAGACACATTAAGGGGTGGTTCAATCCCAGGTTTTTCCTCAGTTTACAGTAGCTGTGTTTCATTTATGGCGTAACACATCGGTCCTGGGAGTGAAGCTTGCTATAATGGCCGGAGCACTCAGCACACCGCATGGAGACATGGCGGCCATTTTTAATCTGCCCTTTAGTGCAAAAAAAAAAAAAACGTGAGACTTCGACTGATGCACTTGGATGTCGCCCAATGGTTCTAAAAGCTAAGAGAGGCAAATGCATGTGTATGGGATTTATGTGGAGAAAAATGGAAAATCGTTTTTTCGTTTGTGCAAAGCCAGAGCTATGAAGGCAGTTAGGGCACAGAGGGCATTAGAAGACAGGAGCAGGAGAAGCACAGGTGGACCCTGGGAATCCATGCGGACAGTCGCTGGAATTAAATCAGAGCAGCCTGTAAGTCCTGGAGGCACAATGGATACAAACATGCAGCTCTTCACATTTCAGTGCTGCTCTCAGACCCTTTCGCAAAATACCAGCATGGACACAAACACTCTCAAACAGAACAGGCTAAATGCACTTCGGTCATATGCAAAATTCTGGATGTAATTGGGAAATAAATGGGATATATTAATGCCACAGTATAAGTGACATAGTAGAAATGTGAAATTCACAGTCTAGAACAGATTTACCCAGACAGATTTCTGAAATGGATTTTACATCAGGGCCTGATGGTTTTTATGCACACCTTAAACAAACCAGTTTTGGCTCATTGGGTAACTTACAGGCGTTTAAGTGCTGGATCCGCAACACCGTAGGCAACCGGCGGGGACGGATAACAGCTGAATATCATCTTCCCAGTACATGGCCGACTGGAAGGCATGCATCCATCCTCAGACAGAGGTTAGGGCTTCTGTCAGGCCACTCTTGCTGTTCCTTAGCTTTGCTCGTCATCAGCTCCCAGACTTCCTGAATGCCGTGACAGTTTGGGGCAGCAATGAATACTGACCAACCTCCTTAGCTTGGGCACTGAGCCCCTGCTCCTCCCCTCCTTATTTATGCTCATTTTGTTGTCCCCACATAAATTAAATAGATGCATTTGGGAAAATGTGGGCCTCTGTTTGCCCAGGCTGAAGGGGGTGGGGGGGTGTTATGGGATGTAAATAAAGGGGATTCCCCTCTTCGCCTTGCTTCCCACCTGCCTAGTTGCCCTTAAATATTCACGAGACGACGCAGCTTTTAATCTTTATCATTAATTAAATTCAATCATTTGTGCTAGTGCCGTTTCTCAACATCAATTTAGAATATTTCAGAATAACTTATTACTGTGCAAATGTTAGCTACTGTACTCTGGTGTTAGTTATTTAAAATATGGCATGTTTCACATGCGAGCATGCTAATATAAGGATGTCTGTAATTACTTCATTTTAAAAGTGTTAACAAGCATAAAAACATACTGCAAATAATAGATTTCAATTAGTGAGCCACAGGTAAACTAAAAATAGATTAAGTAGAGATTAAATAACGGTGAAGTTTCAGCAAGAAGTGAGTTATTAATCATTTTTAATGTTGAGGTACTACTTGTGGGGGTTATTACTTAGTGGTATGTTAATTGACCCTTTAATGGGTGGTGTTTATGTAATACTGCGGCTTTAAATACTCCTAACATCATATGGTCATTGGCACTTCGATAGGCTCAGTGTAATCCAGATTAAAGTATTTTATAAGAATTTAAATATAATCATTAAAGCCCTCTGTGTCAATGTAATACAGATGTAATACAGGACTGCAAAGTTTTCACAAGAGACCAGCATGTAAAGGTTAATCCAGGGTCAGTCCCAGGTGCATAAAGATCAAAGGTCATACTGTAGCTGTACCAATGACATGTGACCTTTTCAGATAGTTTCTATTGATTCATCTGCCTTTAATTAACATGTCAAATCATTTTGCATCAGATTTTTGGAATCTGAGTAACACGTCACTGGTGAACTTTGAAGCTGATTTCCCATTCGGAAGAGCAGACTGTGTCTTCATTAATAAGATATGTCTTTAAACCATGTTAACCCCCACCAGCTGACTCTGCATTGAGTGATAAGGTGCTTCTGCTTATACCGTACTGACTCCAATCAGTCGCCTCTGTGTTAAGTAATAACTCCTCCTTGCACAGCACAGATAAGCACCTTACAGTGGCTCATGGCATCTTGTGGGAGGATATGACATCAGCTGATGAATCACACTGCCCTGTGATAACATCACTGCACTACATCGATTGCTGTTCTGTGTGTCGATTGTCTTTTCACAACCGATGAATCTCTGACAAGCAGCGGAACGATTTTTTCATTAAATGTTTATCCATTGTGTTTTTTTCTTCCAGTAGAGGCTACCCAGACGAGGTCATTCATGCTTATAATTCCATCTATTGACTGGCCAAATGCAATTTTCATCGGTGCCAATATGTGTCTGTGATGCATACACCGTTCATAATCGACGGAAGACTGTGTCTGACATTTTTGATAATTGCTCATACTGGTTTTGTTCAGTGACACAGTGCCTCTGGGAGCAGCAGAGTAACCTCACACCTCCAGGTTACTGGTGTCCCCTCTCTTGTGCCCTGTGTATTGTGGGATTGGCTCCAGGCTCGTTGTAACCCTGTACTGGATCAATGGTTTCGGAAGGTGCTAATCTATGATATTCCCATATTTCTCCTGTCGGATGTATGTTTATAAATAATAATAATAAAAGCTTGTTAATGAATTTCTTTTTTATATTCATTAACCCATTAACCATTTTCATGCCAATCTGTTACCAAGACCCAACCCCTCCTACTGAATGAGGTCACTTCCTGTGACAGCCCTCTCTCTCATAGGCTTCAACTGGGGCAGCCCAGGAGGGGATACAGTAATAACTGTACAAGACCTAGTGCCCCCCTGAGCCAATACATGTATCCTGAAGATCTAAAGGCAGCAGTATAAGAGACGTTTGGTGACATGAAAAAGGTGAGAGCTGCAACCCCCCACCCCCAACATCCTTGTGATCTCTGGAGATAAAACATGGCCATGGAGTGAGGGGCAGGGAGGAGCCTGGCTTCCCCTGCTGATTACCACCCCCCTCCCCTCCCATGCTGCTGGCCCTCCTACCCCCACCCCTTGTTTTATGTACGTCCTTCTAATGAGTTGCCATTTCTGTGGTTTATTGCCGTTCCTCGGGGGCTTCTCCCCAGAAATGGGTCGTGTGGGGAGGGTGGTCATGGACTCTTGGAGAAAAGCTCTCCTCCATCAAGGAGATCCATGCCTGAAAACAATGTAACCCCTTCTTATCCATATTACCCATAACCCACCTGGCCTCTCTTATGCACCTTTATTCTATCAAATCGCAGAATAAGTACAAGCTTAAGGAATTCCTTTATTATCACATTTAAGATGGAAAAACTGCAGAAAGAAGGTTAATATTTAGCGCACGTCTATTTGAACAGCTGAATTTAGCTCTCAAGCTTAATCCAGGACATGACATGATGCATTTTGGGGGCTTTTAATGTCTTCTACATCTGCTGGTACAATCTGTGTGACTTTTAAATGTCACATTAAAGAGGCATGCCATGAAAGCTTCCCGTTCAGTAATTTCACCTGTCCAAAAGAAACCGCAAGATTTGTTCCTGCACGATAATAAAACTCAGTCACCGATTTTATTAACTGTTTAAATTTTTTTAATAGCGATTAACTACTGAATTTTATAGAGAGATGTGCACAGCCGGGACTGTTTTACCACTTCTGTGTTTTAATCTCTGTGGCAATAAGGCAGCATTAACATGTGGCGGTAAACTGTTACGTTTGGATTGTTTGACTGAAACTCACAGAAGGGCCTGTTCTCTTCAGAACATGTTCAGTAATATGAAATATTTCAATTCTGCCGCATGTGACAGTGAGTATCTTCTGCAAATATCAATATTTGCATCGTTACCAAATGTACTGGTGGTAGTTTCTGTTTATCATCCTTTTAAAACAGCACTCAAAGTCCCAAATGCCTTTATGAGTAAATTTATTGTACAAAAATCACATTGTTCGCACCTGATTAAAATTTATGCTGGTGACTCAGGTGTCATGGTGTACAGGAGAACACGTCTGCATGATCACACAAGCTAACTAGGGTTTGGGTTAGTATTGGGGTGGTAGGTTGCCTGGGAATACTGGGTTCCAAAGGCATATACTGGCCAGGGGCATCAGAAGCATTTTGAATGTGGGGGGGGGGACACACTGGCAGGAGGTCTGCGGACCCTCTCCCAGACATTTTTAATGAATTAGATGCGGTATGTGTACTCTCATATCGATCAAGTGGAATGGATTCTTTTGCGAAGCAATAGAAACTGTGCTGAGTGAACTAATATTTAATATTAAATGTGGGGGGGTCCAAACGAATAATTATGAAATGTGAGGGGGGGACGTCCCCCTCAGATTAAATAGCAGCAACGCCCATAATACTGGTTCCCATTTCTTCCTGTTGGATGGAGGTCAACATTGTTCGCAAATCATTTATTTTCTCAATTTGTCATGAATTCAAATTTGTGGACACTCCACATTAAATGTGAGTAATTGTAATTTGACAGTAGTAATTAATGTAATTCCCCTTAGAACATTAAATAAATTAGCAGATTGCTTAGCACACAGCATATGAGGCATCTTGCCGGCCTCTGCTTTGGTGTTTGTTATTATCCTCTTATTTTCATTTGCCCACATATTGTGCATATAATATCTCAGACATCTGTGGATTTGAAATAGATATCGCTGCAGACCTTAAACCCTTTTAGCCAGATTTTTTGCTTTTGCTTTGCCTGACCTGGTTTAGATGTTCCTTTTTTTGCAGTGCATTGTTTATGAAGAAAAAAGCTGAAATGTATTGTACCCCCTGCTGCAGGAGGTCAGCTCCAGGTGCCCCCTGATCCAGTACAAGCAGCTGGAAGAGGGGTGCGTGGATAAATGGATAGATGGAAAGTCTGAGAGGCCAGCTGGACAGAAGGTCTTCCCACATGCAGGACACACCCTTATTCTTTCTCTTCCTCTCCTCCTCATCCTCTGATTGCTCCTTAACTGCTTATCTGAGAGGCGCCCTGAGATTCCTTCCAGGCAGAGAAGGCAGTGGACAGAGAGTATCCCTGCCAGAAGCCTGCCCACCTGCAGCGATGACACATCAGGAAACATCATCTCTTTGCTTTAGCAAAAGTCCAACACTAACCATTTGTACATATAATTGTACATATACTTTCTGTTAAGTCATTTTTAATTTATATCTATTTCCTTAACATTCTTTTTTAGGATGTCCAGTTTGTACACGGTGTACTATTTTCTTTATTTGTTTGCACTATGTGTACTGTCTTTCCTGTATTTTGCATTATAAATTCTTTAATCTGCACATGAAGTACCTTGCTGCTGTATGCAATACGATTTTCTTCTGCGACAAAATACATTATATCTTAATTTCAGCCTTAACAGGTCAAAAAACTCATCACTGTAGCTTTTTTGTTTAATACCAGAGACAGATATTAAAAACGGCATTGGCAATAAACATTCAAAATAAAAGTTCCAAAGCCTAGGTCAGTGGGGAGTGGTGAGGCGCACAGTATCTGCGGGTGAGAGCAATGACAGACCGAACAACACAACATGATAAATCTGGGGTGCGTCCTTCATGAGACAGAAGCACCACCCTCCCCTCACTCTCCTGCTCAGTCCAGCCAGGCCGCCTTGAACAGCAGGGCTCTTATGAAGCCAGTGCAGTAATCGCTGCATCTAGCTGTGATGAGCACGCTTGTCCCCTAAGCTCAGAGCCCATCCATCCTAAGATGCAGCTCAATGTCACAGTCCAAGTAATGGCTGAACAAGACCCCTAGAGAGCTGAGCTGACAGGGTCAGGGCAGTTGTGGCCCCTTACAATCCATGGTTAGGAAGAGATGCAGAGAAAACTGGCACACAAGCGCTCAGTGCAAACCCCACCCCAAACCTGTAACCTCATACCCACATGGTGCTGTGCTCTGAGCAACGCTATAATTACATGGATCTCCAGATCCCAAAGGAGGAGGACTCCCTGTATTTAAATGCAGCAGTATTACAGAAATCTGAAGTCTTTGTTTCATTGATCTACTGAGAAAATTTTGTAGTGATTTGTAAACAAAACTTCACAGCATGATGAGACATAACTATTGATTCAAAGAAATGCACTGTTAAAGTCCGATGATGAAATAACTGTTGAATCTGATGATGAAATCTGCATCTGTGCATACTTTCAAAAAAGCGAAAGGCTGTTGAAATGGGAACCATTACATAATAAAGGCATGCGTTAATTAACACGCAAGTGTAATTCTCACACTGAAAACTCTTGTACGTGGCAAAACCAACCTACAGTGTCTGTGTATAAGTCACACAAGCAAAACAAATAACTGTTTTACGTAATTATTTTGGTGATTTTGTCAGTAATTGCGATTCTTCTTTTTGTTACTATATTCAATAATTTTAACACAATGACGGAATATGGAATTTACTTGTGTCGCAGGGAACACGCGGACTGTGCTGCTAAGTAAACCGGTAATTTAATCTTTTATACCTTAATTACAGTGTTGTCTCTGCTCACTGGGCGCCGCTGGAATTCGTTAATATGATTATATGGCACTGCTGGTGTGGCGATTAATAGTCGGGACAATTTAAAAAGCGGAGCGTTGGGTGATAGCCGCCTAACAGTGTCGAGATTGTTTGAAAAACCCGGCAGTCTGGGGAGAGGGCTCGTGCACGGGCGTGACAGCTAGCACAGGGTTACTCTGTGGTGCGCGCGAGCACGCGCGAGTCTGTCAGCGTCATTACTGACTACAGCGCTGAGGACCGAGCCGCATAAAATGTCATGCAAACCAGATGGCGGAAAAGTGAGATTACGTTGTTATACTGTTATATATTAAGTAATTATTTCCATCATTTCAAGCAGTCGTTAATTCGACGGTTTTCCATAACATTTGATCAAATGTAGGGTCACCTGCGGCTTGAATACTATATCTCAGGGAGCTCAGAGCATAAAATCACATCCACACGCCATTATTCATTTTACTATCCATTATTAATGGTATTTTTTGCTATTGTTATGACTTTCCGCTTACTATGTAAATGGTATTTGGAAGTTTAGTGCAGTATATGATTCTGAATAATGTTATCTAATTAAAAAACAGTCTCGCGAAAGCCCCAGCCTGTTACACATTTGAGGTCTTAGACATGCCCCTAGCTGAATTATTCATTAAAGAATGACATCATGTTTAATGATGGTGGCATTGAGGCAAGCTTGCCAGTAAACCCAGTATGCAGATGGGATTAAGCCTGACGGGGTCAGATGGGGAAACAGACAAGAGAAGCTGGCAGGATGGCAAAAATAGCAGGCAAAGAGTGAACCCGCAGCCCTTTGTTCATGAGATGAGATACATAACAGCCACGCTCCTCTGCCCGTGAGCATCTCTGGGACGGGGTCACGCCAAGGGCACAGTCTCTCTGCGTGCGCTGGACCATGTGGCTTGTGTGAGAGGAGGTTCTCTAGGGTCCAACGCAACAATAAAAGCCCCATTTCCCCTCGGGGTGGAGTGGGGCAACAGCAGCGGTGGTTTAATTCAAAAGGGGAACATTTTACTGCCATTTATAGTATTGCAGGTGGTAGAAGCAAGATTTTTCTTTCCTGCTATATTTATAAATAATTAAATAAATTATTTTATATTTAGCAGGCAATGTTATTTACTGTCCCATTTTTAGTAGTGGGTCAGTGTGATGCCTTTATCAGTGGGATTTAAACCAGCCACATTTTGGCTGCAACTGTCATGATCACACCACTGCTTTGCTAAGCCTTTCTTGTTTTGGTCCCACATTGGGTTACACTCAGTAGGATATAAACCGCACACATGTACCACAGGCAGACACAGGGTTCCGCTCCGTCCAGCTCTCCTTGCTCTGCCCTGGAATGTGGGTTTAACCACATAAAGCATCCAGGGGGAACAGACTTCACCTGTCTGTGGGCACGGTTAGCACGTAGCAGAGCAATAAGGGTCAGGCTATCCACAGGGGAGTAGTGCAGACCAGAGTGTGAAACGGAGACCTGAAATCTGCTGTCTGATGGATTGCTGGCTCAGATAGTGGGGGTGAGCAGGAAATGGAGAAGCCATCTCTATGTAGGCGCTGAGGGTGTTATTGTGCCGTGGACTGAAAGCGAACAGCCTCCTCACTTTAAAGTTGAAATCCATCAACATCTCCATACCTAGAAACAGTCATTGCGTATTCCTCTACTCCACCGGCAGGTCACGGCTGGTTCACAACACTGTTAGCAAGTATTTAGCCATCATCTAGATCACAGTTTATATGACCTTTCATAATAACAGGGATTCTTGGGTAGTTTAGGTTCTGAAACCATAAAAAAGAGGAGGGGTTCTCTCTTTCATTCCGCATTGGAGTTCCAAAGGTCATATTGACGGGAGACAATCCGGAACACATGGATGGCAATGTGCAGAACAAAGATGATTGTCCAAAACCCCCACAGGCCCCACAGGGCAGGAAAAATCAGGATAAAAAGTCTGGTGGCTTTTTGGGAAGACAAAGCCAGTCACTCTCAAAGGTTCACACTTTTGCACAGATTTTATTTCCACATTTTCATCTGAATTTGTCAGACGCTGTCTGGGGATAAACTTTTTTGGGGGAGAATGGGCGCTGAACAGCTTGATGTGTAAGGACCTAGCTGGCGAATGATCCTCCATCCCTGAGGCCAGAAGGGGGGCGTCTGCACACTGCGCCGCCTTTCGGAAATTTCCCAACAAAAGGGCTATTTTATTAGGGATTGTTTCCTACTTTTAAGGGGCTTGCTCGACATTTGTGCCATAGAGGAATGCAGAGCTGACTTCTTAGATGCTTTTATTGATGCGTTGGGGGTGCGGGGGGGTGAGGTTGGAAGGAGCTGACACTAACTGCCTCAGAGAGAGAAGCAAGGCAGGCTTCAGGGAATTAAAGACCTCCTTTGTTGTGTGAGCTTGCTGCGGGCGATGGCATTGGAGCGGCCCCCCAGGGCAAACTGAAAGGAATTCACTCAGGAGGGATTCGGGGAGATGGGGAAATGAAGGTAAAGTCTCCTGCTGATAGATTGAGCTTCGGGAGAAGGATCTCACTTCAAAATTATGTATAAGTGGCAAATGGCGTAAAGGAGAGCTTTTGCTTATGAGAAAATACCCGATTATGGTAAACACAGCAGGGAGAGATGAAGAATATTACAGTGATTGGCGTTGGGTTTCATCTGAGCTTGAACAGTCAGCACAGCCTGGCACCGTTCCTCAGTACTGGCTAAAGACCTGTGAGGTTTTCAGCTTCCACTTGTGACATACCTGTCAGGTCGCTAGCATCCCCACATGCTAAATCCACGACCGTCTGTTAACAATCACTAGGCCCCTCCAGTGTGTTCAAAGGCTTGTTCGTGTATCACTGGGACTTTCACCAAACCATGCACGACTGTGCTATTGATACGGCTTTTTCTTGTAACATGCAACTCCTCATCAATGCAGTGTTGGGTGGATGGAGTGATGCTGTCGCAATTTTGATGTGTGAAGTGTGGGCGTTGCCAGTTATTCTGAAGTGAGTGAACCGAGATGCTGTGTTTGATTCTTTGCTGTGAATGTGGCTGATCCTATTTCCAGAGGCACCGGATAATGACGATAATCCATGCGACACAAGAATGGCTCGACTGTCAGTAAGGCGGTTCCAGCTGTGGCATCATTCCAAGTGCTTTCTTAGAGGTTATAGATGGGAACAGTGTCCTGCACACAGCTCAATAAGACTGGAGTCATGCTCCACCAGCCAATGGCAGAACATAACACAGAGGTCGAGGCTCATGGGGCATCCAGACCATAGATCCATGCGCCTGAGATTTAATTGAATTTTTGAATTCTCTGTAAATGAGGTATAAAATGTGGCCCATCTACAATCCATCAATGCTGACTGGACCTGGGATAATTTCAGATTATTGATATTATGGGTTACTCCTGTTTGGAAACAGATGGAGCAATGGAGACTCACTAGTTTATGCTTCCTTCTAATTGGCCTGTTTCCCGTTCTGCTCACCGGCATCTTCAGCCATCATCCCTACTGGGTTTCTCTTCTCAAAGGGTGGGGCTCCACCTTTCTCAATAAGGTACTTATCTCTCCCCTTGGTGCTAACAGTTAGAGTATATCCACCATTCATTAAGTCACATGATAAATATGACCCAAATATGATGAATTATACTGATCCACTTTTTTCCAAAATATGACAGAATTTTGCGGCATAATTACCTAATTACCATCGCTGTGGTTATACAATAATTCGGGGGCTGTGTTCAGCACAAGGATAAAATGTCCGTGAATGGATTATTTAAAGAATATTGATACAGCCAAAGGGATTGAATAGCCTTTTTCTATGCACTGGAACTGCTTCCCCCATGAGCGTAATCGTGTAAGGCCCTTATTTCAGGCTTCACATCTGTCGGCTCCATATTTTCATTAGCTGGTAGCAAGAATAGACGATAAAGGAGTCTGGTTTCAGCCAGTCTGCTACAGAGAGGCGAGCACTATTCAGCCTAAAAGCATAGTCGGCATATAAGGCTTTGTTATTCTCCTGCACGCGTCTTCACTTATAGCAATTGTAAACATCAGTGAAAGTGTGAAAGCCTTTGCAACTCATGGAACTTTTAAAAAAGCCCTTAGTTATGATTATATAGATTAATATGAGCCATGTGTGTTATGGGCATAGATTACTTGCTATAAAAACAGTTGCACAAGTGAAAAGAGGTCTACTAAAGAGGGTATCTATCATAGCAGCCTCAAAACAATGCAAATTACACTTCAGCAGGCATCCTTTGCTGTTTAATAAAAGCATTACTTCAGCCAGTCTATTCTTGTTTATATTTAAAGAGATGCTTTGGCACATATAGCTCTATTTCACAGAAAAAAATAAGCAGCATAAATCTGCTGTGGGACAGATCTGTGCATATTTCCAAGCCATAAAACTCTTTTCTTTAAAAACACTCGGTACATTAAGCACCCGCATCTCTCTGAGTGAAAAATTTGCATGATACTTTTTTCAATTATCAAGAAAAAAGGGGAAAGTTGTCCAGAATAGTTTGTTTTTTTTCCCCAAGGAAATTGTAGCCTCTGACAATCGGTGCTCTTTTTGTGAAACATGCGTTCGGCACTGACTTGAGCACCATTAATAGCTGCACATTATTCATGCCTGCGGTGACCCTGGATAGTTTTCATAGATGTATGCGCAGGTGACAGCAAAGCTTGGGCTCAGAGCAGAGGGTCAGCCAGTGACCTGCACCCCTGGAGCAGTTTGGGGTTAAGGGCGCAACATTGTGATGAATCTTAGAGCCAGATTTGAGTCCATGTCCCTCTGGACATAGGCACAGATCCTTAACCCACAAGGCTGCACACTGCTCCCCACGCCACACACTGCCACACACCGCCGCACACTGCTACACGCTGCCACACCCCGCCACGCACTGTCGCACACTGCCGCACAATGTCACACACTCTTCACTTGATAGTTCTTCAGATGAGCCTTCAAATATCTCCAATTTTTTCCTTTATTTCCTTGATGTGCTCAGTGGTCTTCAACATGTCTAAAAAGGAACACGTGCAGGAGTGAGCAAAACAGCAGACACATCCAACAATATATTCATATGAAGGATCTAATCAGTAACATGGTCTTGGCCTTCCGAACAGCTTAAGCCCTTGGAATGCTGCCAAATGAGCCCTGAACTGTCTGTAATGGGATATCAGACCATTTTTCAAAGGGGAAAAGCCTCCAGTTCTTTGAGGGATGAAGGAGGTGTTCATCTACTTCACACTGCGCTCCAGAACTTCCCATAAAAGTTCAATGCTGCTTCGATCTGATGATTGGGAAGGCCACACAAGACCATCCTTCTCATTTGTCTTTGTAAAACCTGGCTTTCTGTATCTGTGTGTATGGGGGCATTTTCGTCTGGGAGCATCTTAAGGGAAAAGTATTTGCACCACAAGATACACCTGGCCCTGAAAAATGGTCTCATAGCCCTTGGCAGTTATACGACTGAGCAGAATAACTATTGGACCTAATGGTCACCACAAGATGGCTGCCCATGCAATTTCATATCCCGTACGTTGTTGGTTGAAAGTATCCATCCAACATAAACCCATCCTGACATTGGGAAAAGGATGAACGATGACTCATCAGACCATAATATTCTTTTTCATTGCTCTGGAGTTTTTTTTCCTCCTTACACCAGGTAATATGTCTTTGTCTGTTGGCCTTGGATACAAGTTGCTCGCAAAATAGCAGGACTACCATAAATTTCACCTTTGTAAAGGTGGTGAGGCCATGTATTAGTAACTGTCCTGTTGAGTGCCTGTCTATCCTTGCCAGTGAGCTTCAAACTTTGGAGCACTGATACTCTCGCAATATTGAGGGTGGAGATTCAGTGGTGAACATACTATCATAAAACTATTTGTGAATGCCAAAATCATTCAGTCATTACAGTTCAGTTGTTAAGAACAGTGTTTTCCAATCCGGTCATCGGGGATCCACAGATAGTGGACCCTCTGTGAGTCCCCAAGGACTGAGTTTGGAAACACTGCTATAGTGTTATGACGATTGTGTTTGCAAGTTGAATCAGATGCCAAAACTCTCGCACTAACCTGGAAGCCATCCCATTAACGCAGCATCCAAAATAAAATCCAAATCTAACACACATGCCACACAAATGTCCAGAAATGTGGTTCCATGGCACTGAGTGAACTCTTGGTCTAAAACATTTCTGTGGGCAACCATTTGATCCGACACTCACGTTTCCCTGTGGCATTTTCTGCCAGACATCACACTCAGGTGTCAAGGCCACTTATGTGTGTGCAATTATCTAGCGTTCCAAAAATGTTTTTAATTATTATTATTTATTCATCTCCACAACCAAAATCCAAGCTGCGTCGACATCAGGTTTCCAGATGGACACTCATATTTAAAATCCCTGGTGTTGCTAAAAACCTGCCAGACAAGCCATGCGATGACATCATAATGCAAAAACTTAGGAGAAATGCAAAGGGGTGGAAACAGACCTGCCGATTTCCAGTAATTAATTGGGAAAACACACAATGGTTAAGGAGCTATTTACTTCCTTTCAAGGAAAAGGTTCCTACTTTATTGCTTACAAGTATCTTGATAGTTTGAGAAACTGTTAATTATCTGTAGGATTCCATGAGACATCAAGACCCTGCCAGACAGATGTGTCCAGCAGCTCCCAGGCATTTGACACCCTTTCCCACCCAGAATTCCCCCTTCCTGTTCTCTATATCTGTCCTTCAGCAGCTGAATGAGGCATCCAGTCCAGGGTGTACACCTGCCTTGTTCCCTGTGCCGCCTGGGATAGGCTCCAGACTCCCCCGCCGGCACACACACAGCCCTGTACTGGATAAGTGGTTGGAAGACGGATGGATATTGGAATGAGCTCTCAACATGTCAGAGCTTCTGAATCATGTTCCCTATTCTAATACTGACTTTCCTTCTGTCTCCATTAAGATGTAGCACTAATTAGCCACCAGTAATTTGTTTTACTCATCACAAATCGATCTTGTTTTGTGGAATTTCAGTAAACAGCAGATGCTAGTGCAGCCTTTTTCAATAAATGTACTTCTTTGACATCTCTGACACTCTTCCTTTGGGGAATCCATGAATTAAATGTCTTGTAGCATTAAGTATGATAGAGTCTTATTGGTCACCATAGCCAATCTGCTTGAAGACGCAAAATGTATCAATGGAATATTAACAAGCTGATTGGCTAAGGAAAACAGGAGCCAATGGCCTGAAAAGAACAGAGGGCTGATTGGCTAAAAGCATACCAGCTGACAAGAAAGCTAAACAAGGCCTAGGGTAAATAAAATAAGGTTGGTACTAAATCAATCCTTCGTTTTGAAGAGATGAAGACTGACATTGTGACACAAGCACAAAAACAGTAGCATATTCGTCCCCTTTTCTATTTTAAAAACACTATTGTAGTCACATAAGAGGGTTCTCTGTCTAATAAGATATCTTCAGTCATACTGCCTGCATTGTTTAAGACTTTGATTTTTTGTTCATTTACATTTATCTATCCTCATAGTAGAAACAGCAAAACTACTCAACCTTTGCTTATCTATTTCTCCTCCTTTCTTATAGTTTCTAAGAGTTTTGGAAATGTTTCCCTGTTCTGTTTGCAGGTTGGCTTGAGACTCATTGTATAAATGGACTGATCTGTCACTTATTTGTAAATATAGTTGGACCTTTGGGTCTGTCAAGGATTATTGTATGGCAAAGAAAGCAATCCCCCATTCAATTTTGTAGTGTGAACATATACAACATAATAATGTAATTAAGCTTGATCTTAAAACCTGTGATACAGGAGGTTAATAGAAACCTAATTTATAAGGGTAATGTAGTTTTACATTTGCATAACAATAACACTGGCCAATCACCTGAAGACATTACACACTATAAAGGGCTTATACCTTGATGAACGCCCTGTGGGTATCATTTTCGTTTTCTCTTCTCGTTCTGCAGGTTTTAAAGACAAACAATAAAGCGAAATTTTCTGTAAATACCATCACTACAGCGTGTGGTGTTTGAAAGATCCGATTGCTCAGTTCTGTGGCTCTTCTCTCCAGGAAACGGAATTTGTCGTAGTACTAGTGCATAGTAAGCTCCTTTTCTTTGGACTTGGACTAAAATTGTGCCCAGTGAGGTAGCACTTGCTTTCTTTCTCTTGACATGATTTTCTCCATTTTCTGCATTGTGAAGGGCTTACCTTTGGGCTGATAGGGTAGCCACTCTGGGCAGTTTGGTGAACAGATGTAAGTGACAGGTGTCAGAGAGTGAAGAAAAGAATAAACAATTGAGTTTTGAAATTTGAGTAGGAGGAAAACAATTAAACTAGAGAAATTGCAGGAATTTAAGGTCTGAGATGCCCTACGGAAGGCAAAGCATTCATCCATTGACCCATCCATGTTCCAAGCCCTTCTTTGCCACTTGGTTGTCGGACAAAAAAGAGCAGGTCACCACCATGCTAAAGCAGTACACCCTAACACAGGGCATGTGCAGCAACGTGTCACGTCACATAGCCCCCTCTGGTTTGACATGCCACTGCGCACCACCTGGATCTTTGTTCATATTGCTGAAGGTGCCGTCTTTTTAATTATCCATGTGCAGCCATGCAACACCCATGCAATCATCTGCATGGATCCATGAGAGACCCTGACATCTGCAGTGGCACATAATAGTGTTTGTGTGTGACTCGCATTTTATTTAGAGTGCAAGCACTTTCAGACTGGCGAGAATACACAAGTTTGCTTGCACTGAAGTGAAGAGATTCTCCAGTTGGCCTAACAGATGGACGGGATCATGGGAAATACCAAAGCACCTCATTGCTTTATGTGTCTGTCAGGATACTTCATGCTTACAACCAGGGGTCAACGAGACACCATGTTACTGGGAACTGAGAGCAATGCCATGCAGAGGAAAGATAAAAACCATCATTCAGTAATAAGTGGAACAGTAGAACCCCTGTCAAAGAGCTGATACAGCTGAAACACAAAACCCATTGATCCCTTCATTGAGAGATGGAACATGAACACTGACAGCCATTCTAATGAGAGATTACAGTTGGAGTGACGTGGAAGGACTGTGAACACTATCAGCCAATCTGGTGAGAGATTACAGCTGGAATGATGCTGCACGAACACACACACTGCCAGCCAATCCAATGACAGAATATAGTTGGTATAATACAGCAGGACCATGTTTCCTGCAATGAGGGAATGTATAAAAGTTTGAAAGCAAGCTCTCAATACAAAGGACATTGTAAATCCAGGTAACCAGTTTTAGGGATTATAGAAAAAAAACACTAAGATATACTTACGGCAGACCGTATAATTTAATATACATTAATAATTCATTTAAAAGTGCATTGTTGTATGTACTCACTGGGGTGTAGCTGGTACACCGTATAAGTCCCTTTCAAAAAAGTACAAAATAACCGCGCCTTGATATAAATTATATAAATCCCAGCAGATAATTTTATACTCATTTGAAAAAAAAAGTTCAAACTTGTAGTGGAAAATGATGTTTATCACAGGACAAAGGAGACAATGACGGAGAGGGATCACGTGACATTCCATCTGAAGTGAAGACACTGATTTAGATGGCGGAGACACAATATCATATTGGTGTGTCACCACTGTCATTTTTAGCTGCCGTGTATTTCTGAAGGCTGTAACTGTTTCATAAAGCTGGATATCTCACAGTAAATTTAGTGGCATATTGGGTGACACTTTTGCCTCCCATCTCCAGGGTTGGAGGTTTTACTTCAGTTCCTGGCTCTCGCTTTTTCTCCTCATTTAGTCTGGTGGAATTGGGATCTCTAAATTGCCCTTACATGTTTGTGGGGGCAAGTGTGTGCCCTGCAAGGGGCTGGCATCGAGTCTATTGGGTTCCATGGCCTGGGCTTCCAAGTATGGGCTCCAGGCTCACCACTACCCTGCACTTCATAAGCAGTTTGACAAGACTGATGGATGTATTAATAAAGTTACGAATTTCAGCAGGGTCAGAGATAGAGATCTTCCTGGGATTAGAACCCAGGTCAATTGCGCCCATTTCCAATACATCTTCTCTCCTTCTCTACTGCAGCCTGACAATTTGTGGACTCTCTATGCTACAAAATCTCCTGGCTCCTACATATACATTTGTGCCAGTTCCCCATTCTGACACGAAGATTCAAACACCTCTTTCTGTTTCTTGATGTATTATTTAACACTCTGTCAGGCACGGGATTTTATGCCAAATTCTTATACTGCAAGAAGCAGTGCTTCGATGAGGATCAATTTGGATACAGAGGCTAATGGAAGCAGAATGAAAACATTTCATTTAACTTTTATATCCTAATTACTCAGGCATCATATTTAAGCAGCAAATGTAAATACGCTCATTTATGCTGTACAGCTTAGAGCAATTTTTAAAATTATTCGGGATAATATGCTGCCATGCACATTACCATAGCAACAAATAGATTTCTCACATGGTGTTATGCAACAAGGAAATGTAAATGGAAGAGGACTACAAACGTCACAGGATGATTCCCAGGGTGTTACGTGCAAACAAGGCCAATGACTAGTAACACAATTTTACAAGTCAGAATTTATAAGGGCTCCCAGGCAGCAGGGGGCACAGTTCTTGAGGAACTAACTTTGCAATTTAAATGCTGAATTCTTTGTTATTTATGGAATTGCTAAGCCGGGACATGAAGGAAGGAAAAGAGGGACAATCCATGGAGTAGCTGCAATGAAAAGTGGTTTGTTAACAACTACAAAGTAGAAACCAAAAAATAAAGAGACCACAAGGGGTTAAAAAACAATGAAGAAAATGAAGAACAAGCTAAGGAAACCACAAGTAAACACAACTAGGGAACAGAATAAAACAAGGAGCAGGGCTAGGAAACAACCACAGCTACTAATAAACGGTAAGAACTACAATGACTGACAATATACAAATATACTGCTCAAAAAAATGAAAGGAACACTTTTTAGTCAGAGTATAGCATCAAGTCAGTTAAATTTCTGGGATACTGATCTG
>JABFEA020000039.1:12745298-12761114 GCA_019775915.2 Cyphomyrus plagiostoma | reverse complement strand
ATTGATCAGGTGTCCCTGCGGCAGTGGTAGCTTAATGGTTAGAGAAATGCACTTGTAATTGAAAGATTGCAAGTTTGAATCCCCAACCAGCAAGGCACCACCCCCAAGCACTGCTCCCCGGGTGCTGAATTAGCTGTCCCCTGCTATGTCACATATAAGTTAAATGCAAAGGGCACATTTTGTTGTGGTGTGTCAACTAGTACTGGGCGGTATAAACGATATTCGATATAAATTTGGCCAACGGAAAGATTTTGATTATACCGTCCTACCGCAGAAATTTCCCCTCCTCCCTGGCAAAAAATGACGTAATGAAGTCGCATCAAATAAATTATTTATTAGTATGATTTATATGAATATTGTTTGTGATTATTGCAGGCCCCGGCAGCAGAGTCCTGCACAAGTCAGATTTTGACAAACCGCACCTGCCCCACCCATCATACTTAAACCCGTATCCGAACCGTTATCCGACAGAAATAAAATAAAATTCCGCACCCGATCCGCTATAAATAAATACAGACACCGGACCCGAATGAAAATCAGTCAGATTAAAAATTAGACAAAAGTTTATTGGCACAACAAATCATCCAGTGAGATGTGCAACATCAGTTGAAAAGGCGTAGCCAAATGTAAATGTTACCCAATAACACCCTATGATAAGCAAAACAAATGTATAGTAGCCTACCTCCACACTCATTTAAATAATGTTTGATATTGCCATGCCCACACACAGCCTTACCAGCTTACAATTACTAGTTTTAATAAAATTAGTATTATATAAAGTGTACATTAGGCTACCCTGCACAGTACTGGGTTTTATAGGCTGCCTACGTGCACTGTCCATTTTCCTCTGATTACCCGATTGGAATTCCTACGCGAAGGCGAAGACTAACGTTTGGTGCGGTGCTTTATATTACTGTGTAAACACGGATATCCTCCACAATTAATGGCCTCAGCTGACTACTTCAGCATCCATTTCAAACAACTAGAGGAGATCGTATGCGTTTTTTGAAAATGAAAGTGGGAGAAATTTCCGGGAATGCGCGTGCAGACAAACTGATATGGATTTTATGTTTTATCATCTTGAATGCAGGGATTTTGTCACTAAAATATAGCCCTAGGGTATTTTTTGTTGGCACATGATGTTTTGAAAACCGCAATTTAGCTCTCCTGCGTCCGACCCAACCTGACCCGAACCCGTATCCGACACAGTAGAATATTTTTCACCCGTTTCAACAAAATTTGCGGGTCATCTGTCGGGTACCCGAACCCGTGCAGGACTGGCAGGACCTTTATGGGAGAGATGGTCATATTAGTATAGATGGAGTTGACACTAGTCTAGTTCTGTGTCTTGTTTTCCGCGTCGTAGGTTGTAATCACTTCCACAGAATGGGATCATAATTGGGCCATTGCGAAAAATCATTAATCCTAAATGCTGCAATGGCTTTGGGCAGTATCTTACCCTAATCTCTGGCTCCAAACTTTCCTCAGTGTCTGATGAATAAATGTCAACATTAGGGTTATGGTATGTCTTTTACTGGTATTTGTTTTGTGATGTTTCAGTATACAAATTACAACGTATTGTCCTATACTCTGATTTTATATACGGTGGTACCTCGGTTCTTGAGCTTAATCCGTTCCGGACTCCAAATCGAATCCTAAAAAGTTTGACTTCTGATTGAATTTTTCCCATAAGAAATAATGGAAAACCAATTAATTGGTTCTCAGCCCCCCAAAATTACACGTAAATGTTTTTTTTTTTCATTTAAACACAAAATGAACAGGATAAAACAAGAGCATTTTTTTCTTAATGGCTTCCAAAACGATAAAGATCTTATCCAGACATTACCCCTGTCCTGCCCCGATCGTACGCTTCTTCCATGTGCCACACCCCCTCATTAACCTTGTGTGGGATCCCCATGTGATCAGCTGTTTCTGGTTGTTGTCATTCGTCCTCTGAATTAAGTCCACATGTCAGTTTGTTTCCCCAGTTCAGTCATTGGGTACGTTCGACTTGCTTACAGTGCTGGCTTAAAGCAACGCATTCTGATCCTGACGCAATGCATTACGGTTAGATGCACTGCGACCTGTCACCCAGAGGCACAAACTGGAACTGACGACACACCTTTGCCTCATTGGCTGAAGATTTTAGTTACATGCGTGACGTTTGTATCCCAGGCAGTTCCGATGCGTAATCTGCTATTTCTCCCAAATATCACATAAAGCTGTGAGAACTGGTTTTCAGTTAACTTTATTTTACTAGGTAAATTTAAATAAATGACACAAATGCTCTAATAGTACACGTAAGTTAGTGGTTTATTTATTGTTAGTTACTGTAATGTCGCGCTGCTTTTTATTTTTATTTAATTGTCCAGTCTGTGAAGAAGGCATTCAAGTAAGAATTGCATTGTAGTGTGACTCATTTCCTAGCGTGTACAATTTTGGTTCGACTTCTGATATTCAGATCCAGTTCTAGGTCAAACTGGTTTGTTTGACTTTCAAGAAATTAGAGTTCTAGTGAGTTCGAGAACCGGGGTACCACTGTATATTCTGTTTGTTTGACATATACTCTGTGATGAGTAGGTGACTGTGATTTGACTCTGCGAATGTGAGGCCACTCTGTACTGTTTCACTGCATTCCCTGATAATGAGGAGTTCACTTCATGGTCAGGCATCTTGTAAAGCTTTAAGATCTCCTCTCAGAGCTGCTCAGAATGGCATTTCTGTTTGAATAAACGCTTTGTCAGTGTTTGGTGATGGATAATGCTGTGTTGGACATTCTGAGTGATACTGGACTCAAGGGTGTTGTTTCTCCAGGAGTTGCTGTCCATGATTTAAAGTCTGCCTTTTATTGACAATTAATGACTTAATCCATTAGTATGTGGGCTCAGTTTTTTTTTCATCCCTTCCTCATTATTGTGTCCTTAGAGAATAGCAGGTAAGCTGGTGACTTTCTAAACGAATCATTCTCATTTTGCCAGCCCTCCACCCAGCCAGTAATATTAAGCACGCCATTTGCAGGCCCAAGGCATGAGTCACTTCTCATTGGTCAGCCGTCGCTTTAATTTATTGACGGGTCCCTTCCTCAGGACAGATTAACTGGGCCGGTGAAACTGCAGGGTCACGATAACATTTTGTTATTTGATTTCGATAGCGGGCGCATCTGCGAGGCGGACGTCGCCGCTGTGTCTTTGCAGCGAGCATGCCAGTAGCCAAAGTCTGATTTAGAGCTTATTAAACCTACGTCGGGCAGCCAGCTGGAGGTCACTCTAGGCAAACTGAGACCTTCTATCTGCTAACCAGGACCTTCTTGATGGTTTATTGCTGAAGGCGACAAATATAAGTGAATTCATGCAGTATATCTCTGCGTACTGCTAGAAATTATACAGGAATTAGCACCTATGAGAGGGAGCGCGCTTTCATCAAGGCGCTTGAAATGGTTACCTTATAAGCATTTTTAATCATTTTAATAAGCAGCAATAACATTTACCTGCATTTGCAAATATGCCTGAAACCTACTGTAGACATCTCTTGAAGCCAACATACCAGTTTGTTCTCTGCTTCCAGTTTGGTGTTACTGGGAGCCTCAGCACATGATACTGGTTTACATGCCGAAGCAACAAGTGTGCTCTGGGAGACCAGTGTTGGGCTGACATGTGACCCCAGCGCCGCCCTGGTGGCTGGGGTTCGTAAAAACAAATGGATCATTGAGCAAGTGGAATAAAATGAGCAGTAGCCCTGGTTTTTAGCCACTTTTACTCCTTGAAGGTAGGTGGTGCACACAGGTGCTGTGAATGTGGATGGCTTAAGCGCCTACATCTTCTCACCAGCCGTTGAATACTTTCTGTAGATCAATTGTTCGGCGACGCATTGCTCATGTGTATTGACGTTAGACCCCTCCCCCCCACCACTTGACAACTTTTACATCAGCATTGCTCCCTATCCCCCCTCAACTTTTACCATCTCCTCCCCCTCAATTCCTAACCCCTGCCCCTCAGTGATTAAATATTCTATTATGTCAAACACGTAGCTCCACACATTATTTTCTTTGGAGATGTAGCTCTCACTGTAAATAAGGTTGGAGACCCCAACCGTAGATAAATTCTCTGTTTAAAAATCACACTATTGTGTGCCGACTGCAGTATTATGATAGGTTGATGAGCAGGTACTTTGCTGTCAGGAAGTGATGTGCAGGCAGTGAATAGGGAGCACTGTACAGCCTCCCAAAGAAAACACATCTCTCGCACTAGGCACTGCGGCTGGCTTCTGAAGCAACCATTTTGGGCAGGAATTCTTGCATTCAGCCTGTTTTCTGTGCTTTAAAATTCCTGGTGACACATCTGAAAAACACTGACCGAAACTGCAGTGCTCTTCCCGCGGGTGTTAATCTGTAACCATCCCGGAATGTCATATACTGTAAGGACGCAGCGTATCGTCCCTAGGTGTGTCCCTGTCGCTGATGTGTGAAGAGGGCCCCTGAGGTCCTGACAAGCATGTGGCCCGGCTGTGCGGGCGCAGGACCCAGCTGGCCGCACGTCTGGGAACGAGGGTCACAGCAGCAGGGTTGGGCTAATAATAAACTGCTAAAGTCAAACCTGCTGTAAACTGGAACGGTCAGCATTTGGCCTCAGTCAGGGGCAGCATTTTTATACAGGCTGGACAAATGTCTTGAGTTTCACAATTGTGACCACAATGCTACATGGGCCGTGTGATTACAGACATCGTCTTTGGATGGCAATGCAGCCAACCGCATTTCAACGCAGTAATAGTAGTAAATCCATCCGTTTTCTGTAACCGCTTGTCCTATTCAGGGTTGTGGGGGGTCCTGAGCCTATTTCAGAGACCACGGGCGCAAGGCGGGGTGCCAACCCATTGCAGGACACACACCATGCCCCCACACATGAACACCTACTGGGAATTTAGCAACTCCAGTTCACCTCAGCATGTTTTTATACTGTGGGGGAAACTGGGGTACCTGGAGGAAACCCCATGACGACACTGGGAGAATATGCAAACTCGACAGGCATGGAGCCGTGGCGGAGACTCAAACGCTGGTCCTAGAGGTGTGAGGCAACTATGCTAACCATTAATGCGGTAGCCAATCACAGTTTAATGCAGTGGCCAATCACAGTTTAACACAGTGGTCTTCAGTGATCCTCAACAGAACTCTCAGATGAGTGTAGACAGCAGCCGTTCTATGTCACATTCTTGTCAAGTTGGCAGGTGAAGTGTTGATGCAGGGTGATCCTCAAAGTATTATCAGAGGGCGTAGCTTTACAAATGGCATGTTTTCGATGTGTTTCGTGGTTAAGGTTCTGCCATATTTTTATCAGCACTCTTAATCACTTTCTAAACTTCCACATTTTCCATGGTGCTTAACAGAGGATCCCAATGTTCCTTCAGTTGTCTGTGGTCCAGCCATTGATCAGGGCACCAGGTGGACAAACTCAGCCATTTCAGTTTAATCCTGAAAGTTTGCCACCTCTTTCATGAGAAGAATGGAGTGACTTTACCTCTTGTAAGTGGTAGTTATGGTTGGTATGGTCTACATTTCATGACACTTATTGGTGAGAATCACAGTGCTCTCTTTTGCATTCGCCTTGCGGTTTTCAACACGCCAGATTCTCAGCTGTGTTCCTGTGCCTGATTTATGTGTGTGTGTGAGATGTTTGGCACTGTGCGCAGTGTGTCTTCGCAGAAATGAATCCACTTGTACTCCCCTCTTGCCCCCGATGTGTCACAGTTAATGGAAAGAATTCCAAAGCAGAGGTCTTCCGAGTGTCCCCGGGCTTTTAATGAGCGATGCTCTCCCGTCTGTCATTGGTGGTGACAATGACGATGTGGATCAGGGGCTACCTGCCCGGAATAGCTAATTGCTAATCCACTCAAACGCCATGGAAGAGATTAAATTGAGACAGAAATCAACATGAGGCCAGTCACTGTTCAGAATAATAGATCTCTTCCTGGGAGCACTCTCTCTCTCTCTCTCTTTCTCTCTCTCTTGTGTCCCTTCTGTCCCCTGGAATGGGCCACAATTCTTTTCACTGCAGGGACAGCTTTGAGATTGTAGGAAGAATCTGTTTGTCGGGAAGTAGAGGGTGAGTCTTTCATTGCCAGAAAAACAGTAAAAGCTTCTGTAAAGTTGGCTAAATTGCCACTGTTGTTGGTATGTCCATGCCCGTGACTGGCATTCCTCCCAGGGTGTACCCTGATTCCTCTTGATGGATGGGTGAATGCAAGATGTGCTGTAAAGTCTGAAATATCTGGCCTTTTCATGTTGTTCACTGGGGACTTCAGTGTCACTGGCTGGTGTGTTGTCAGTGCTCCGTTTTCTAACTTAAGAGCGTCTGTCATTACTAAATCATTTCAATATGCACTGAGGCCCTTAGGGGGCACCACCAGGGCAAACATGGCGGAGGTCCCCCAGGGGACAGTTTATGGCATTTCCTTCCAGAGTGGCTTTTGAGTTTGAAACTCCCTCCATCTCGTATGACAGAAACCCTGGGGGTGTCTCTGTACTCCTCTCTACATTGGTCTGGTCTGGTAGCCTCTCCATGGTTTCCTTCAGCACTCTAGCAGCCAGTGGGACCTCCACCAAGTTCCCACAACTCCAACCAAATCACTAACAGCCCTGCTAGATTTCCAGAGAAGAGCTATAAGAAGGTGCACCTGGAGAGTAGGGCTGTGCAACATGACCATATGTATCGAATGACGAAATTCAAGCGTCTGTTATTTCTTATTATGCTCTATCATTTACTTCGTGGCATCGCAAAATACACTGTTATACATTTTTTCATCATTTGGATGACCGTTTGCAAGGTTACCTGCCTCATGGGATCTGGCCCTTGTATGGAAGTTATTGGACTTTATTATTTGTAACCCACAGAAGACAATCCACAAATATGTACTGTGATCCACAAATATTTAATTATCCATAAATATGTATTTTAAATTTGTTTTGTAAAATCATATCCACAAGAAATGCATAGCAATTTGTACACGTGAAACATGTTTGATAAGTTTGTGCATCATTTTCTGTCTGTTTGTAGACTGTGTTACATTTGTGACGTCCCTCCTATTTATTTACAGATTTTTGTCCAGTTCATACCACTACGGAGCCCCTGTGAGCTCTGGGTGGGAAAATGTTTTTTGAAGTAGTTTTATGTTCACCTGCAATAATTTTACACTTGCCGACTTGCTACAACATGACGACACGGATAAACCTAAGTAATACAGACATGTCCTGCAAAGCATTGAACTATGGGAGACAATGTACACCATGTAACTCATAAAACACAATGATATATACATTTTTAAATGTATTTATTAATAATTGCACTGTGTCTATTCACTGCCAGTGACTATGCAAGACAGCTGGGCTATTAAACGTGAAGTATACACCTGAAAGCAAATATAATATTTGAAAATCCTGAAATATTACAAACATTGAAAGTTATTACATCAGAAAAACTGCATATAAACAGCCTTTCTGCAGTGTCAGAGTTAATACCAGGGAGGTATACATACCCCAAAGTGGTTTCAGGTTTATGACAGTTAATATTACATTGAGAACGTCACAGCTTCCAAACTCCATTGGCCTGGATTAAGGCACTGAAAGATTTCAGCTTTTGCTCATGTGTTTATGCACTTTCTTTTGGCTTTAACCTCCTCTTCATTATAACTTACACAGTAACAGCTGGGTGAAGGCCCTGGCAGTTAATAAATCATCTGTGTTGAGTGGAGAAAAGAAGCGCAACAAATAGATAAAATATATGAAAAGAGCAAAAAATGGCAGATAATAGCAAGATGGCTTACAGTCACATTGAGTGCTTAGAAAAGGAAATGGATAAATTAAATAATGTCTCTTAACAGGATGCATTGAAGGCATGATCCAGTGCTCTGAGGTGGGTTGGGTGTCTGTCCTCCATTCTCTAAGCGAGCTGAGGCCAAGACGTGACCCCATTGTGAACTTCAGTTTTTTAGAATAATTCTTAAATGGTGTTTCTTGCCAGGGTTTCCTTGGGTCGCTAAAAAGTATTAAAAAGCATGAACTCAATTTAGCAAAAAATGGCTTAAAACGTCTTCAATTCCTATAGGTGTTTAACATTTTTCTTTATCATTTTTGCAATTTAATCTAAGTACCTCTTTAAATTCAGAAATAGAAGTGCTTACATTTAATTCGTTATTGTTAATTTTTTCCTTGTTTGTGGGCAATAACATCATGCTTCGACTATGTGGACCCTTTGAATGTAAGATAATTGTGGAAACAAATTAGTGTAATGCACGCTGTAGCTTACCATGGTTTTACATTCAAAATTTAGTTTTTCTGGCTATAAAATTTTTCAGCAAAAGCAAGCCAAGTAGTTTTTCATGACCGATTTTGCTTTGTGATGTCCAGAACACCGACAGAGATGCTCATCAATCATTTTTGCATTTTGAGCCCTTCTGCTATGTACGCTAAATCTTGTTAACATATATAAAAAAAGGCAATTTCAGCTGAGATATTGAGATATTGGTTCAGCATTTTTAGTTTATGGCAGTCAGAGGTGGGTGCTTCAAGTCCAGAGAGAAAAAGTCCAGACCAAGGTTTTGTTTCAACCAGCCAATTGAGTCTCTATGACTGTGGCTCTTTATACTCAACTGCTTGCTCAAAACAAAATATTGGTCTGGACTTTTACTCTCTGGACCTGAATCGCCCACCTCTGATCATTTTTCTGGGGCTTTGGAGGGGCATGAATTCCATGGCAGTTTCGGGAGGGCCCAGCACTTCACAGGGGCCCTTGAATACCTATTATTGCATACATGAAATGGGGGGGGGGGTAACATTTTGTTAGGGGGGTAAGAATTTCTAGCCTCTGCTTCTCTTCCTGTTCAGTAGCTGTTGCTCACTTGCAGTCGCTAGTGGTGAGTGGACTTGGTGCAGTTTTTAACAGATATGTATGGAAATACAAAATCTGAAAATCAAGTGATGTGCATTGTGCCCCATAGTCCATTGCACACTTCACACGACACTTCACATTTCTCATTTAATTTTTTAGTTATTGACCGTTTATTTATTCCATGCATTGTAAATGAAGACCATGTAATTGGTAATAAATATGTATAAGCATACAGGTTATGTATGTCTAATCTGTGATTAAAAAGCACCTGGCTTGCTTTTCCTGAAAGATATTACAGCCAGAAAACTGCATTTCAGATATAAAGCTCACTTTATTACAGTATGTAGCTTCATGCTGTGCCAGCTGTAAGCTGCAGTGAGAGGGATATGTGGACATTTCAGTTCTGTCCAGAATCACCTGAAAAGCAGTATATCCAGATATGGTTGCAACCCCTAACCATAAACGACCAAGAGGCTTATTGTGCTGGCAGCATGGCTGTTAAGGTTGGGTACAATGATTAAGCTTGTGTCAGCTAACTAAGAAAACTATCTGCAGTTTTGGTGGTTTTTGTTTTTTTCGGTGCACGACACAATATCAAATCAATATTTTGTTCTGTGAAAAGCTTGAAAATGACTGTCTAATAGTTCACTTTCTCTGAGATTTCTAAGAAAACATGGTATCTGATTTTCCTTTTTTTTCCTGTCATGACGATCTCTCTGCAAGACACTTGTCTGTTGGGTCCATTGTCTCCCAAATTTGCTATATTTTACGCAAGTTTAGGCATTATTGATGAAGACAAGCAATGCACTCACATCATTTCTGTAATGTTTAAGGTCACAGATAAAGCCTTGGGGTAAACATGAACTTTTAAAATTTGTGCGAATTCTGTGAGTAGCCTGGGACACTGCATGCATACATACACACTGTGGTATTATTTTCTTGGCGCAATAAATTATCACTTAATGCTGTGCAGTGTGCACTGTCCCATAGTGAACTACTTAAACATGTTTACACCATATTTACTCCAATATGCACTGAATCCACTGAGTAATTAGTGAAACAGTACAGTTATTGTACCATTTGTGTCATGAATGGATGCTCAGGGCACCTGACTTTAAGTGAATGGGAAGTGCACATAGCAGTACTCAAAAATTAATCAAAATTTACCTGTAAAGATGTCTGGAAAAGCAAGCTGAAATGGGCTGTTTTCACTGCAATTAAAGACATCAAACCTATACAGTAAAAAGGCTCGATTCGCATAAATGAGCACTGTGTGTCATTATCTGTGTAGTGGATATCAAGAATTTGTAGCATGCTTTTCTTAAGATCTTACAGCCAGAAGACTGAATATCGATTTATGAGGTTTACTGTCTTGTTGTAACAAGAATGTCTCTGAGACATTTCAAGATTGAAGTAGAATTTTATGAGTTGTAGTCAACACTCCATGTTCACATATTGAATGACTAAATAAATGTTACATTTATATAGTGTTTTAAGAGACCCAAAGTGCTTTATAGTGTACAAGTTTGTTTATTGTTCGCTCAAGATAATTCCTCGTGCGCATAATATAATCTCTTGCGTGCACCGTATATAAAAATATCTTGGCGTTTCTGACCTTTTTTGCTCACAGTTTTAATTAAATCTTAAAGCTGTGCTATGAGACTGATACTTTACGTGCTATGTGCAGTGTTCCATTTATGAAGGTTTTTTCCTTGTTTTTGTGTTCTGAATTAAGTTTGAGTGAAAGAATCCGCTGAAGATTCGATGGATATTTCTTGTAGTCTTTAATGTTTGAGTACAGGTAGTTCTTCCACTTCATGAGCTAATTCATTCCAAAGTATTGCTCGTTATTTGAGAACTCATAAAGTGGGTAGATATGTTATAAAAAGTATGACTTTGGTTCCAGCTAAATTATGATTAAAAAATTTTAAGGAAACACAAATGTATTAACATTTCATAAAAAAATGTATGCACATTTACACAAAAAAAATCCTTTGCTAAAACTTTAACATTCACAGTCAGTTTTGGTTGCCCTGATTTTCAACAGATGGGGTGTTTTTTTTTCATCATGTATCCCACTCTGAGCTGGGGGAGATTGCTCACACACTGCAAGTAAAATTAACCTGCAGTATCAACGGGATCAAATTGTGTCATGAAACAAAGTGGTACAAATCAGGCACCATCGTAAAATATGCCATAATGTGTGATGCTGCATGTGCAAGGGACAAATTGGTCATGCAGAGTCAGATTTTTTGCAAAGAAAAGTTATCTGAAATTTAAGGCCGCAGGCAGCGTATTTGGACAGCTTGTGGTAAGTTATGTGCAATTTTTATTATGAAAATTTTTTTATTTTCGCTGCAAAAAATTCTTGTAACGATATAAAGTCATAAACCGAGAGCTCAAAGTGAGAAATACCTGTAATCGAATGGCGCAGTTAGGCTTTGGCCTGTCTATCGTGTTTAATTTAGTCACTGGACTAACCGTTCAGCTATTTGCAACTTTGTTAACCACCAGGATGTATTTATATGGTACCTGTAAGTAAAACTACACGAGTTTTGTCTATCCCTACCTCAGTTACATCAAAGGTCATAATGGGCAATGAAGATTAATAACTTATACATATTATTTTGTCATATTTCCTGCCACTGAGAACGACAAAAGCTATCAATGCGAATCTGACTTATTTATGTTCCTCGTTTTCTTAAGTCAGGAACTACAACAATGAAATGGGCAGGAAAATCATTTTTTGTATTTCCCGACAATGATTTTGCAGGTATGACATTTTGTTAGCTGACAATATGTAGCCCAGCTTATAAATGACCTTTTTTCCCTACTGTCCCGGAACTGTCCCAAAGAGAATTTGTACCGTCCTGGTTAGCTGAGCTACTGTGCAGTCGATTATGTACGCACTTATATTCCTGATTCTAAACATAAAAAGTCTGCATTCATCCTAAGATGGACAACTATGTCGATAGTAAGGATACAACTGTTAAGAGATGGTAACCCTAATGCAAAAACCCTGTGTCACATAGTTGGCATTAACTTGTTTAAAAATAGATTGTAATTACAGCATTAAAAAACAGGATCTTATTAACCTTGTGGTCACCTTGATTTTTTTTTTTGTCTCTTTTGTGTCTGCAGCTATGGGGCATAATAATGCATCGATTCCCATCACCACACAAAAGTAATGATTCACTCATGTTTATTGTAAGACACATGGCTGACAGCATTTTCGGAATGATCTGCGGACCCTCACCTGTGATGCATGGAGGCAGATTACGAGTTCATGAACAATGGTTTTCTGTCTTGGTTAGTTTGGTCAATTTATGCGTCCCGTGACCCGTGCAGATTGTAGCGGTTTAAGGCCCATCTAGAGTCACATACTGTATTGTGTTTTCACTGGTAGAAGTGAGGGTTATGAGAAATGTTTTATTCTGGAACTGAGCACTCAAGGGTTGGTCATCAAAGAAACTTCATGTGTACTTTAATTGATTTAACAACCTTAAGATGTTTCTATTTTGTCCAAAGATTTTTATGGAGGTAGGGCTGTGACCTTGAGGGTTTGCGAAAAGCTCGTCCATTGCAGCGTACTTGGCAATGTTGGCTTTGCAATTCTGACCCGGATGGTGAAGCATGATTTCACATCTCGAGTGGGCGAGCTGTAAACACAGAAGAAAGTGCCGGACTGCAGGACCACGCAGCAGCTGAGCATGCCCGCAGTCTGTGTCATGCGAGGCTGTGTGTGCACCCATCTCACGCCTCGTCTCGTCAGACACAAATGCTGGCCGATGGCTCCTTTTCACCGAGCCATGTGCAGAAAGACCCAACAGCACTATTTGTCCAGTCTGGAAGATGCAGACTGAGCGCGCATTGTTCTGAGTAAACACTATGCACATGCTGGCCCAGAACAGATTAAAAATTAACATTGTTTGAGCCGGCGGACGGGGGGGGGGGGTGTAACATTTGTCTTACGGAAATGCCACTGCAGTCCCACACGAGTCCACATGGGGAGTTGCGATCCTGTCACGGTGCAGAGCCAGGATCCACGAGGCCCGGCGGAGTGACACCGTCAGTGGTAGTCTGCCACTTGCTGTGAGCTGAGTGGTGAGGGATCCGTCAGAGTCCAGAACACGGGCATGTTAACAGGGATTGGTGTCAACACACTGACGCCTGACACTCTGCTCCCCTGGTACTCTCTGTTCTTGGGGCTTAAATGGTTTAAGGAGCTTAAATACGAGCATCATGACCCTGATGTAAGGTGCAGTAATGACAGTAAACAGCGGAATTTCATTCTCCCGCTTTGGTCACTAGAAGATCTTCATGGTGATGATGTGGGGTGGGGAGGGTGGTGGCGTTAATATGGGGGACGAATGAGACGTCTACTCTGGCGACTGGTGTGGTTTTGGCGCCAAAATGGAAACCAATGTTACAGCAGATGCCGACTGGTAAAGGGATGTGGCTTTAATTCGTATCACGCCACAGCTGGCGATGGCTGCCTCGCGCTGCCGGTGATGCTCTTGTTTCCTACCGTTATTTTAGTAGCATGTCCTTGATTTTTATAATCGTGCGCATCGCCTGCCCCTGTGAAAATCCCGTGTCGATTTGCACATTTTTATAGAGCTGTAAGATGAAGCTCTTAAAGTGAAAAGTCTGGATGGAAACGGCAACAGAAATCCAGTCGTAATGAATAGGCTCATATCGTCTATCAGTTGTATGTCTATGGCTGTTTCCTCGTAGGGGACATCAGCAGTGTCTGGAAGCTTTTTCTGAATAATAGCATTAGGCAGTCATTCTTGGGGTGTTTGGTTAAATACTATGCTTGGAGTGCTTTGATATGGTATGAAGGCCGGGACCATCGGGGATCATGCTTTTGGCTTCGTCCTCCACACTCCTCACCCCTCTCACAGAACCAGGTGCCCGCATCACAAAACAGCAATTTCATGCTTCCCGACAGTGTATTTCTGAAATTGCACAGTAGATCTGCACAGCTTCCAGATGCTGCCTTTTTAGCACTGTACCCATTCATTTACTCATTATGTTGTTCAAGATTTATACAGATGGGAGAGTTTGGACTGTGCATCGCTAAGACCCATTGTGCCATCTTCATTGATTAGACACTTAAGGGCAGAGTGGCCCCCCTTCCTGTGGTGTGCTGAACATGGCCCCTGATTTTCCCCCCCCCCTCCCAGTTTTCATTCCCCTCTAGTGTTATTTCTGGCAGCGGGGGGGTTCGCACACCTCTGTCTAATTAAGATGACAGGCTTTATGCGTGTATGTCCGGGTTCATTGCGGGGTGCCTGTCGCTTTAAGTGACAGCCGTGAAAATGCTGGTGGACTGAGCGTGCTCAGTTTCCCGGGGATGAGAGGAGCGCTTGGTGAAGCTAGGCTCCGGTTACTGCAGTGATTATTTTACGCTCTGATTTGTTCTCCATCCCCTGAACATGGCGTCCCGGAGCTGGGGACCTTGCAACGTCTGCAGCTGGAGGCGCATGCCTTGTGGATTATGCTGGGATGTACGTGTGAGCATTCTTCCCACTTATCCCCATGTTTCCACCATGTCCTGGTCCCACGTCTGTCACTTACCACCACCTGCGTCTGGTGGCACAGGTAACCCTACCTGAGACGCAAATGCACATGGAGAACTTTAATTACATGCCGTCACTACTTCAAATTATTGTGTAACTGTGACTCTGCCTATACTGGTTCATCCTTCCCAGTTTAATGTAATAATACAGGTTTAGGGCCCCTGAGCCCTCAGTGGAAATTCACTTACGCAGCCCCAGTTGGCTGTGATTGGATTACAAGCTCGAACAGTTTGTGCAGAAGCCGCCGTTAATGACAGGCACCTGCCTGCTTCCTGCATGACCTCTCGCTACACATCAGCCTGCCTGCTTCCTGCATGACCTCTCGCTACACATCAGCCTGCCTGCTTCCTGCATGACCGCTCGCTACACATCAGCCTGCCTGGCGGCCCTGTGGATCTCTTTCTTTTCCGGGCTGCACAGACCAGCTGGTCCCTGCTGGAGGTGCCCTGGATGCCCCACAGCCATCACTGGTGACCCCCCCCCCCCCCGTCTTCTAGGAGTTAATGCAGGCCAGGTTTCAGGAGTGCTAATCAGGAATTTTAATAGCAGAAAAGACTGCAAGGCTTTTGTTTTTCATGTAATGTGAGATAATTGCTCGTTGAATTCACGTAATTGCTGACAGTTACAAACTATGAAGTATAATTTTCCTCTTATAATTTCCCTAATTTTGTAGCATCACTGATATAAGATGTTAATAAACTCTGTTTTGGCTTGAAATGTCTGTTCCCTGGTGCTGTCAACTAATTTTAGATACCTTTAAAAAACATAATAACAGTACTGAACAAAACAGAAGAACAAAGAGTTTCCTACTTGACGTACTTAACTTGGATGAAAGCAGCTTATGGTTGTTGCCTTTTAATCATACTGGAGGAAGGGAAGGGGCGATGGTGTCATACTGGAGGAAGGGAAGGGGCGATAGTGTCATACTGGAGGAAGGGAAGCACTATGAGTCCTGCCTCTTCTGTGTTTGTGTGTGAGTGGGGGGGGTCCAGGTATACATTATGTTGTGGGGGCCAAATGTCCCCATAATGTGATTTAAAACCTGTCATTTTCACATCGTGGGGACATATTTCCTTGGTCCCCTCAAGGGGAAATTCAATTTTATAAAAATCTGTGACAAATCATAACTTAAAATGCCAATAGTCTCATATTTTGTTTGGTTACTTGTGGTAGGGGGTTAATGTCGTCATGTTGGCATTACAGTTTTCCACATAGAAATGAATGGAGAGTCCCCATAAGCATGCGTGCGTGCGTGCGTCCCAGGCCCCCCCCCCCCCCCGGCGAGGGGGAAAATTGGTGAGAACCCCCCCCCCCCGCCCCCCCCACCCGACCAGGGTTATTAAAAGGGGGGGGGT